>CM068581.1:52514670-52539670 GCA_035048485.1 Pteria penguin
TAAGTTTCATTAAAATCTATGTTTCTTTTCACAAAGAATTAAATTATAAGGAATGACATTAATAATTTATTTTCTATTGTAGTAAAGAGGTAAAACCGATTTACAAACTGTATGATCCACAAAGAGGATTATACAAAGTTTGCCAATCAGTTTTACTTCAATATCTCCATAGAAAATATAAATCATTAATGCCATTCTTTTAATAAAAATGATGATGATGAGGATGATGATGATGATGATGATGATGATGATGATGATGATGATAGATGTATAAAAATTAGACATTTGCAACGGTTCCATCCAAACTAGTGAGGGACCTTTGACATGCCACGCCACAGGGTGTCACGGGTTTTTCATCGGAAAGACAAGACAGCACCTGAATTTTCACTTTGAACTGCTCGGATTTAGCTATATCGGATTGATTTAACAAAAAAAAAAACCCTGAAAACAAACAACAACAAACAACAACAACAACAAAAAACCAGAAAAAACTTCAATAACCCAAAGCAACAAAAAGTAAATAAATGAAATGAAAGAAAATGATAAATAATTAAACAAAAAATGTCAAAAATAACGTAATAGATAGATAAAAATTAAAATAAATGAATAATATACTTTAAAATTAATACTCCATCGCTGGAAATCCTATGTTAAAATGAACTACAGAAAATTCAGTTTCATGGTAACGACTTTAATTCTACAAAGCTTCAGGGCAAAATAATACTTAATAAAGGGCAATTGCGTTTATAAAATGTGGTCAACTTCATCTGTAAGAGCTCGCAGTTGACATGAGCCCAGAACTTAACCTTGAATATTGTTAACATAGCTGAAAAATTTCAGGAATATTGATTCTGTTGTATATTGTTTGCAATGCGTAATTAACCTACAATGTTTAGATTGTGACCTTCACCTGAATGTGAAATACAATGGGCTTCTTTCCTTTTGAATTAAGAAATATGTCTAACACGTTTGATGGTCTCGGCCGAAACGTATCTGTCTGTATCTTATTTACTATGTCTATACACAATGTTGGGTGTATAACCTTGATCTTTAACCTCCGACCTTGAAAAATGCCCATCGCCCTTTCTTTATAAAAGTCATGTTCACCAAGTTTGACAGTCTTAGCTCAAGCGGTCCCGCCGATGTCTTGTTTATAACAATCTTTAACATGGACCTTGACCTTTCAATCCTGAACTTGAAAAATAATAGGTTTCGTCCTCTCAGCATCAGTAGTATGTGTACCATATTTGAAGGTCCAGATCAAAATGATTTGGTCTGCCTAAGGTTTCCAACCTTTCTCATCTATGTGACCTTTGACCTTAGAAAAAAAAATGACATCGTTCTCTTGCCTTATAGAGAGTGTGTACTAAAACTGATGGTCCTAGACCAAATGCTTCGCTCTGTATTTTCCCATAAGGTTTATCAATAATGTCAAGCGTTGACTTTGACCTTTCACCACTGACCTTGAAAAATCGATGGCGTCGTCCTCTTAAAACCAGTTGTGCGAGTAGTGTTTGTCCTAGGTCGAACAGTATGGTCTCTATCATGGTTACAAGCTCAATAGACAGAGGCAGAAAAAAAAAACCAGACACTGCGCTCTATAGGTTGGTTGGATTTTACGTTGCTTTCCAAGGTTTTCGGTCACATTGCAATTTTAAATCACATGGGGTAGAGGGGGACTTAACTTCCTATGTATATACAGACGTGCGGCTGGAATGGGGGTATCCTTTTTAAGGGAGCAACCATTTGATTTTTATGGGGGGAAGGGGGCAGGAAGACTTTCACCGGCATGAATATTTTTTGCCCAATTTCAGAGCCGGATTATCATTTTTTTTTTTTTATTTATTTATTGGTTTCGGTTTTATGCCGGCCCTTCGACCCGGATTATTTTTTCCCCAAAATTTGAGCCGGACTTTTTTTTTTTTTTTGGCAAAGTCTTCCTGCCCCCCCCCCCCCTCCAAATCAAATGGTTGCTCCCGAAGACCACTCAATATATTAATGGGCATAATTTTTCCTTCAAATATATATCAATGGGTATCTTTCTAATCACAAAATATATGCAAGAAAAGATATTTTTGCAGTTGAATCTGGAATGCAGAAACTATTGCAAGCATATTCATGGTAAAGTTTCCGGTGTTATCTGTAATACGACACTTTTTATTGCATATTACGTAAAAGTTTATGTAGAATACGTCATCACTATTTGTTAGTATATGAATGGGTATGTTTTACACTTCGTTCAATATAGACCATTCTATCGCATTATACACGGACGCGGCCATCATTAGATCACGTGACTATCTGCAATTAAGGTACTGGGGCCGTTTCACAAAGAGTCATGCGTACGATATTTTACGTACGCACAAAAAATTCCTTTACACTTAAGGATTTTTTTTTCTTTTTTGTACGTACGTAAAATATCGTGCGTATGATTCTTTGTGAAACGGCCTACTGAATATGGCTATCATCAGCCTAGTCTCGTATCATCAGTAAAGGAAGTTTAAATAAGTTTACAAGTCCTTGCATCAGCTGATACTACCTACTGTTCTTTTTTTATTTGGTTTATTATTATTATTATTATTATTATTATTATTATTATTATTATTATTATTAAGTTGTTTTTGCGGTTTTGACAGTGATTATAACTGAAATACAGCTACTATTTGCCATGGGTTGCCTTAGTAACATTACTTTACAAAACCTAAAGCAAACGGAGATAGATTCAATCTTATCGCTTATAATGCGATTTTATGAATAATTTACTGTTTAGCACTGATCTATCAAAATTAAATTATTTCAGAGACATAAGTCTCTGATTATTCCCATGATTGTTACTTCGATCCATGTTCCAATGTCCAGTTGTAACTTGTAGGCCTACTAACAGAAAATGGATTGTGTAACAGGTGTAAAACCAGGTTATCACCTGTGGTCAGTAATATCTCAGCATAGGTATCCATGGCAAAAGTGACAGCGACATTCCAGAAACTGTCGTCCGTATTACGCAATAAACTTACTGGATTTATGTCGGCTGTTTAATCCCATCATCCGTAAGACTATTATTGATACACGTGTATGTTGATTGAGGCAAATTAATTAACATTGCATACACGAGGGAAGTGATGCAGAGAATTGATATTTGGGGGTTTTTTTTATTCCAATGGCGGATCCAGCGTCTCCTTTGCGGGGGGTCGAGGGGCGAATTTTGTCAATCTTTACAGAAAATGGGCCAAAATACAGGGTTTTGGTAAAATTTTGGGTCACTGCCGGGAATGGGGCGAGCGACCCCTCCGCTCCCCCTAAATCCGCCACTGTTTATCTAAGTTATTTTTGACAAGTTGATTTCAGTACTTCAGAAGTATCGTCTCTGTAACGTTAGAGTTGTATTCAATTTTCATAGAACTGTAGGTCATGTTTCAAAGGAAAGTCTAATGACCTGATGGTCTAATGACCTGATATTGACCTGATGTATATTTTGAAGAAAAGTCATTGCCGATACGCAAATAATTGGTTGTATTTTTGTTTTTCTTTATTCAAATAATGTTAATAAATAATATCCAATGATTAAATTCAAAAATATTTACGCACAGGGGAAGAGAGGCATCAATAACTATTGACCTGGTGTCAAAAGATCATATACGAATTTTTAAGGATTTTCCGAAACTTTCAACTCCAGGTTTTGCAAATAGTTGGAAATAGTTGAGTAGATGATATTGCTCATCCCCGAATACAACAATTCATCTGCATACTGAAATTTAGTGATAATCTATCAGAGTAAAAGTTACGAAAAATCTTCATTTGTGAAATAGTCTAGGTGTTGATATTGATATTTGCCGAAACACAGACTTTGTTTTGAAAGTAGTCTATGTCTCTGATATGTATGTAGAAGGTTTTTTATTATTCAATAATTATCTAATTAATCTCTAATACCTAAATACATCATTCATTACTGAATAAATAACTTAGCTTGGTGACCAACATTTTTTGTATGGCCGGAGAAAGGTTTCTTTTCTTTTTATGTTTTTCATATTTGAATTTTAAACTGAAAATCATAATAGACTATAAAACACGCTTATGAATTTTCAATCATATTCACCGATCAGATCATTTAACTAAACGTTAGTAAACACAAATATTGTTTAACAACTACGCTCATAGGTCATTTTTACTATCTCGATAACTTTTTTCAGTACCGTAAAGGCGGATACGATCGCGACATCTATCGGTAAAGGGCAGATAGCTATTGAGTAACTGACCAGTAGAATGGTCTATATGAATGGGTAGGGTGCCAGCGACTCCAACAGCACGTCCGTACTCCAAACCATTGCAAGTTAACACCCCTCCCCGTACTTGGAATGTGATAGTAATCAACCTCTTAATGTTAATCCGACACGATCCGAATCGTGCGCACTTGACCACTACACCAAGCAGGTTTCCCTGTAGAATGGAGTGCTGGTAATCGGGATAATACTCGTTTTCCACATTAGATTGTTATGGTCACGTTGAAGTGTTATTCAACAATGGTACATGTATAATTATGGTTTGAAAAGCATTATTCGGGGTTCAGATTTATGCGAGTACAACACAGATGGCCTGAATACTTATCTGAAAGGAAATATAAACGAACAAAGCGCCAATACAGTAAATAATAAAAAAAAAAATACGACTTTGTCGCTCGAAGCCTAAATGCTCCAAGCCTCCATGACTAAGTAGGTGAAAACGTGACCTCTCTACCCTGTATTCGACCCTGGGTATAATTAAAAATAATACGTATTGCCATACAACTCAAATTATGAAGTAAGAAGTGAAGGGCCTCGGCAACATATTGTACTAAAAATGTGGCAGCTTTACCTCTTTGACAGGTCGGTGTTTGAATCTAGTCTGGGCATATGAAGTGTGCCAGTGTACACGTCTAGTGCCTTCTCAGAATTCCTACATCCTAAAGCAATGACTGAAATAATATGTCGAGTAACACTGGTTTGGTTTTGCGTTTTACAATGCTAAGCTATACATATAATACACAAGTGAGACAACAGCAACTTCCTTATTTTCTCATTTTTATTTCACGTGAATTCATGTCAATGTTACACAAATAATACATATAGTTGATATAGCATCATATTCATCTTGATATACAAAGTCGAAACAATTTCCTACACGATGGCGTATATCACTTGTGACCATGATACGAAATATACTGAACAAAAAGGGACATCCATTCGCACATGCCTTAGACTGTCTGAAATATACAAGCTTGGTGGTATATAAAAGGAATAATGTATAAAGGAAGGAATTTTATACCAACTTCCAGAAGTAGATTTTGTCACTATAATGCATTGAAAGATTTAACGAAAAAATAAGATCACAATTTTCCGCGATTCTATGTAAGCAATATATACATATCTTTCCGTAAAAAGTCAAAAGCAAATATACAAATGTTGCATCAAGTAAACACTAATAAATGCTTTTTGTCTAAAATTAACTCTTAAAAAATTAACAATCAATAAAACCATTTCTTTAACATAATTAATTTTGTATGTGCGTAAACTTTTAAAGATAACTTTTAACAGTAAACAAAAACGCTTAAAAATATCCGATATCAAGTCAACTTCGTGTTATTGGAACTCGGTCAGAATTTTTGAAATAAACATTTTTCTTTTTGTCAAAACTTTAAACAAGACCACAAGGGTACATGTTAACATGTTTGATTGACATCAAGGGACCGTTCTATTGTTAGCGAATTTTATTGTTGCACAATTTTACGTTATAAATACACAAAAGACTCACAAACAGTAAAGAAAAGTGTAAAATATGGAATAAAAATGACTGTAGAGTACTAAAAATTTGACATCGCTTCATGAAATATTACACAGTATATGTTTCAAAAGGTATTTCAACTTTTTATCAAATATTGCTAGAGTTTATTTCACGAAGCAAAGACGGCTCTGTTGATCATGAAGCGCAGATGAGTGAGGGCGTACACATTCAGGGTAGATAACTCTTAACATACACGTAAACTACAAATTTGCAACAATTCATCTTGTAAAATAAATAAAGTCAAAGATGTATAAAAATGACTCGTCAAATAATATTGTGCCATTTACTCCTCGATGAAAAAAAAAATACATATATGATAAAGTGTGTATAAATGATAATTCTAGAAAAGAAGATGCCTATTTACACATGTAAAAATCAACTGTAAATATATTCATTTAAAATGCGTTATCTCATCACTCACAAAAAAAAGAACATTTAAAAAGTATCTCGTCACGCAACAAAACAAAATATATGATAGAGCGCCACCTGTGAGGCAATACAATATGACGTAACCGGTAATACACTTAGTGCTGTAGTACGCTCGCGAAATCCATAAATACATAACAAATATTTCTACATAACACAGTCATAGAATCAAATACACATACACACTACTTCTATGAGCTTCAGTACATCAACAATACTACAGTCAACGCTTAGTCAGAGGGGGTGACCTCTCCCTGGAGTGTCATCCATCAACGAACGTCTCTGACTTACCATAAAATATATGCATCTAATAATATAGTCAACGCGTCTAAAGGCACACATAATGTCCATAGCATAATTACCATAAGACTAGCCAGTACCTAGTCTAAAACATGGTGCGACTACCTTGTTGGGTGTTTGCATTTAAATCATGGAGCAAGTTGAACGCAGTGTGGTGGAAAAGGTGTGTGTGTGGCTGGGAAAGGGGGGGGGGGTGTGTGAATCAGTCAAGATTTCCATAATAAGGATTAAGAAATGGTAATAAAGATTAAAACGGAAGATATGCCATAAGGTTAACATTAAAATCTACATTAACACCAAATCCAAAAAGCTTGCCACACTTGATCGCCTGACTATAACAGCATTTCATCCTTCTATTTCTATATGGATTCGAAAATTCACCTCCAAATTATATTGTAAGACAACAATACATCTCCATATACCAAAATGAAGAAAGGTAAGAATGAAAGTATGTACTGCAATGTTATTGTCATTTTTCAGTTTTAATGTTACTTTTTGTAACTTCCAAGAAAATGTCTTAATTGTAACATTAATTCACACACTGAGATCCAACCAAGGTTTGCATAGAGCGACGTAAACCCGGTGGGTGAGGTGTTCGGTGAGATTTTACATAATTAATTTCTTCCTCTTAATCGTCAATTTTATAAGCACATGGCAATATTAAAGGCCTTTCAGGGAATACCCCCACTGCAACTGCCTATTTTGCCAGGAGAGAGCACGAACTTTCCGTCGCGCGTTATTAATTCACAAACACTTAACACCTTGATATTTGACCAAAATATGTAATGACCGCTGAATAAAATTTGAATGAAGTCTGGCCAACATGTATAATTCCTTTTGAAACCAAATTTCGGAAACATGCCATATGAACTAAAAATACACTAGACGTTATATCCGGTTCAATGGTTATGAAATCTCCGTAAGAAAATCTAAAAACAAAAGGCAATAAAGCATAGTTTCAAAAGTCAACTTATCTTGACAAGAACTCACACGGCTCATGTGTTGTAATCAAACTTAAAATCACCCCTGTACTATGTACATCAACTAGCAAGCTAACTGCTATACATTAAACTGACAAAGACCTTACTAACATTACTTTTCCAGAGTATATAGCACATATATAACAAAGAAACATTAACAAAAGTAAAACGATGTCCTCTACTCACTCAATTAAAAAAAGTTATTTTAAGAATTATCAACATATAAATAGATCCATCTAAAATGTTTAAGAGCACTAACGGAAGTTCAAACTGTCAAGGAGAAATGTACTAAGGTCATCTCGCCTCTCTGGGAGACAGTTCGTCGAGGGAGTCGGCTTTTACCCCAACACATTAATTTTTCCCCAATAGAATTTCAAAAAATAGTAACAGAAATTTTGAGCAACATCAACAAATAATATTATTCACTCTCACAGTAAATAATAAACAAGCTTAAACTTTTTAACATCATAATGAAAACGGTAACATTACACTATAAACTATATTTACACAATATACAGAAATAAAATATCATTAACAACCTTTTTTTCGTACACAAATTCAGCGAGTACACGATCATGGGGGGATGCCACGATATGACTTGCCATTGCATCACCAAGGTTTACCTTAACTGTCACCAAAAAAAAAAAAAAAAAAAAAAAAAAAAAAAAAGAAAAAGAAAAAAAGGAGTTTCAAATCTGTAACTTGGTCGACTACTGCTCGTTTCCCCTTTTATCCCCTGTTTCAACTGATAATAAAAATATTTCAAGACAACCACATTGTCTACTGACTACCGACCAATGCAACATTTTTCGTCAATAATATTTTCATCACTGCGAGATCATTGTATTTTGGCTTTTTTTAACTGAAATGCTGCCTATGCAAAATGAAATTTGGTAAATATATATAAATTTTGGTATAAAATATATTGAGATGCGAGAAAGAATATCAACCTTATTATACTTTGACATAAATCTCCGACAGAAGTTAAGAACCTATGAGTAAACACTCTTAGAAATACATGTACAACACAAACGTCAAATCACTTCCTTTAATTTAACCGCTCGACAAACGGATATGTCCACTAGCAAGAAATACATGTACGTAAAGGTCAGCTAGTGCATCACGTCATCTCCGTATCCTTTATTGATCAATCCCCACTTCCTGGTGGTCTCTTTGTACCTTGATAAGACGAATTTGACACGCGATTTTCTCTGTTAGTCTGAGAAGAAATTCTGCAGTAAAACAAATTTGGTCAGTAGGCAATAATTGTACTACAAAATGCATATTAGCCTGACTTCTGACGGCGCCTATTATGTACTTTTGACTTTGAATCGGTGAACAGAATAAGGCTTTGCATTTATAAGCAGAATGACAAGTGAATGGTGGATCCTACGATTACAAGAGGAAAGCTGGGAGACCAAAAGGGTCCTTCCAGCTAAAGTTCTGCCAAAATCTGGGGGGGGGGGTTCTTTCTCGATTTCGATGACTGGAAACTCCTTAAAGTACCCACCCTTCCCCATCGATAGAAATCTAAACAATTTACTACTCGTCAGAAGTTTTCGATCCCTCATTCAAGTAAAACCCAACATAACGTTAAAATCATAGGATCATAAATATCATGAATTTTAATTCGCTGAGAAACTAACATCGATTAATTCACTTGATAATTTAAAGGTCAAAAGGGCCGAAATTGTGTGAAAATAGTGCCTTTTATTTATTGTACGACTTTCCTGTGAAAACTTCACTTGTTTTGAATAGACAATTTCGTGTAATGAAACGTTTATTAGGGGAGGATCTAGGATGGATTTGAAGTTAGGAAGCATGGAAATTATGTCGAAAGGGATGGGGTCTGGCTATATAGTTCTGTTTTCGCCAAATCCAAGATGAAATACGGTATTTACCTTAAACTAGTTTCTATTTCGTAATTCTTCCAAAGAAATGTACGTCACTGTCAGATGCACATCGATCAACATTATAATATAGTCTCTAGCCGAAAGCACTGTATATATAGGAACAATGGTAACAATCACTCAGTTTACTCATTTCATCGTTTCTTACAACTGTATGAAAATACCAAATATCTTCAAAAAAATTTTGTCAGACAATTACGTAATTTTAGTTAACATGTAATATACGTTACTGGTAAAAATATGTTGGACACAAGTTTAAGGGCGTATGCGCCCCTCCCTTTAATAAATCTGCCATTGTTTATTAAAGTTAGATCCGTCCATGTGTAAAGATAACAAGACTGGTACGAAACATATGTCTGTGAAAAGACTATGTAGAAAGATCATGGAGCGTGTGAATAGCCTATATATAGACCTGCGGCCCGAATGAAACGTGCGTCTGTGATTCGAATCGATATTGTATTGATCTTCTGACGCTGATATGCGTTTGACATCGTTGCTGAGTCTATTCAGATGACAAAACTAATTTTTAAATCATATCAAGTCTGCCAAAATGAATACTTCATATACATGCATATTACTTCCTTGATTGCCATTTGATATCTAACATTGTGTAAGTCTTAAGAACAACTTCTTCCTTCTTTACCGAGAAAGGAAATAGATTTGACATGGTTCTCATTGATTTTTGTTAAGTATATCCGTCTCGGCAATAATAGTAGGTCAAAACGTCAAATCTGGGCCAGGAAGAGCACGCAGGGATCGATCAAACTTACTATAGCTTCACTGGTCAAGTTGCTGTTGCGCACGTACGCCGACTCGTAACGAACATCAATAGGGAGAAAGACGATAACTTCTGATTCAGGGAAAATTTTTACCTATAAATTTAGATGAAACTTGCCGGCGAGCATTGTGTGTTGAAACCCCGAGTGCCTTTGTCAATGCCCTGTATTTCATGTAACCCGACAATGACCGTAGAAACCAATATAGTACACAGATATGACATCAAGAATCAGTAACAAAATAAAACCACGAGAACATCTACTGAAGGCAAATGAAACTTGATTAGTATCATTTGATATAACAACCTATAATAGCAAATGACAACAGCGCCTTGTTAGGACTGGCACAACAAAGTGAATGTCTATTTACATCTACTCCTCCTCCGCCATCAGGAGAAAACTCACAACTTCAACAAAACGCGTCCTCCACAACAAATCAAGTTGGAAATAGGAATAAGCCCATAACAATGTTCTTGTCCAACTTAAAAGTTATCCTCGACTCGGCTCATACGGTCCCTAGTGCTTTTAGCGTGCACTCTATGCACTTTTTACATGACGTAGGGTCCTGATCAATGATAATTACCGATACCAAGTCAATATAGCAAAAGGAAGTTCCATGTAGCGTTCTATATAACAACATAACATTCAAGGAGGAGCTATTGTAGACTACAATGCAACAGGTTGCTGCTGTGTCTCCTGTGATGTGTACGAACTTACTGGCTACCTAACAAGATGGTGTCAACATACTATAATGCACAACAATGGCATAATCATTACACTATAATGCACAACGTTAGCCTTACCATTACAAGAGCTATCTCTCATTGATTCCCTAATATTAAACTATCATTATCGAACCATATTATGGGAATCCTGACTCCCAACGTTGGAGGTAGAAGGGTCGAAGTTGAAGTCTAAAGTACCTTCAAGGCTAAGTTCATGCTGCAAGACCTTCTCCATGTCACAGTCTAGGCCTATAAAGTCAGCTTCTAATTCATTCAACGAATTTGAACTATTTGGATTGGGGATAATTTGTGTGTTCACAAGGGGTCCTGTCAGCAGCTGGTTTGAGCTCTGAGCCTGGTTAGTCATAGGTACA
Source organism: Pteria penguin (assembly GCA_035048485.1). NCBI lineage: Eukaryota > Metazoa > Mollusca > Bivalvia > Pterioida > Pteriidae > Pteria > Pteria penguin. The sequence goes on from CM068581.1 coordinate 52,525,976, forward strand.
TTTGTCATAATGTTCCTTGTATCTTGTTGTGGACTAATGATGTTGTTGTTGATACCATTGGTGGCCAGTTGTCGCGGCACAGGATGAAGACTAGTGAGCTGTTGAGGTTGGGACACGGGGAAGTTGATACTGTTGAACTGCTGTTGCTGCTGCTGCTGTTGTTGTTGTTGTTGCTGCTGCTGGGGCACTGTTGTACTCATATTATTGGAATACGCAGGAACTTTCTGAGTAAGAGCAGCTCGTAAAAGCGAGTCTCCAGGTGCTTCAAGGCAACGCTGCAAAATCGACTGGTTGCCTGTCTGACCCTGTTGCTGTTGTTGCTGTTGCTGCCTGTTCAACAATTGTTGTTGCTGTTGTGGAGAGAGTTGTTTCATATTCATCTGTGGGGAGTGTTGAGGCTGAGCACTGTAGTTTGCTCTACTACCACTGTAGTTAGGACTAAGTTGATGAGGAGAACGTGTTGGAGATGAAAGCTGCTGCTGCTGAGCATTCATACCTTGTGTATTGACACTTAACTGACTTGACGTCGAACTCTGATGTGATTGCTGCATCAGCAAAGAGTCCTGCCCATACATAGGATTCCGATTGTTGAACATTCTCATCCCTCCCTGTTGCATTTGACCTCCATCTCCGTATCCTCCATTTTGAAAAAGAGACTCTAGTCCAGAAGGCTGTGAGTTTTGTCGTAAGCTATCACCAGGATAGGCCGGAGGTGCAGGCAAAGGGGCTCCATACTGAGCATCGTCAAAATTGGCACTTTGATCGGCATACTGGGACAAATTCATATTTGATATATTACCATTACTATTAGATAGTATATGTCTCGTTTTATTAGCCTCGCGCTGAAGAAGTTGACGAACTATTAGTCCATCTGAAGACATTTCAATGTCGTTTTGGTCCATAACTAGGCCACTAACACCTATTCCAGATGAGTCACTAAATCCTAAATTACTCCCCTCTCCTAGTTTCATACTGTCCACTAAAGTGTCCACCAACTGATCATACTGGCCAATATTGTCATAGTTACCCGATGTATCCAACTCCTGGCCCCATGGAATTGGAGACATTGGAGGCACCTGATTATCGTGTAAATCTGGTTCCATCCCTGACTGAATCGGAGAAAGACGACCACAACTACTTGCATTTGAGCCTGCACGAGTACGAAAATCTGGACTTAATTGAAATCCTAAAGGAGAGTCTACAAAATAATCTTCAGACGCGGAAGTTGGACTATTGCTATTTTCTAATGCAGCACGCAGTGCCTCTACTTTCTTTTTCACTCTTCCTCTTCTTTTTTCATAACTTTTTGTTTCCATACTTCCTGCTCTACGTCTTGGAGTTTTGCCTGGCTTAGCATCTGGATTAATTACCCACCATGAGCTTTTTCCAGTTCCTTCATTCTGTATTCGCATAAATCGGCTGTGTAGAGACAAGTTGTGACGGATGGAATTCTGGAAAAACAAAGAACCATATTCATCAACAAGTTCACTTTAGTCAATTGCATCTTTCTAAAAATAAAATCTCAGACACACTTCATCCATGAAAACATAAATGTTTCTGAAACGAAAAAAAATATCCTCAGATACATTACGAGGTACAGTACAATCCTGGTGGAACTTTGAATCCCCACTGTCCACAGTGGGCAGTCCACCTAAAATTTCGGTGGGCATTAGGAGTGGACATTTACCTGAGCTATCAAGCTGTCCACTTACCTGTATGTTAATTCCAACTGGCTCTTACAAGAATGTCCACTGTGTCCAGTGGACATTTTTAATGCCACTCTAAAAATGCCACCTGTGACCAGTGGGCAAATTAAGTACCACCCGGACTGTACTGTAAATAACACAAAATGATGGAATATTAAAGATCCAGAAAATAACACACCGTAAACATTTTTCTACCAATGATTTATTTTTTCACTATTTACTCTAATAATGTTTGGGATCTAGGAATAACAGAATTAACAAGAAAATGACAAAACACATTCTCTATAGAAATCCCTTATTACGATTTTTGTACATGAAAAATGCATATATACATGGTCCATATTATAGCTTCCATCTAGCACTGGTTCAACCAGATTTCGATGCATCATTACATTAACCCTCACTGATGAGTCCAGTAGCTCATTAGAGAAAATTAAAGTCTACATTTAATGTACAGTCAAACCTACCCCCGCATACCTGTCTCGAACAACCACCTTCCTGTGTTTCTTACTGCCAGTACTAAATATCTACATGTATATATACATGTAAAATCAAACTGTGTTTACCTAGAAACGACCTGTCTTGAGTGACCACCCCCCCTCCCTTCTCTTTGGTGGTGACTTACAACAGATTTCACTGTATTTCATGTACATTGTATATGGACCATTTCAATAAAGAGAGTGATCTCCCCTTATTATTAAGGTAGTCAGCAAAAATTGAAAAGGAACAGTATAAAATTCGTGCAAAAACTGTTTATTAACTTTATCCATACGGTCAGTTGACCACAGTGAGATGTAGTCAATCCAGTAACAGTCACCTCTATATACCTCACTGTGATATGTAGAGAGTAGAAGAGCTCTTATCAGGGGCAGATAAATCACTTTATTGAAATGGCCTATACATGTAATCAAAGACCTTTTACATCAGTATATGTATAAATTACAATTATATATTGTACTTGAGATCTCTTCAGAAATTGGCACAGACATTTTGAGCATGTATATTAGCTCTACTGTTGGGAGTGTCTGGGCCACCAGATCTGTGCACCAGAAAAATCACAATATTTAGAATATCTATAAAGAAGCTTGTTTAGATAATCGGAACAATTTAGTCCTAACTGAAAATAACATTACTTGACACATCAGCAGTATTACTTATTAAAACTAGACCAAATTTAGTATGAGTAGGGCATTCCCAATAGTAAAATTCACTAAGGCAGAATACCACAAAAAAGATTCAGAATAGAATGAAAAATTTTGCCATAAATGTATTCATTATCAATATTATGTTAAAATTTCAGGCAATTCAGTACCTCATCTTTGTACATATGTATAAATTCTAATCTAAATAGATATTAAAATAAGATTCTTGCACTGGACTCCTACAGAAAAACAGACCAAACCATAAATCCATAAAAATGGTGGGAGTATAATAAGGTTATTATCACTGACAGAGACTGCTTCTCTGCAATATTTGATGAAATCACACAAAAAATTATAGAGGCTTGTCTAAGATGGGTAATATTTGCAAAACCTTCACAGGCAGCACCAGAAAAAAAAGGCAGGATGAATTACATGTACCCTGAACAAACACATACTTGTACTTTTTTCTTAGCTTAATATTACATCAGTTCATGATTTAAATAAAATCTTGCATGGTTTATAATACACTCTCATTATTGAGCTACATGTACTGACCATGAGTTTGGTCCTAAATACACTCCCTTAACTGAGCTACTGACCATGGTTTGGTCTTAACTAGCTATTCGGGAGTTAGAACTGATAACCATAATTATAAATTCTATTCAGATCAGCTAGACCACAGGGCTTTCGGCTCATTGCTCCCCCCCCCCCCCCTCAATTATACCAATATACTTACTATATTGGTATAATTGAAGGGGGGACCAACCAGCTGAAAGCCCTGTGGCTAGACACCAAGAAATAATTATGGTGAGTTTTCTAACAAGCATGTACATGTATTACCGAAGAAGATATGATCAAACTTTTTTGAGGTTTGTTGGTTTTTTGTTTTGTTCTGGTTTTTTTGGATTAACCCTCACTTAACTTCTGGGTATTCTTCAAAGTCACAAAACACCACCCTCCCATATGGACAGACCTGAATGGATCAAAAAGTGTAGTCTGAGGTGGATTGGTTTTGACAATTTGATGGCAACAACTAAAATGCATAAAGAGATGTTTTGTAAAAAAAAAAAATATAGCTATTAAATTGCCACAATTAAATTAAGTCATTAATGATCATTCAAAGTATAATCATTCCACAAAGCACATGTTTCCCTCAAACATACGCTATATGTGTTACAGTTACTAGCTGTGTACTCTATTGTAATAAATACCGGGTACAAGGTGTACTGTATTTCTCAAACTCAATACATGTACCTGGGAGTGTTAATTAACAGCTGCATGAATCTTGAACACAAGAAGACGTCATTTGATTCATCTTCGAATAAATCTATGTCACCAGTCTGTTTTTCATTGTCACTCTATTAATGCTTCACCCACATATAGGGATTGGTGTTGGAAGATTAATTATATTTCCAATACACCCAATTGGAATTTATTTAAGAGATACATACAGGAACTGATAAGACATTTGAAAAAAAATTGAATAAATACCTAGCTTGCTTCCTTTGGCCACTGAAAGATGCTTATTATATCCTATTTACGTATAATTTGCTCGAAATTTCCATACATACATGTAAAAGAGTGAGATCCCCTGGTTTAATTTGATGTATAATCATGGTAATAAAATTCACATAAATTACTTGAGTATGTCTTAATTTCACTACAACAGAACAAATCCCATAAACACAATGTACAATGCATGTATCTTTTTCTATTAAAACTTTCATTTATACCAGGATGAAATCAGTAAATTTGATCTACACTGAATCAAATGAAAACGATTTTTTGTTTTGCATTTTTAAGATGTCACTATAATGAACAACTCACTTGAATAACCTATGCCCCAAAAAATTGAAAATTGTTTTTGAATTGAAAAATACTTAATATCCGGGACCCTGCAGAAAACTCATTTCAAAAGAAGAGAAAGTCAATGGAAAGGAATAAAATGGAAATAAATGGAAAACAAATGGATTTCTTTTTGTTAAAGCAAATAAAGGACTTTCCCTCTGAGTAAGAAGCCTGTGTCTTTGACTTTATTTCTTTTACACACAATCACAACCTTTTACTTATCAAGAATTTGTTTGTTTGGGGTTCTTTCACTTTACTTCAAGCTCAAGATCATTTCACTTAAGCATTGTTCATCTACGTGATACGTTTAGACCTATGCAATACCACCACCTGAAGCAGTGAGGTATCTACTATGTGCTAATGGGTACCCTGACAAGGGAACTCAGATGTTAGCTATTTTTGGAGTCATAAACTTGAAAAGTTAAGGACTTAGGTGACCCCCATAGTAATATCCTTAAAGTTTACCTTCGTTCATGAATTTTGGGAGAACTCATCTCCAAAAAACAATAATATAAAAAATAGAACAACTTGATTTGAAATTGGTTGCTAGGTGAAGCCGCCACACGGTTTAAATGTACAAAAGTAGAACAACTTGTACAAATATATTTTTCTTTTGGTTTTTCTTCTTTAATTTACGTTGGTTAGTCAATGATTTTTCCAATTATGTTGTGGCATACTGTTTTGCATCACCATGACCTGAATCTGCACTGATGGTGTAGGAAACTATGTGCATCACGAGATTGTTGTTACGCATGAGTGCATGTTCAAGACCTTACTCTTATCACATCTGTACTTGACTCGCATCACAGCATAAGAAATCAAATTGTTTGCGCATGTACAAACCCAGTGAACTTTAAGTGATGAATTGAACAAACATGAAAACAGTTTGTTAGTCGCCTTTTTTTCCTGACACTTAGGTGTCCTGATTATGGAACTATTAACATAATTTTGTGCACCAAATGTGCATTTTTACACCTTATGTTTCTTCAGTGATGCTCATGGTTGAATGATTGGAATGATGATATTCTTACTAGCTACAAACCATCCCTTTACATGGTACATGTATTTAGAAGCTCTACGGTAGTAAATAACACAGTTGCATATATAACTGCATGTACAGATACATCACACCTTTTGAGAGATCTATATGAAGAGTTTCTGGCACATTACAAGGTTCCATGGGTCTATCAATCATGACTTTTTCATAGGTTCAATATAACAACAAAAATCTGGTTTGCTTGCACAGTGATAAATACATATGTATAAATATAGTCTTACACATGTTTATAAAGCCAGAGTCCGAGTGCTTCAGTGAATGGGGCACTCAGCTGAACTGAGACTGCTTGCGAGATCCCAGGTTCAACTCTTATCATGGGCATTCAGGTGTCCTGTTTTTCTGATGAAACAATGAAATCAGAGGTTCCATAGTCATGGTAGGCATGTGACCGAAAGGTCCCTGGTTAGTCTTCCACAAGGGGCACACCCATGTTCTGTCTTTCGAATGAGACAGTAAAATCTGAGACACCATGTTACGGTAGGCGTAAACACGTACAAGATCCCTCACTGCTTTGGGTAAGTCCATTGCAAAGGTATGCATTTCTATGCAATACATCAGGCAGATGCTGTCACTACATGTATAAACTTGAAATAATCATGGAGTGACGTAAAACAATAATCAATCAATCACATACATGTATATAATATATTCACCAAAGTTAAAGAAAGCTTGGTCCAAGTAAAATGTAAACTACTAAGGAATCATTATGAGACAGAGTAAATAACATCAAACCTAGTGGTTCATGCTTAGGAAGGGCACAAATATTCATATATAAGGCCCCTGGTGATCGGATGGGATCCCCATACTATATTTAAGATCACCACTATTATTCTGGGTTTCAACAAAATGCACCTTATAATTCTGGGAAGATGCAATAAAACACAGTATTCACAGTGCTCATCCCTGACCGCAACGTTTTGGGGAATATTGGACTTTGGAATCTAGTTGGCGCCTTGTCTTTAGGAGTCTGATGACAGATGGCATTGTGTCCTGTTACAGTAGATCTTGTCATAAGCCAGAACCTTTACTTCTACAGGAGATGGATCACTAGTCAAATATTCATAAGGCAAAATACCAAGAAGGTGCAACCACCTGCTGCTACCATACAGGTGAATGTATCTTAATCTGCCATTAACAAATACATGTAATCAATTCAGACTAGTTGACCACCTAAGTATATGATGGGCTCAAGGCAGTAAAGTCATGAATCAAATTCTAGTTTCCTAATCTGTGAATATTTAGACAGAAATTTAAATACAAGGATTCATGTCATGGAGAGTGTTGCAGATTGACTGTATAATTCTCTCTCTGTTTCTGATACATCTACCAGTAATCTTTACTGTAAACCGATGCTTGTCGTACATTCATGTGCTAGAGGTAGGTTCAGTATTAAGTTTAGGCAATACATCAGAAAAACAGTGTTATAATATTTGTACTTTTGTCCAGATTTGTTTGTTGTACATTAGATTACTTCTGACAAAATGACACTTAGGGTCTTGTATACATCTTTTTTATTCTAGATTTGAGAATATGTACTGGTCTCTATCCAAAAAAAACCCACACTTGCTGATTTCAAGGGTTAGAGATAGCACTTATTCAGTTGAGCAGTTGTCAAACCTACACATTACATTACCAGCATATTTTGACAGTGTATACAGTCACAGTGGGCATTTTTAGAGTGGGTATTCTTGTAAGAGTCAGTTAGAATTAACATACAGGTAAGTGGACAGCTTGATAGCTCAGGTAAATGTCCACTCCTAATGCCCACGGAAATTTCAGGTGGACTGCCCAATGTGGACAGTGGGCATTCAAAGTTCCACCCGGACTGTACTGTACCTGTATCTACATCTACAAGTATATATGTAGGAGAATCATTTGATTAGCTATTAATAATTTCTGAAAACTTTTCTCAAATCTAGGATGATTTATGAAATTAGCATTGTGTGAAACCCACGGGGGTAGATGAGGTAAGATCTGTCATCTACCTCATGGGTTTCATACGCTGTGATCAGTAAACCTTCCCCTTTATGACTTCTTACAAGGGAGTGGAGTGAGAGAAAAACATGAACGATACTACGCATATCAAAATAAAACAAGAAATGCATATGACAAATGAAATTAATTAATAAATGCAAATGAATTAATGATGCAAAACAAACTGTATATGTGCACATTTTATAAGGTGTATACCATGATGCATCATTCATTACAACAGTGCGAGTATGTCAACTATTCTAAAAACCTGAACATGAACACTGAAATCTGATATACACATAAACAATATATCGATAAATACGTAATTTATAAAACAGGTTAAAATGCTAAGATCCTCATATTTCATGACACTATTGGAAAACAATGACTTTTTGTGTCATTGATGTAATAAGATCAGTAACACATGATCATGTTAATATGTTGAAATAGTTTAATACTTGATAGCTTTATGTAGGGTAACTCCTATGTGTCAACTATTTCACTACCAAAAAGGTTATTTCTAGTAAAATTTGAAAGTCTTGATTCAGAGTTGAATATAAGGCTAATTGTGATTGTGTATTTGAATACAATTATACACATTGCCTATGTGCAGTTAAGTACAGATGTACTTTTTTCATAAGATGGATTGGAAACAATATTAAATGCTGTTATACATATGTTCATATTGTGCTTATATGTAAATTATTTTAGCGTAATCCGATTTCAAAGCACGGCTTGTCAATGTCTGTCTTTCTTTGTATTTCTGAAGAAATGTCACTTTATGGCGTTATCATAAATTACTGGTAGTGTACTGAAAATAGCATAATCTGACTTAAAATATGAATACTGCTAAAATCAATACACTAACAGAATTAGTTGTGCAGTTAAGTACAGATGTACTTTTTTCATAAGATGGATTGGAAACAATATTAAATGCCGTTATACATATGTTCATATTGTGCTTATATGTAAATTATTTTAGCGTAATCCGATTTCAAAGCATGGCTTGTCAATGTCTGTCTTTCTTTGTATTTCTGAAGAAATGTCACTTTATGGCGTTATCATAAATTACTGGTAGTGTACTGAAAATAGCATAATCTGACTTAAAATATGAATACTGCTAAAATCAATACAATAGAATTAGATGTAGTTTACTATGTCTTGAAGTAGGTATTAGATCAAGTTTCTGTTGTTAGTTGACTTCTTCGTTGAGTGCTTTGTCTGTAACTTCCCATATAAAGGTATATACAGACGTACGACTGGAATGGGGTATACTTTTAAGGCCACCCAAAATATTAATCAAGGTTATCATTTTCCCTTCGAATATATATATCAATGGCAATCTGAATAAAACCATATATTTATTCTGCTTCTCTATTTGCCCTATTGTGGATATAGATCTGGTGAAACCCCATAAGGGGTCATGTTCTGATGAACACTGATTTTCAGCCAATGGGTGGATCGGCTACGGATTCCTAGGAATGAAATTAACATCCCCAGCGTGCGTGACCCACAAGGTAGTTTTTGAACAGCCTTTGTTACATATTGCGTCATTTGCACGTGCCTAGCCGAGTCATTGATTGGCTGGGGAAATAACGGTCTCTGTGACTGAAATGTCATTCAAAATAATGGGACAAACAGAGAAGCAAAATAAAGCTTTGGTTTTAATCAGATTGATACCAATAGGTATCTTTTTACTCACAAAATACATGAATAGTTAAAACAGATGTGGTGATCACAAGAGAAGATATTTTTACCACTAGAATCTGATTGTAAGCCTATTCATGGTAAATAATAGGGAAATTTATTTCTGGTGTCATCTTCAATGTCATCTTTTATGATATCAAAAGCGAGAGTAGGACAGAGAATCTCAGACAATATGTATGAATGGGTATGTTTTTACACTTTTCTCAATATATGAATGGGTACCAGGGTGTCAGCAACTCCAGCCGCACGCCCGTACCAATAATCACTGCAGTTACCCACCAAGTCGGCAAGTAGTTTTACAACGTATTAGTCTAATTCGTTTACTTGTTTCTCAAGTACTACAGGTGGCTGCATTCAAGTGTTCTCAAAGTACATATACTTATTGAAAAATTAATTCTTCTGGCATTGATAAGTGTTTTCTCATTGCACCATCAATCCAGTTCAGCAATTACACTAGAACTATCTTAGGCTTAAATACACTATTCAAGTTCTCACCATTTAGTATCATCTCAAAGATTGAAAGAATTACTATACAAGTTCAAGATTTAGCTTCACTTTAAGTGCAATGTATTGATCAAAGTCAACATTTACATACCCGTACGTGAAGCATTATTTCTAAGTAATATTACTGAGACACATAATATACATGTATGCACAGTTACTGATTTAGTGTTACTGAAAGGTACTATTAGTCAATAATGAGTGTGATATCCCGCGCTTATGTGAAAAAGCAGTGTTCTCATGTGAGTTCTGGAAATCGAGTACAAAAATATTATGTTTGTCATAGTCAAATAGTGATTCTAAATGATGAAAATGTGTTTTTGGAGAAATTTTGCTGAGTCAAAACTAATTTTCCACTCGAGCGTCTGGAGCCAAAACTGAGGAAATACTCAAGTCATATTTTCAAATTCATCTATTTTATCCACGAATTTCATTACATGTACATGTAATAACTGGAATTTTCATTTACCATGTTTTATTTCATTCACAGATAAAATCTACAATGTAACCATTATGCATAACAATTTACGGTATTGGAACATTTGACAATGGAATATTTTAAGATATTTAAAATGACTTAAGTATTTTCTCGGTTTATGTTGCTGGACCCAGGACTTATTATCTTAATTCAGCGAAAATACTTTGATGATCATGATTATGAAAAGTAAAGGAACACAAACACTCTGTATTGCTCATGTTCAGGTTTTTTAGAATAGTTGACATACATGTACTTGCAAGGTTGTAATGTATTTGCATTATTAACACAGAGTGTAACTGTTTGTGTTCCTTTTACCTTTTATGTACTGGACTTCCCTCTGGAGGACTTCATCGGATCATGATTATACATGTATATACCGTACTGTTAGTCTAGTTCATCATTCTACACCTCTAATACTCCTTCTCAGTGTACATGCATCTCATACTGAGCCTCAGTTTCATTAAAATTTCGCCTAAATTTGAGTTCTAGCATGCATAAATGGGTAATAAATACCCAATGGGCCACTCATACCACCAGTCGAAACTAGAATCCTAGTGAATGTACATGTATGTAGATCATATATTTCAAATTACATGTACTAATAACTCACCCTTTTAGTAACTTGAAACCATCTTTTTTAAATGATATATCCAGTGTTAAATTGCATGATTTAATTATACATACTGGTATATTACTATAGTAGGTATTGATGAGAAATGAACAAACACATACCTTTCAGTCTTTGATAATTTAAACCCAATTTACCCCAAATGTCGATTTACTGTTTTATACCACTTGAAGTTGAATTACCCAAAAATCTAAAATCTTCAATGGACTTTACCACATATCTTCTTTGCAGTTTGCACAAGAAGTTATTTACATTTTGTTTAAAGCAAATATATTAAACACTTGTAGACATTTAACATCATACTGCAAATGGTGTAAATTCTTTGTAGAAAGAAATGTTTGTGCAAACTGAATGTATATAACCTGTATTATAAACTTATATGTACAGTCCAAGTGGAACTTAATTTGCCCACTGGTCACAGTGGGCATTTTTAGAGTGGGCATTAAAAATGTCCACTAGACACAGTGGACATTCTTGTAAAGAATCAGTTAGAATTAACATACAGGTAATTGTACAGCTGGATAGCTCAGGTAAATGTCCACTCCTAATGCCCACTGAAATTTCAGGTGGACTGCCCACTGTGGACAGTGAGCATTCAAAGTTCCACCTGGACTGTACTGTTAAAAGCACCACGCTTTAAGTGCCTTTCAATATGAATAAATCTGTAATCTATTTTAGTTTTTTTGGTTGTATGTTTGTACCTCAGTTACATGTAAAAACAAAAATGGTTAATTCTTCACTTATAACAAAAGGCTAAATTGGTTCTACAATGCATGCCTGAGCACATGACAAATTTAGAGACTTGCAGAATTTTCTACAGTAACAATTTCACTTTAGAATCTACCAAAAGAAACAACACAAAATTCTTCTAGGAAACTCACAAATACCGGTACAATATACATGTACGTTAAGTTTTTTCAATCTATGCGTTTCTTCGGAAGTTTTTCTTCGCAAAGGAGGTACCTTCAGACCTCCCCCTTGGAAGCTGGATTAACTAGAACCAATCTCAGTAAAATGCAACAAGAATTCCAAAGCCTTAAGCCTTAAGTTAAGGACATTTAGTACTTTCAAGTTTCATTAAGACCCTTCCCTTAGTTCTAAAGATTTAAGATGTTGGTCAAAGCTCAGAATCAGAATCAATAATACATGTAATACAAATAAAAATACAGTATATCAAATATTTTAGCTTGGAATGTTACTAGAAACCTTAACTGTTTTAACACTTCTTAAAACACTTGTCTTTATCAATCTGATTCTGAATATGATGAATTCATTTTCTCAATCTACATATACATTGTAGGTACATGTACATTTGTAAATGGTCTTGCAATTAATTTGAAGTCTGTCAAAGGGTAGCACTGCCAGGTACCTAGAAAATGTATACAGTGTACTGTTTCAGTCCCACCTTGCAGGGCTCGAAATTGGAGAAAATTTCAGATAATACATGTATGTTATTCACAAAGAAGGTGTCAGACTTGAGGTCTACATGTACAATAGCATGATGTGTAGTAATTCTAAGAATTAGTTGAGAGTTTCTTTGTGAATAGTATGCCTAATGTACTTTTCACAGAGAGACTTTTGACTTATTCTCAGAATTAAAACATGAACTATTACAGGTCTCAAATTTTAGAATTAAGTTTCTCTGAGTTTGAGAACAACATACTAGCTCATCAAATAAACAATTTCAAATGAAATCTGGACGACATAAATGACGTTCACTGGAATTGTAGGATGCCTCAAAAGATGCCTGGTTATTTTTCAAGACAGGATGACAGCTACATGTACATGTACATGTAATGTCTAACTCTGCTCTCAGTCAACTGCTTGAAAGGATCTGGCTGAAAACAACAACACTTCTTGGGAACCTTACATACTTCATGCCCACCAATATTCATCAAAATCCTCTCAGCAGTTCTCAGAAGTGGAAATATATAAATGATTCTGCCTTACAGGTATGGATGATTACAACATCTCACTATGCTACACAGCTCAGGCATGCTAAAAAATTGTAATTTTTTTTTTTTAAATGTGCACTTTTCTGAATTTTTCAAACAACTTCCACATTAAAACAAGGAACTTGGGAAGGGAGACACAGTTTAACACGAATGCGTGTAAAGGAGAGGGGGAGGCCCTTTGTAGGGTGAATCCTTTATAGATAGGTTTCATAGCAGTATTTCAGAAGAAGTTATTTATTTTGGCCCCATTGGATGAAATGCATCGTGTTGTTGCAATCCACAACGTAAAAATGAATGTATTTCACTATTGTCTTTTAACTAGATCATGTTATTAAATTAAATTACAGAGATTCAATAAACCTCGTTCCTGCGTATAATCTAGAAAAGCGAATCTGGTGCCCAAACCTGTTAACGACTGTCGAGGGGAACACGTGGGTTAATTGCCAATCATAACAGAGATTATGTAAAATGACCTAGATAATGTACCTATTTTTAGACACTTACCTTCCAGCCAGCGGAACTGGTACTGTCGCCTTTATCCTTGAAATAAGGAACATTTTGTACCATCCAGTCATAAATCTGTGATAAAGTGAGTCGTTGTTCTGGTGAACTTTGTATGGCGTTTGTAATCAGGTCAGCATAAGACAAATTACCCCATGCATTACGACGGGAGGAGGTTTTCTTGCCGATGCCCAAGTT
>CM068581.1:52544670-53032170 GCA_035048485.1 Pteria penguin
TAGTTACGTCTTGCTCATGATGATTAATCAAGAACACAAGAACGTCGCCCATGTACTACATTTCAGTTAAATATCTCAAAGCAGAATCGAAAAATTCACTGACAGTGACCTTGACCTGAAATAAAATAAATGTAAAATCTTGAATCAAAATTTTCAAGGTTGTGACACACTTCCTTCCCATAAGGAACATTTCTATCTAGTATGAACGTACTCTTATTCGATCGGACAAGAAAATGTTATACTTCCACAGTGGCCTTGACCTTGAATGCATGCCAGTTATGGTAGGCTAGTACACATAATCTTTTCAAAAGACAATATTAATTTGTACCATTTATAATAAATTCCATCTCTTTCTCTTCCATTACCTCCTTGTTCATATTATTTTTTGTTTCACTGATGATTTGTACTACCATGCTTTTTATACACCCATCGTAGAGGAATATATTATGGTATGGCGTTGTGGGTCTGTGGGACTCTGGGTCTGTCCGCTCCTTGTTAACACGATGCAGACTACACCGTTTAGAGGAGGGCTTGGTACACTTATTTCTTATGACATGAGGACGAACCCTATTGATTTTCAATATCAAAGTCAAAGGTCAAGGTCATTATGGGGGCAAAAATAGCAAATTTTTGAGAATGCAACTTGTAAACCAGATACAGACCAAACTGTTTATGCTAGAACCTTTTAACTTTGCACACGTATTTCTTATGACTGGAGGATGAACCCTATTGATTTTCAAGGTCATATATGCAAAGTCAAGGTCACAGTGATAATGTCAGTTAGATTTTTGTCCAGGCCATAACGTTTTACACCTTGCATGGATTTGAATAATAGTTCACAGAATTATTGCCCAGGACCCAGGGTCGTATCTGCAAGAACTAGGTAACAATAAATATGGTGAATAAATCTTTGTCTGGACATTATTTTCCCCCTTGCATGGATTTGAATAACATTTCACAAAACTTGGAGCCAATGTTATATTTCCTTATTAGCTTTATTTTACAATAAACTGAGTGGAAAATAAGGGGAATTTTGAAACCCTAAATTACGGGGGGATGGGGGTGGCGGTTGCTCCACACATTAACTTAACCCCTCTTCAAATTAAGCGACGGTTAGGGGTTGCTCTTGTTATAAATTCAGAATATCCTTTTTTTCTATCACTTCTTGCAACTCCTAGTGTAAATCTATTTTTAACAGATCAACCCATCAAGCTAGATTTCATATTTGCTAAAGTTTGGTTTATTGCTCGAATTCAATTCTTACCCAGCGCCATTCTCATTTCACTGGTTCTCTGATTACATGCGTCCTTTTTAGCTCACCTGAGCTGAAGGCTCAAGAGAGCTATTGTCATAGCATGCTGTCCGTCGTCCGTCGTCAGGTGTCCGTCGTAACCTTTTTCACATATTCGACCTACCGACCCTTAAATTTTCAGCCATGTTAAAGGAATTACATATATATATATATATTTGGGGGGGGGAGACTAATCCAAGATGGCCGCCATGGGCTCTGATTCGTTGACACATTTTCGACTTCTCCAAAACGGCTGCACGTACAGAATTTCACAAAAACATACGGGAAGTAAATACTCAAGATCTTCTACCAAGTTTGTGTTTTTTGACCCGATCCATAATCCAAGATGGCCGCCATGGGCCCTGATTGTTTGACACATCTTCGACTTCTTCTCCGCAGCTGCCTCATAAAATTTCACAAGGTGTTATAAAACAAATTAATCAAAGTCCTCCATCAAGTTTGTGTTTTTCGACCCGATCCGTAATCCAAGATAGCCGCCATGGGCTCTGATTCGTTGACACTTATTCTACTTCTCCTCCGCAACCGCTTTACAGAATTTCACTCACCAAAACCTAGGAGAAGTAAGTACTCAAGGTTCTCTACCAAGTTTGTGTTTTTCGACGTGATCCGTAATCCAAGATAGCCACCATTGGCTCTGATTGGTTCACACATTTTCGACTTCTTCTCCAAAACTGCGACATAGAATTTCACAAAAACATGCAGAAAGTAAGTACTCAAGATCCTCTACCAAGTTTGTGTTTTTCGGCCCGATCCGAAATTCAAGATGGCCACCATAGTCATAGTCTTTTCTCCAACACTGCTTCATAAAATTTAAAAAGGTCCTTTATAAAATTTGCGTTTTTCGACCCAATCCATCATTCAAAATGGTCACCAAGGGCTCTATTTGACAGACACATTTTCAGCTTCTCATTAAAAACGGTTTCCCAGATTTCTGCCAAATCTTGTAGGAAGTAAGTATTCAAGGTCCTCTACCAAAATTGTATCTTTTGGTCAGATCTGTCATCCAAGATGTCTACCAAGGGCCCTGATTGACTGACACATTTTGACTTATTTTTCGGCAACTGCTGCACAGAGTATCTCCAAACCGTACAAGTATTTAAGTAAGTTATCACAGTTCCATACCAAAGTTGTATGTTTTGACCCAATCTGTCATGCAAAATGGATGCCAAGAGCTACGATTGGCTGAAATATTTTTCGACTTCTTCTCATTAACCATTTCACAGAATTTCACCAAATCATGTAGAAAGTAAGTACTGAACGTAATAAAAGTCTGCTGCCAAAATTAAGCTGTCATTTGTTTGTGAAAAAGCAAATTGTGCCAAGGTGAGCGATACAGACCCACCTTTCCAGATTTCTAGAACAAACTCTTATAATTTTCATAACTCTTCACAATTTAAAGAAAAAAAGGAAGATTTGTTCACTAGAAACAACTTATTCCCTAATATTAACCATAACACCCGAGAAACTAATAAAGAAAGAATGAGATGTGGCTTTAGAGATTTTAGCGGGCAAATTCACAACTGCGCAAAAAAGATGGTTTCAAAAAAAGGTAATTCCTATTTACATAAAGCTATTTGACTTTGTGACCAACATCTTGAACATTTAATGCTATTCTGATTGCAACCTAAGCTTTTTAAAAAGCTACGCGTGTTACCAAATAACAGTAAGTTGACCTGGTTTTCTAGTAAAAGAAACCAATCCGGACGAGTAAAAGATATGCCCACATAGATCTTGTCAGAGTATTAGATTTCCTTCTTTTTTGTGTTGTAATGTTGACGTAACGATTTATAAAGGAAATAAAAGTACGATTACTCCGATACATAATAAACATGCACGAAGATATAATCCTACATGTAATCTGAACACCCCCATGTGACCCCACATAGGAGGATGCGACATGGGTGATTACCCAGGAAAAATAAAAATGCGTCAACAAAATGCAAAAAAAGTTTGTCATTTTTCCACTGTTTTTCTTTTTTTCTTAAACCTAAAGAGATTTTTTCAAAACTGTATAAATCTACATAGTCCCCAAGTGACACTATAGTCTGTAGATATTTAACAATGTTTAATTTTTGTTTGATTCTTCATTTACGGCGCAATTAAAATACTGCTCTTAATATGGCAAAGGCAGCAACATGTTGCGTTGTACACAAATTTACACTCTTGCCACCTTCCCACCTGAATCAGTGATGGATCTCTTATGTTCCACGTCTACCGTGACACATGACCTCGGTTTTTATTGTCTCTTCCGAAAGGCAGGTCACCGAAGAGTCAACGCCTGAAGTCGAACTCGCTGTCTCTCGGTCACGAATCAAACACCCAACCGATTGAGCTACATCGGCTCATTCAACAATTGACTGATTGATTATTGTTTTACGTCACACCACGAATATTTCACGTATATGGTGACGGCATCTGCCTGATGCGGAGCATACAAATTTTGACCTTTGCAACGGACCCACCCGAAGCAGTTAGGGATCTTTAACGTGCCATGCATACCACGACACGGGGCCTCGGGTTTTACTGTCTCATCCGAAAGACATGACACCGGCATGACCAGAGCGGGACTCGAACCCCGGCCTCCCGATCAGGAGTCCGACGCGATACCAGTAGGCCACGCCGGCTTTCATTCAACAATAAAGAAGCAAGATATCTTGAATACTTTATTACATCTTTTTTCTCTACAAAGGATCAATTGAAACTCTTACTTAAATGTCTTGTGTACAGGTTTATTACCTGTTTCTCACATCGAGAGCTAAATATCTCAAACAAATAATAATAATAATAATAATAATAATAATAATAATAATAATGATAATAATAATAATAATAATAATAATACATGTAATAATAATAATAATAATAATAATAATAATAATAATAATAATAATAGTATTAATAATAATACTACAAATAGAGCAATGGCGACACAAATATTAAAACATTAATTCCATTCCCCGTACTTGTGTTGTCTACATGAACTTCAAACGATCAATATTTTTCTTACTTTTTTAAAAAAAGAACCTTGACTATACTAGTCTGGAATGAAACTGGAAATTCTTATTAAAACGTAGGATAAAATTATAAGTAAGAAGGTCTTTGATATGTTCCCGCCAGAAATCGATGATTCTCCTCCCCCCGCCCGACCACTGACAGCCATCTCATAGATAAAAAAAAATCATTGTTTAGTACCAAACTCGCAAAAAATCTCAACATTGTGGTTCCCATTTTATTCTATATAGCACCTCTTTCAAAAACTTCTGCATCCATACTGACTGAACATGTACGTAATTTATGATCATAAATGTCAATTGAAATAAATACATTTGAAACTGGCTCATTGGCAAGATTCGTGTCAAATTTGTAATTTACATCACATTTATAATATGGGATATGCCTTTTACAATTTTTTGCTTAATCTTTGATGATATGGGAATTTAATATGTAGCTATTAAAATTCAGGATATAATTTTGTATTATAAACTGCATGAGATAATTGAATTTTTGACTGAAGCAAAGTACATGTACTATATAACTTGCGTCCGCGGATATCAGTTTCTGTCATTAAACGAAGGCAAAAGGAGAGATTTCAAGATAATATAACCCATTTCGTGACGTGTTACATTTCAGTAGCTTTAAAAACAGGATTCTGTGTGGTTAAGGTAAGTGCAGAGATGCTTTGACAAGGTACCTGTATAATACATACTCTATATGGGATCTTGACTAGAGGTTTTCAACAATATTTTGAACTCGTTTTGTAGGTGTTTGGTAGGGTCGTGTAGTGCAGCCTTTAGTATATATGTACATGTTTTCCTCGCTGCAAACTAAGTGTGCATCCATTCCAAAATCTTGCCTCTGGTACACATGAAAAAGGTCTCAAATCTGGCTCTATTTCCTTGCTAATACTTTGAATGGGCACAATTGTATTTCCTATTTTCTATGAGCAAATTTAAAAAATCAACTTCCTTTATAACAATTACTTAAAATATAATTGGTTTTACCTTATTGTCATTAAAAGATTAAGTGACAAGCACATAAATGTTAGATCTACATGTTGAAAACATTTCCATACTCTATGATTAAACGGCGTATCTGGATTCAGATTTTGGTTCTAGGTCTAAACTAGAGCTGTCCTTACGGGACAAATGCCCCCCCCCCCCCCCCCCCCCCCCCCCCGCAGCAACAAAGTTGAAACATGCAATAATTCATCCCAAGATATATTACTGGTATAAGTGTCATGAATGTCCCACTTGTACATTTTGAGGTATCATAATCAATGAAATCAGTTTTAAGCACTCTGACCCTGACCTTGTAGATATGACCTTGGTTCAAGGCCATTGCACATTGCACTTGTGTCATTAACAACAATTGCGTGAAATATTATCCAGATCCAACATAGCAATAAGGAGTTAAAGTCTAGACAAGGACCAATGTGCACTGTGACCTTGACCTTGGAGATATGATGTTGAGTCAAGGTCATGACACACCCTTAGGTCATGGACAACAATTGTATGAAATGTTATCTTGGATAATAAGTCAACTTGGCAGCAAGAAGTTATGACAAGCATTTTCGCTATTCATGCACTGTGATCTTGACCTTAAAGATATGACCTTAGGTCAAATCATGACACACTCTTGGGTCATGGACAACAATTGCGTGAAATATTATCCAAATCCGATAAGGGGGTAAGAAGTTATGGCCCGGACAACAACTTTTGCTATATGTGCACAGTGACCTTGACCTTAAAGATATAAACATGGCTTAAGGTCATGATCCACCCTTGGGTCATGTGCAACAATTGTGTGAAATATCATCTAGATATGAAAAGTGGTTAAGAAGGTATGGCCCGGACAAATGTGAACAGACGGACAGACAGGCAAACAGGATGATTCCTATATACCGCTCAAACTTTTTTGCGGAGATATAATACCTATAATAATAATTAGGTAAGAATGCAATCAACACCACGCTAGTTGCAAATCCAACACGATGCACTTACTACCTGCCTCTCCATTTTTCCCACTCACTACCTCCGTGCTTATCCCCCAACCAACCATTCTCATTGCGCACCAAAAGCTTTGTACGCAAGTTTTCCCCCTACGCCAATTTCGATTGGAAAGTACCATCTCGTCCAAACAGCCATTTCATACGGCCGTCGTAGGCGGACCTTATTATGGTATGGCGTTGTGGGTCTGTGTGCATATTGTTAATGCGATACAGACCATACCATTTAGGTTAGGACTTTCAAACTTGGTACAATTATTTTTTCTTATGACATGAGGACAAATTCTATCGAGTTTCAATATCAAGGTCAAAGGTAATTTTGAGGCAATAAAAGCAAATATTTGTTAATGCAATTTGGAAACAAGTTATAGACCAAACTGTTTATGCTAAAACTATTAAATTTTGTACACTTATTTATTAGGACTGGAGAATACTAGTAATCCTATTGATTTTCAAGGTCGTATTAGCAATGCCAAAGTCACAGTGATTATGTCAGTTCCTTGTCCAGGCCATAACCTTTTACACCTTGCATGGATTTGAATAATATTTCACAAAATTGTTGTCCAGGACCCAAGAATGTGTCATGACTTGACTCAAATGTCATATGTGAGGGGTCTAGGTCACAATGCTTATGATGGGAAAATCTTTGTCTGGACCATAACTCTTTATTCCTAACATGAATTTGAATAATATTTCACAGAATTGTTGCCTAGGACCCATGGGTGTGTCTTGAACTTGAAAAAAGGTTATATCAATAAGGTCAAGGTCACACTTCATATGATGGGTAAATCTTGTCCAGTCCATAACTTTTTTATCCATTGCACGGATTTAAATAATATTTCACAGAATACGCAATTTTTCAACTACTAAAATCCGTCACGGTTTGCGTTTAGTCACTTACCAAATGCATTGTTCTCGATGTGAGCATTTTTTGTGGACAACTTACGTCATAATTATATGACGTAATAACAATCACAAAGTGCGCCTGTATGTTGACGTTATTATAGTTGCGATACTCCGTATTGTTGCCTAGAGAACTCAAGGATGTGTCATGACCTTGAACTTTTTACGCCATCTACCAATGACTGGGTTTTTATGAGGCTCTTTCTCCAATGAGCCTCATCCATTCAAGTCTCTCCTGGGATCATGAGTCCAACCATTATTCCTGGTTTCATCTTTCTATCTTGTAACCATGGCTGGTCAACTGTTACTTGTTACGGTCCCACTTGGGAATATCATTGTGGACCACACATTGAATTGCATCTGCCTGTCGTTTGCTGTGGCTAACACCCTCCCTCCATTTGACTTTGTCGTTCCTCCATACTATTTTGTTTATTTTTTCAGTCAGTAAATGCTATCGAAGCTTCTGATTAGTGATTGAATGAATGAATGAATAAATGAATGAATAAATGAATGAATGTTTGATTGATTATTGTTTACGTTACTCTACGATTATTTCACTTATATGGTAACGACATCTACCTGATGCATCGCATGGAAATGTATACCTTTGACCCTCCAGAAGGAGTTAGAGATCTTCTACGTGCCACACCTACTGCGACACGGGACCTCGGTTTATACTGTCTCATCCGAAAAACAGGACACCGGTGCATCCATGGCGGGAGTCGAACCCGGGCCTCCTAGTCACGAGCCGAGCATCTCATCCACTGGGCCATACCGGCTTGTTATTGATTGAAAATCATTTATTTATGTGTTATTATTGTTGTTGGTGTTGTTATTATTTATATACATTTTCCTTTCTTCTTAATTTCATGTCTAACGAAATGGTATTTCGAAAGTGAGAAAATGCTTAGAATGCAGCATTTTGAGCAATTTACCGATAGCTTCTGGAACTGTCGGCCCATTGGAGCTAAACCTTTTCTTCAATACATGCATGCATGCATGCATGCATGCATGCATGCATCCATCCATCCATCCACACACACACATACACATAGTCTGCGAGATATAAACTAACATTGATGATAAATGTGACGACTTTGGATTTTTACGTATTTTACATCGCTTCCTCGTAAGTTAACTAGACTTTTCTTATTTCATATAATATCTTTATTTCTCGTTTGATTCATTCCCTTTTGAAATCAGAAGGTAAAAGAAGACAATGAAGTAGAAGAAGAAATAAAACCTTGATCTGATTTTACTCAGATTAAATTACAAAATAAAAGAAGAGGATGAAAAAGAAGAAACGTTGATCTAATTTTACTCTGATTAAATGTGAAAAAGAAAACAATCTGGTATATATTTGGTACATACAGACAGTGCCTCTAAGTTGAAATGACATGCTCTGAACACCTTTTATCCATGTTTCGGAGGTGGAAATGAGTTTATTATCAACTGTCAGCATTAGCGGATTTTGAGGGAGGATTGCATTCCCATCCCCCTTTGGTTGGAAAATTTTACAAAAAAGTGTTATTTTCGGTCTTTTCCAAGAATGCAGCACCTCCCCGTCCCTTTCCAGACTGAAGAGTAGTCATGGCAGGCTGCTAGATCTGCCTATGGTCAATGTCTAGCTCTATGCGATTCAAGCAAGACTCCTTGGCACAAGTGGTATTACATTGCACATTTTGTTTTAAGTTTACAAGTTTGCTCCCCCACCCCCTCCCACTTTTGAATAGACCATATTCCGGTTTTGATAAATGACGACTTTTTGTCCGAGCTAATACCTTTTGGCGTTGTTTTTCATAGTGACGTCATAATGAATCTATGTCATGCGTTATGACGTCACTATGAAAAACAACGCCAAAATGTATTAGCTCGGACAAAAAGACAGCAAATTTTTTTTATCGATATGGTCAATTTTAAATGATGTAAGTGGTCTTATACCGGACAAACTACTTTTTGCCGGAATTTTCACTATGACGTTAACGCTTAGAATGTGACGTCACAGTAATATGACGCAAATCTAAGCGGTAATACACCGATCCACTTTTAAGCAAAGAAAGCGATGTTTAGCGGACTTTTGATTGTTATGCTTATGACGTCATAATCAAATGTCTGACTTGTCCAACCTTACGTGACGTCATCATAGTCGTATTTTGCGCAAAAGTACTTTTAAAACATTCGACGAAAGTGGATCGGTGTATTTTGTATTTATCCGGTATTGCCCCTTACATCATGTAAAATTGGCAAAAAGGTTATTGACACATCGCTTTCGCGGAATATCTATTGAATTTCGTGACGTCACAATACATTTTCAATATATATATATTGATTGTTTCGTCTCAAAGTCTGATAAACTGGTCGTAAATAATTCTTTACGCGTACACAGATGTGGATATTCGCGATATTACTTATCAATCATAATGCACCGTTGTGTTTCCTCGTGAAAACCTCTTATGTAATACTATGGTCCATAATTCAGGTGTTTTGATTTCACTGTATAGGTTAAAATGAAGCTTCGCAAGAAGTAGTATTTAAATCTTGGAGCTATATGACTTCACTATTGCCACGGAAACTGTTAACATTGGTTTAGTTAATACTGTGTAGACTCAGAGTTCTATGGCCTACAGGCAGTGTCACTGTACTGTTTATATTCCAAGTCTCCTATTGCTCAAAGGCAGTCATACACATATAAAAGGTAAATAACCTTAACGCAAAGGTTGTTTTAGTTGTTGATTTTGTTGTTGTTGTGTTTTTTATTTGGGTTTATTTGGGGGAGGGGGGTCCACAAATTTGCAGAATGTTATTCATTGCCAATCATCTTGAGTGTAGATACTTGTAAAAGTATAATAATTGTATAATAATACAATTATATCTTTATTTTAGAAATTACTTTTTGTATTTTATTTTATTATTTTTTTTTTTTTACAATTATAAAACACCCCAGTGCCAAATTTTCACTGTCTTATTGGTTGACGTTTTCAAAACGGCAAACAAAACATATGTCAGTCCGCATCTTAATCAAGTTAGCTTCCATGTAATAATTCAGGCTTTATAGAGGAGTGACTTTTTAAGTCGCAAATATTTGGGAAACGACATGGCTTTTTATCATAAGCGTTTGTGTGAGCCAGATCAAGACTAGCTTGCTGCTGAGGCTAAAGAATGAAATCGGGGAGTTGGACAAAGAAATGGCATCATTCGTTTTAAAAGTCATCTCAATAACGATAGGAATTTTCTTTATTTTCATCGGCACACTAAAGCTTACTCCTTCGATCAACAAAGATCTTCACAAAGAATTAGTGAGTTTTCATCGGTTTGCAATTCCATGCCGGTCAAAGCCATGCCACAGACAGCCTGTGCACAAGGCGCAGGTCACTGGCGCTTGTGTTGCGTTTTGTCTTGCCTCTTGGGCCTTTTCATGAAAATCCTATAAGTATTACAGGTTTTGATAACAGAAGAACAGCGATGACATTTTCAATTTTGTTTTCTTGTTGGTTTCTTTGGTTTTTGGGGTATTATTAAGACAATATATTTAACACCAATATACACTGTCATGACTGTGAGCCTGAGTATCTTGTCTCATGCTGTTATGGCCATAGGGTTACAGGTTTGAACACCTGTGGCAATTTTGGTATCGGGTGGTTTTGTACCAATTGGTAGTTTCCTGTATTTATTGTATAGCTCCATGGTGACTTCTGCCACATAACTGAGCCAGTAACTCCTCTATTGTCTTTCCTGCAGTTACTGTGAAAAGTTCGAATTCAATAGACCATTTCCTTTAACTCAGGGTTCGAAATTAGCAGTCATCTGGTCATCAAAAAAAACCTAAAATCTCTTTGGGCAACCTAAAATTTCAGTACATATAATGGAAGTCATCCAAGTTTTCTTTAACTTTGCAAATTGACCACCTGAAATTTTTGTCAATTTCGAGCCCTGTTAACTGCAAAGCATTAATATTGGACGGCAAATTGATAAACGTTCCCTCACAATTTAATATTACCTCATAATACAATATGACGTCATTCTGATCAATTTGGAGGGAACGTTACTGATTTTGCCATCCAATGTTGCAGCTCCACAATTAAAGGCAAGAGGTCTATTGCAGTGTTTATGAATTTATTTTTTTCAATACTTGATGTTGGCGTGACATCACATTAAGATTGGAATAAAGATAATTCTTGAAACATTCCAAAGATGACTTGGGGATATACTCTGTGTTTATCATAGACTATAATGCAACTTTGCTGAATTATTTTTTGAGCACGAGAGCTATCAGAGTCATAAACTTCACAGTCTCCTGAATGTCAATGAGGAAATTGACCCCCTTTCATTTTTTTTTTATTTTTATATGACAGCAGTTTGCAAAAATGAGATTTCAAAATATCAGATTCTTTTTAAAAAACGTTGATAAATTTTGTGACTTACCCCCAACAAGCGTGGTGCACATTTGTTTATGTGACCAATCTGTCTTTAGAATTATTGATTCTAATATTTTTAACACAGGTCTGTCATAAGATTGTCTGTATATATATATATGTATTTTTAATTGATTTTGCCCATACTTTTCCTCGAGGGTCTTTTTGTTGCATGAATTTGAAGGAAAGACCCCGAGAATGTATGATTGGTTACGGTATCTTTTGGAAAACTTCACTAATGGGAAACAATATTTTGTTTATTTTGACATATAGATCTGGGAAATTTTTACGAGTCCATTGTACTTGTTGCTAGTACGTGTATATGTCCGTTATAAAATCAGTGTGTCATAGACTTACAGACTTAACTGAGTTTCAAGCCCTGGCCCATGGCAGGCCTTCTTTGTAAGGGAGAATATGGTGGGTTTTGAAGATGCAATGGACAGATGCACTATATACAGTAACTAAAAAATAATTTCTATTTTCTAATTTGAATGCTTTTTGTTTGTTTCTTTTTTTTATTCCCCTACATCGATAGATCAGGGGCATATTTTTTACTTGTCTGTTTCTTTCTTTGTCTTGTCATCAATTTTAATTTTAGCCATAATTTTTTTACCGTGAGAGATAAAGACTTCATATTTGGCATGCATACTCTACTAATAAAACCCTATCAAATTACACTAAGTTCATGGACTGCGGAAGCCAGCGTGGCCTAGTGGTATCGTGTCGGACTCCTGATCAGGAGGCCGGGGTTCGAGTCCCGTTCTGGTCATGCCGGTGTTCTGTCTTTCAGAAGAGACAGTAAAAACCGAGGCCCCGTGTTGTGGTATGCATGGCACATTAAAGATCCCTCACTGCTTCAGGTGGGTCAGTTTAAAAGGTCAAAATTTGTATGCCCTGCATCAGGCAGATGCCGTCACCATATACGTGAAATATTTGTGGTGTGACGTAACACAAAACTCAATCAATCAATCATGGACTGCGACCTTTGACCTACATTTCATAATTTGTATTATTTGGACAAGCTGATGCTAAATTTTTAGAGTGTTTTGTGAAATACTATATCTGGATTGCCTTATTTAAATCATGGTGACAAGCATTTATTGAGGAGAAAATGTGGAACGGAATGTCTACTTGTTCCAATAGTGACCACTAATAATTAAAATTACATCAGCCAGTGCTTTAATCATTGTTCTCTCTAATTCAAATTGTTAATTTTCATTGCAGAGAAAGTCTTATATAAAAAGTGCAAAAGTTTTTCCTTTCATGAAATGGACTGGTTGGAAACCACATGGAAGTCTGTACAGGAAGTTTGTGGGTGGGGCTGAAGTAGTATGTGGAGCTATTTTGGCTACAATCCCAGGTAAAGTAAACATTCATTTTTAGTGAGAAATTCATCTTTTTATTCCTCATCAAAGCTTTTTGAAATGTAGTTTTTTAATTTCTTGGGTTTGTTCTGTCTTCATTTGTTTCTGCTTATTGAGATAATCTGTGTGGCATTCTTGGTTGTTTCCCCAGGTATCTCAGTTAATAAAGCATCTAAATGGTAGGTAGAAGATCTGTGGTCGTTAAAGATTTTGTGCCATGTCCAGCCCTCATGAATCTATTGTTTATATATTTCGGGGTCTGAAAACTTTGAGTTGTTTTGGGAATAGAAACCTCTGGCAGAAAAGAAGAGTATCTTTTTGTTTGCTTGGTACTGTAGTATGAAAACATCCTATGCTTGGAATACTCACATTTACGCATATGACAAACAAAATGATACATCTCAAATTTCTAAATCACCTCCTCAATTAAATCTTGAAAAAATTAATTGAAAACCCTGAGGATATCTTAAAGTATATATACATATATACACATGTATATGTTTCTGTGTTTATGTTGAGAAAGAAACAGATAGCATCAGCAGATTTAGACCCAGCAACCCCCAACACCCCCCCCCCCCCTTTTGGTATGAAAATTTTACCAAAAAAGGTCATTTTCAACCTTTTTTGGGGCTGCAACCCCCCTTTTCCAGATTGAATAGTGCTAAACATTAGTCATGGGAGACTGCAAGTCCCCCTTTCAAAAATTTCTAGATCTGCCTATGGATAGGATATATGAAATATTTATGCTCAGATCGATAGATTGGGGGCATATTGTTTATGTCCTGTCTGTCTGTTTGTTTGTCTGTCTGTCTGTCTGTAAACTTTAACCTTGACCATAGCTTTTGAACCATGAGGGATAGAGACTTCATATTTCACATGCATACTCAACTAATGAAGCCCTTTCAAGTGACACCAAGGTCAAAGACCTTTTGACCTTGACAATGACCTTCATGCTAAAAACAATTTTATCTGCAATAAAGTATTTGGAGTACATAATATACATTTCAATGTATTGTTGTAGGTCCACTGAAAGAGGCAGCCAATATTGTGATGATTCTACTCATGATTAATGATATATACTCACATTATGCCCTGGATGACGGACTGGAAAAGGGCAGCTTATCTATTGTTTTTCTCCTTCTTCTGACTTGCCGTCTCATTATCTACCTTCAAATCAAATCTAGAGAAGATGAGATCAGAAGAAAAGCAGAAGAGATCTCGGAAAGAGAGGCACAAATTGCAAGTGGTACATTTGAATGTGAAGGTCATTCCCATAATATACATCCTGCAGCAGGACCATCAAAAAAGCTTTATGAATATAAAATTGAAAGCAAAAAAGACAAATAGTGCAATTTGTTTTAACTACAGCAACTTGAGTTGTGCTGTAGGAATTTAAATTGTTTCTCATCTTTTTCTTCAGAATTTTACTTTGGACACCTCCCTGTAATAAAGATGTACCAAAAGCTATGAAATTTGCATCTCAAATCTTCAAACATAGTACTATTTGACTATTTGAATTGTTCGTTCATATGGGTTAATGCCACCCTAAGATTATTTCACCCATATGGTGGCAGCAAAAATTTAGTAGTAGAGGAGTGTGGGATACCTGAAGAAAGTTGACTAATATCAGTAAGTCAACAAGTGAACTCATCTACTTGTCCCGACCAGGGAAATTATGCAAATTGGACAGTGCGAGACTACACTGAATATTACCGCAACACTCAAACCTTTTACCCACTCAGCCCTCCTAAATCTAAATCTAAATCTAAATTTTTCTCTTGTCATGTCAAGAAGGATGGGGTTTGATTCTCTTCTGCAAAGCAATATGGAAACCAGGTACACGTTGCGGAGAAGTATTCTTTTTTTTTTTAACTAAATTGCAAATCAGTTTATTAAAAAGAAATTATATAGTAATGTTTTTCAGTGCTTTGAAAGGTATGTAGAATACGTGTACTTTGTTTGGGAAACCATCACCTTTAAGTTTATATTGAAGGCTAAATCTGTCAAGTAAATACTTACCAATTAGGATAAGGGTTCAGATCTGTGAGTTTACATTTGTATCTTAGGTTTAATCTTTACAAGGTCATACAGTATTATTGTATTATTTGGAAAGAGAAAATGCTTCCTGTTTAAAATGTTCATATAAAGAAAAGATTTACAAATGCTTTAAGATACAATTTCTTACTTCAACAGATATGCTTGAAATACTTTTATCGTTTGATAAGTATCTACACAAACTATTGTATTCAGTACCCGGTATATTTTACAGCTTTTTTTGACATTTTATATTCATATTGTTAAGCACATTTTGAGGGTTGTTAAGCTACATTATGATCATTGATATCCATTGTACCGGTAATGCATTTTTATTGTACTGAATGTTTTTGTCAAAATGTTATTTATAGTCCAGCATGTTGTCTTACTGAATAAAGTAATTCATGTAACGAAAAGAAGCAAATACTGTTCATTTTTAGCCGGGTTGTAAAGCAACTCTATTTGTCCACATTTTGGAAGTTTCAGATTTTAGTCAAATCTCGGCATTTACAAATGATGCAGATTTCTTATTGTGTGCATTGGATTTTAGGTAATACTACGTACGTCATTGTGACCTACATTCTATACTGGAGTTATTTTGGGAGATTCCATGCAGCATTGTTAGCTGGATATACTATCCTTAGGTTTTTGTTACACAAAAAATGAACCAAAAAATCCCCCTCGGCCACTTGATGGTACATTTGGCGTCCACTGCGGTGATTTGCTTCAGAAAACTTTAAGGACTTAATTATATTGATATGCCCATCATAGTCTGTCTGCATGTTAACAAGATACAGACCAAGCTATTTGAACCAGGACCATCAAACTTGGTGAATACGCTACTGATGCTGAGAAGACAATTCAAGTCTTAGTTCAGGGGGTCAAAGGTTAAAATCACATGCTGAACACTTAAAATAAATAAACCTTGTCAACAAGATGCAGACTAAACAATTTCGACTAGGACAGTCTAATTTTGTACATTATTTAGCATTGTTTTGCAGGACAGATTCCATGGGATCCTCTTTGCTGTACTCGTCACATATTTTGAACTTGTGACTTTCGGTGTAATACTGGCCATATAGTTATCATATTTCACTTCTCGACTCTCCCAGAATTTATCTAATCTATTTTTAAAGATATTCAGAGTTTTGACACTCACGACTACCTCTGCTTTTCCTTAATTCTCAATTAGCCCACTGTACCATTGTCTTTTAGTTTCCCCTGCCTCCTGATCTCTCGACATTTCTTTCACCCATCTGTAGTCACATGCAGCGGAATCGTACTTCCTACTATGGATCTTATAAAGATCAATCGGATCTCCCCTAATCTTCTATAAGTTAGATTGGGACGTTTAAGCCTTTTCAGTCTCTCTGAATATGACAAGTATGCAAATCCTGGTAGCTGTTAAGTCGCTCTCCTTTGTACATTCTCTATCATTTCTATGTGTTTAGCTTTATGGAGATTCCAACTGCACTAGCATAGTCAAAATGGGTTCCAACTAAGGATTTATAGAGTGGTATGAATGTTCTTTCATAAAAATATTGTACTTTCGTGATGAGGATGATGTCCATTATTCTCAAAGGTCAAGGCCACATTTTACACATTGTTGATAAAGCTTGTGAAAATGATCCAGACCAAATTATATGGGCTAGGACTGCCAAATTTAGAACACATAATACTTCCGACGCCAGATTGATTTTACATTTAGCATGATCTCCGACATAAAATCAATGATACCTACGTCAGACTTGGTGGGTTTGTAACCAAATGACCTTGATTTCACACTTGACACAGACTAACTTGGCGTTTGGCATTATAAATCAATATGGAAAACACCCACAGCTTTCTGGAAACATTGTCAGATGACATGTACCTGAACAAAATGTGCAGGTTACGTGTTGATACCATGACTTCTGCTTTGCAATCCAGTCATACTATTTTTGAGTTTTTCATTATATTCATGAATTTCATTGCAGTTTATTTGTAATTTTTACCCTTGCTAGAAGCTCTCTTGAAACTTGCATCCAAAATATGCAATCAAGTAATATCCCTAGATGCATGAATGGACAAGTTTTGTTCATGTAGTGCTTTACTAACATACCAGTGAACTGTTCAAAACTTAAGTCACTAATGTGGAAAATCGTATGTGGATCAAATTCCGCATCTGAATTATGTATTATAATCCCAATATGCATCATTGTTTAAATTTGGTTCATATCTACCTCATGCCAAGATTGACTTATATGGCAACCACATCTACAGGATACGTAACAAAAGAATTTAAACATGAAACAGACCCACCCAAAGCGGTGCAAAATATTTTATGGGCCAATGCCTACTATGACATTAAGCCTTGGCTTTTACCGTCATTTTAAACATTGAAGCCACGGTTCAAATTGGACCTCTTTGTCTCCACTCCAAACACACTATCAATTAACGTTGACTCTTAGTTCATGCAATATGCTTACATCTGTGATTCAAACTTCTTAATTTGATCTCTCGTTCAGAAAATGTAATCGAACAACATTTGAAGCATGCAATCAACTCCCTATCCAAAATTCACCACAGATGCAAGCTTCATCCCTGCTTCACATGTCACATAAACCATCAACTCTCTATTAATCCAAACAAACATAAGCCCCACAAGCAAATTCAAAGAATTATGGTCCCCCGTTTTGGGGGTTCCATCAGCAAGGGTGCAGTGATCTGTGACATAGTCATGGTTGTGCATGCAGACACACATGCCAAATATGAAGGCCCTGCGTTTTACGGTTAAAAATAACACTGAAATAGGTCAAAGGTCACATGATAAAAAATTCTGATACCAACGAAAAGGTTGGCAAGTGTGTTGAAAAATTGGCATGCGTGTCCAATTAAGGACACACATGCCAAATATGAAGGCCCTAGGTATTGCGGTTAAAAAGTTACATAGAAGTAGGTCAAAGGTCACATGATAAAAATTTTGGTACCAACGGAAAGCTATTGCAATAAGGGACACACATGCCAAATATGAAGGCCCTACGTCTTACATTTAAAAAGTTATGACAAAGGTTCAAGGTTTTGTGACAGACGGACGGACATAAAGACGAATGAGATTTAATTTCCCCCAGCTTTCGCTAAAAGCGGGGGACAAAAAAACTTTGTTGATGGGAGCAAAACATTTACTTCACTTTCCAGGTGAGAAATTGTCTATGATGTTGGCACTTTTTAAACTGAAAGTAATTTGTATTCGTCAGTTTTTAGCACTCTCTGGTATTGTTCGTCAGTATCATGGTTGCATCAACAGAACACCGTAAAATGTTTCAAATGCTGTCAAAATCCTTTTATAACATGCTGGACCTTTCTTTTGCAGTGACCTAGTCATCGTATATAACTGAATATGATCAACTTTTTAACGACTTGCCAACCATTCAACCATCGCAAGTTTACAACTACAATAACTGTGAAACAACAGCTACAAGTAATCCGGAATTTCAACGATAGTGAATAAGCAAGTGTAAAAATAAGCTTTATCTCGATTTTAACC
This sequence comes from Pteria penguin, assembly GCA_035048485.1. Classification (NCBI taxonomy): domain Eukaryota; kingdom Metazoa; phylum Mollusca; class Bivalvia; order Pterioida; family Pteriidae; genus Pteria; species Pteria penguin. The sequence goes on from CM068581.1 coordinate 52,563,227, forward strand.
ATTCTGATATATTTCCTGATCTTCAAGATTTTCAAACTCTTTTACAACTGATAATTGTATAAGAAAATAATATTTTTTATGTGATTAGTTTGGAGCATTGCAACACTGTGCATCTTATTAGTATGCAACAGTACTCCATCCACTAAAAGCCGGCGGACTCCTGATCGGGAGGCCAGGGTTCGAGTCCCGCTCTGGTCATGCCGGTGTCATGTCTTTCAAATGAGACAGTAAAAACCGAGGCCTTGTATGTCCCTTCGTGAAAACTGTGTTTATTTTATGGGGGTACTGTACTACAGAACATGGTTTTGTCTCATCATTCAATCTCTGTGAGAAGTACAATATGGCTGTAGCTTTCCTTAATAAAGAAAAATAACAACACTGTATCTTTAGTGATGAATATCTTTTTGTACAGACTTGGATTTAAAAGTTGTACAGTGAATAATTATAATGAATGTTTGCTGCCGTTACTAAATTAAAAACATGACTCGTCATTCACATCATGATAACATAAAACATATGAAATATCAAAAACATGTATCTGAGATTATAGATATTAAGCACACAATACGAATAATAAGCCATAGATATACATATATTTCTTTAATTGAATATAAGATGATCAGGAGGACCTAAAACTTACTGGTCTAGATATATAATGCAAGTACATGTAGTCCCAACCCAGAATGATAGACAGAAATTTATCAAATTACTGCCCAACCACACAAGGTCCAAATTCACCCTACTGGCTATGACTTTTCCAAAATGAGAGTTAAATGTTAATATGTCTTGGAAAGTGTTGAAGTACAATGTAACTAACAAGTCATGACATCAAATTAAATACATTAATAGATCAGAATTTCAGAATCTACAATTCTTTAGAAAGATTGCCAAAAATTATGTACAGCTTTGCTTCCTCAGATTGATTAACGAAACAAAGAAATTACTGGTAAAAGAATATGAACTCCTAAAGATACCTGGATTTTACAAATGACACATGTAGGATGATGTGAAAATATCTTGCACACGTCTCTCTCCAATATAAGTATCTTGATCAATGTGGCAAACTCCCATCATCACAAATAGACTAGTGCATAAAGGTTTCTTTACCCAACATATGTATTAATAACAGAGGAACAATACGATCTAACCTGTCCTAAACGACTTAATGTCCACCCCAGAATTAGATTTGAAAGTTGTGTGGTACACAATGTAATAAGATCTTAGATCTAAATGAAAGGGGTAAAAATGAGATGTAATGGAATATGAAATATCAGTTTTAAGATTGTAAACAGAATCATTTGTTTACCTTGCTATACCCAGTGTGTTCAATGTCATTATAATCTTTATGTTTAAAGTCTAAAACCACTCAAACTGGACATTTAAAATATATAGATACCTTAATTCTTGGACTGATTCTATTTACTCCAGCAATTGATATTTCTAGTAAATAATACAGACCAAGGCCACATGCATGAAATGTTAGGGTATCAACATCAAAAGTAAGCATTCAACCCACAAAATCAAACATCTACATGAGGTACAAATTGACCTAGTGATCCAAATTTACTCAAAACTTCATAACTTAGTCTCTAAAGCAGAAAATGCATGTCGCATACTGCAGGCTTGTATCCCATTTATTACCTTAATATGCAGTATTGGTCCAAGTGTATCTACAGTAAAATTTATCATTGTGATGCAAACATGACGTGTACAAAACATGCCTAATATTTTGATGTACAGATGATCCATGATGAAATGAGGTACTTTCTCTCATAATTTTAATATGTAAAGATGATCAATGAGGAATGATGGTTGGATCTTTCTCCGAAACAATGATGATAACGTGGTAACGCACATTACAGCAATGTGATTATCTGTGGTAACAGAATTGTAATAATCTGGACTGCAAGGGTCAGAATTCGGCATATAAAGATGTAGGGACATTCAAGTAATTCAAAACACACTCTAATCTGTTACTCTTATTCTGTCTTTTTCTCAACTGCCTCTGTATACTCTCAATAAACAGGTCCACATTCTTTATACAAATGAATTTCACTGGAAACCTGTGCAGTTCCCCAAATATTAAGTTAATTCATAATGATTAAGAATTCTCAAGAACAGAATTCCATTCATCTTCTGTAAGGATGGTAAGGTTGGGCAGATGGTGCAGCTGCCCGTTGATATCCTCCACCTGGCTGAGCTTGGTATGCACCTGGTAGCTGGGCATCACCTTGTCCAGGGTAAGCTGGTGCTGGTTGGGGAACACCTGGTAAACCACTGGCTCCATCACCATATCCTGCTAAAATAATATGAAGATGCTAAAATAATAATATGAAGATAAGCAACCGAAAGTTTTTCAGGAAAATGAGAAAATTTCATTTAAATCTATTTTTTACCACTTTTAAACCAGTATTTGTTATTGATCAAGGTGTTCTATAATGTTTAGAGCAATCATCAGCACTGAAAATCTTCACAACAAATTCAACTTGTTGGCAATTTTGTGAATTAAGAAAGACCAGAAACATTCCTTAAGAAACCCTCATCCACCTAAAACTTGGTGCACCATTGTACAAAATAAAGAATAAATAACAAATACCCAAGATGAAGTATTTTGACAATGACATATAAAATGTGGATCTAATATACAAGGTAGATGCTGAAGAAAATATAGAAAGAAGCAGTAAAGGACAACCTTACCATAGGTGCCATAGCCATAAGCAGAATAATCGGCAGGTTTGGGCTGTCCTGTAGCTGGATCTGTAGGAGCTGCTGCTGTAGCTGGGGTCACACCTCCATACCCTATAAAAGTCATACCTTATCTAAAATAAACATTTCGGAAATTCCACTTATTCTTTTTTTGTTAATTCAGACATAAAAAGCTCCATAGCATGCTGAAAATTTCTTGGGACTCTGCTGTAGATAAGAGAGTGGCTGGTATGTGTATTTACATGTATACTAGTTTTTCTTACAAAAGAGAAGAAGAAGTCCCCTCTCTAAAAAAAACCCACTGCCTTGCAGTACTGCATGCATCAATGATTTAGAGGAATTTGAGACAAGTTCTTACTTTTTTTTCTGCTTGAGAGATTTTTGTACCAAAAAGTATCTAGATATATTTTGAAAAGTCAAAGACAACGGTCACTGAGCAGAACATAAAACATTTGTTGACGGTGGAAAGTTCTTTTCAAAAGAAATACATAGATGCAGGATCAAACTTTACTTTTTTCATCCTAAAGTTTTGATCATTATTATTTGATGCTGACAAAGTCACAGACATATTGCACAAAAATTATGTGCCAAAAATCTCCTATTACAGGGTCATAAAGATTTCTATTCTTCTTCTACTGCCTGTTTGAGTATGAGACCTTCAAGGGAGTGTTTATTTGCACTGGATATTGCAAATTATAGGGTATCATTTAGAAAATCTAAATATAAATGAATAATATGGTAAAATACCTGGTTGTGCAGCAGGCTGAGCTGCTGTCTGAGCGTATGGATCTGGTACAGCTGTCGGAACTGCAGGAGCCTGTGCAGAGTATGCATATGCACTGTAGGCAGCAGGGTTAGCTGCAGGAGGAGGTTGGGCTGCTGGATCTGCTACAGGCAAACCTGTCAATATACATGGTGCATATTACTACTTTGTGTAAAAAACATTTTATTTGAATTTTTCATAATCATGTACGAGCAAAATGACAGTAAAGGATACAAATATGTTAAAAATTAATTTTTCACTCCAAACTAAACATCTTTACAAATTCACAAATGCTGAAACAGACAGATGACCTTTTTGTAAGTAACATTTCCTTTTTAAGAATTTTACAATTAAATTTTGATTCTCTTACTTAATCTCAGTATTAAACTGTTAGTGATTTGAAAGAAACCATAATATTTGGTTAAATTAGAAATATATCTCAAGTTAAATCCAATACAAAGTATATAAAGTATCGAAATACATCCCTTAATAGATCTCTAAACTGAAAATATTACAAATCTGTGGAGGACCCAATATTTTCAAATGCTTGAGAAACTAATCATTTTCCAACTTGACTCATACCTGGTGTGGCATAGGCTGGATTGGCAGAGGCTGCTGTAGGAGGTTGCTGACCGTATGCACTATAAGGAGGCTGAGGAGGTGACTGTGCTGGTACTGCAGCTGGTTGTGGGGCAGCTGCCTGGGCATACTGACCATACTGATTGGCTGGAGGTTGCTGACCATAAGCTGTCTGGGGAGGCTGCTGACTGTAGTTGTACCCAGGTACTTCAGCTTTAAGTAATATGATCAAATGTTTCACATTTCACAATCTCAAGATGTAAATAATTCAATAAAAAAGGGGGGGGGTGTTATTTAAATCATAGGAGAAAATCGTAGAAATCATAAAAGCACATGGCTTGCTTGTTCAGAACTTAAAATAAGAGCTTTATCTTTTTCTGACATCTTCACACCATGACTGGATTATCAACCAAAGACAAGGACCTTATGCTGGATTGAACTAAGTTAAATCATATAAGCGACTTCATTGTTTGTATATTTTACACCACGCTAGGATTAATCTATTTATTCATTTTTTCATATGGCAAGGGCCTCTGCTGGATGTATTACACAAAAGATTCAATCTCTGCAATGAACCTACATAAAGCAGGGAAGTGTCTCGAATGCGTGTCAAGGTCTCATATGATACAGGTTTTGTCCCAAAGACAAGACACTGACAGGTCATCAATAGGACTTGAAACTTGGCCTAGGACAAGCATGCTTCCGAGTGAGATACACAAAATCTTAAGTAGTAAGAGAAGAAACCATTGACATTTCCTTCTTATAACAAAAGTTGTCAGAGGACAATATAGCTTGCCAGTAGGGCACTGTCAGAGGAAAAGCTTCAAAGTAAAATCATGGGGTCAAAAATTTTGATACAAACAGATAGGTCTCGTCATGATAAAAACAAATGTGAAAAATGAAAGCTCCACACCCAGCAGCTGAGTTAAGGAAAAGGTTTAACTTTAAATTTTTGGAAAGTAGGTCAAACATCAAGGTCAAAGTCAGAGAGTAAAAAAGATGGTACCAATGGAATATACATATGAATATGAAGGCCCTACATTTAAAAGCTTTGAAGGTTTGGCCAGGATTAAAGTTTCTGTCTATGCCGCTGCCACTGACATGGACACCGACCCAAGGGCTATGACATTAGCTTCAGCACATTTGTCACCGTGAGCTAAAAAGGTTTTTTTTTTTAATTTTAAACATTTCAGTCCATGGTTTATCTTCATATGAATTACTAGTCTTTAACCTCAATGTATTTGTTGAGGAAGTCACCTTTTGGTTTTCTAAAACTGAAAAGGGAATATTCATTGCAATTGAAATTTATGATTTTTATGGAATCATTTCAGTTCAGATGCTGACCTTGTTGATAGGCTGGTGGTGCTTGATATCCTGGCTGCTGAGTGTAAGGCTGACTGAACGGTGGCTGTGCAGGCGGCTGAGATTGTGGTGCCTGCTGATACATTGGTGGCGGCTGATAACCATGTCCAGGAGGGAAGTTGTTTGGTGGTGGACCAGGTGGAGGTCCTCCCTAAAGAGATAATACACAAAAATGAAGAAGGACTATCACAGTCATTGAAATAGTAGAATCGAATAGCAGCAGATGTGGTGGTAGCCAATGTTTAGTAATGAAGGAAGAGAGTACCAGCAGGTAACCACAAACTTCTGACAAGTGAATGGACAGACCTTCCAAATGGAGCTGATCTGGATTCAAACCTAGATCTGATAAACATGAAAGGTTTGTGTGTTTTAACACAGTGCATATCCCACTCAATCACAGGGGTCATGATTTTAATTGGTCTTTACTTAATAGTCAAATTTGTTTCTCAGAATGCATAAATAACAGACAATATTTAATAAACTAAACAAACATCAGTAATGACTATCTCTAACTCATACTTTATTCACAAAATATTCAGAATATTACTGACATTAATTTCTTATTTTTATCAAACATCTTAATAGTCCTCCGAAGGGAAGTGTCATAAAACAAAGAACAAATGTCTTATACTTATAGTTATATTTGTAATAACGCTATATATTGAATATGTTATTTTAGCGGAAACGCGCTAAATGTTATACGTGTATACGCTTTGATGTAATTCTTTCTTTATTGTAATTTTTCATATATCGGTTATGAAATATGATGGATATTACATAGCTTAAGCCACCAATACCAATAAACTTCACTAGAAGAAGGTCTGGAGACCGAAATATATGTGAATACTGAGTTAATTGTTCTTTGTTCTTATTTTTAAATTGTTTAATTTATCACCCTAGACCACTTTTACATGCATGTACATACACACAGTAGTTTGCCCATCTGTCCCTGCTGATTTTTGTTTTACCGACAATGGGGCCCATAAAATGTGAGTATATACATTTATATAAATGGATAAATGGCAGAGCACCTAACTGATTTAAGAATCAAAGTACTGAAAGACGGGGGTCACACGCTGCATTAATTGTGCATTTGATGTTCTGTTTATACAAGACTCCAAACCTTCAAGTTTAGACAGACGTGTCAGAATTTGATGTTTGAACATGCATATAACATGTCTGAACTTCTGTACTCATTTATGAAGTAGAAGAAATGTTCAAAATCTTAATTTTTCATTTAATGTTCATTCCTTTAGAATGGAAAGCGACGATGAAAAAAGTGGCTAGTTCTATTTTTTAATAACTACGACTGCATGACTATAATACTGACATTCTTGTGCACTTTTCCCTTGAACTGTTGATGGCTCAATCACATTTTGTCATTGTCATGTAAATCATGATATACTATGATAGTAAAATAATAAAAGGAAATACAGATGAAGTATAAAACAAAGTTTAATATGTAAACATAGCAAAAAGATAAAACATGGTAGTTTGGATGGAATCTTTAACATTGAATAACAATGAATATTTCTCAGGAATGACACCAATGAAACCAAATGTTGTAAAGGGATCACAAAATATTTTGGAATTGCAATGAAATAATGATCTAATTAGGAATTCACTACATAATCTTTTAATATCACAGGAAATGTTAGAAAATTAAATGGACATACAAACACTTTATTCCTTCTGTAAACAAAAAAATTGTAATGATCAGAATTATCTATGAATATGTACATTCATAGTTAAACGAAGCTGATTAAATGGTAATTTTATAATTTGGAATAGAGGTTTCATACTCATAAAAATAGTTATAAGCAGCAGGCCAATATAAACAAGTTATCTGGGTTTTTTTTAAAGAGTAGAACAATATCAAAATGATTTGAAAATTTAATATTCTACTGGTAAATTTGAATGGTCGAGAAACCAAATGCCCTAAATGTCATAAAGATATTGATAAACAAGCAAATTCAGAGAATTGTGGTCCCCCGCTTTCCGGGTTCTATCAGTAATGGTGCAGTGATATGTGACATATTATCATGGCTGTGCATGCATAATATGGTAACTGTGCAGACGAATTCATATGTCATAGACAAGTTTTTTGCAATGTTCTTAAAGCATTGTAAGAAACCACAGGGCATTTTCCAGAAATTTTATTTCTAATTTCATTGATACGTCTGAAATTTTTAATTTTATTTGTAATATGGCATATATACGCACAGAGAATTTTCAAATATCAATAAAACTATTTTTTCTAATATTATACCCATATAAACTATATATTTTTAGAATCGAAAGATCCCCTTTATCAAAATATCAAATTATTTTTTCAATTTTTACCACATATATCGAAATAAAATCTTGTTTTCTTTTGTGTATAACTAGTTTTCTGTAGTATTCTTTACTTAGATGCACCGGGAAAAAGATATTCAGGATAAAATGATAGTTTTCCAAGTTCATAGGGTGTAACAATTTTAGGTTGCGGACCTACCGATATATAAAGATCTTTCTGCGTCTGATCTAATATAACAAAGGGGACAAACCCGGTTTTTGTCAGAAATCTCTTGTCTGAAACCTCCTATTACCTTTACAGTACCTCATATAATAATATATCCACAACAAACCGCATGTACAGTATTTGTAGGAAACTATTATTTTAGAACCATTTCTTGTTTCGGTAAAGGCAGATAACAAGCAGTACACGTTGCGTGTAGATTTAATTCGTCGTCTACAGCAGCAGATGTAATTTATGAGAGGCCTGCGATGTTTAGCCTAAATAATTCTGTCAATAGTTGTTGATTCAAGATTATATTAATCAATCAAAAACGAGATCCAGAGAGAGGAAAATAACCGTTAATGCGTCACTTGAACTTAGGTCAGTGGCTTTATGAATTAGTGGTGACAGGCATTGCCAGCCTATCTGGGGGCATTCCGTACAAAGGTCGGATGTAAACAGTGTAAGAATATGCGCTTTAAACAACAACAACAACACTAATTAGTTATTCGTTTATTTCTATAAAGAAATTTTTAAATGATGTTTGGAAGTCATAAAAACGTTTTATATACATTTTATTTCAAAATATTGACTCAAATTTATTTGATGAATTAGATGCACTCTTTTTATATGCGGAAATTCAAATGATGTGTTATACGCGCGGCTTCCGCTTGAGGCTTCGGCTAACAGTAAACTTATAGACGTGGTCACATGACCCTGTCTAAAAAATCAAATACTATTTCAAAAGCCTACCATTCTATTTTTGCTATCCAGCATCATGTGGAAAAAATTGAAATTCATACCTCCATCTGTGGTGGTGGGGGTGGTCCCTGATTCCAATTACCATGTCCTTGATTCCATTCCTGTTGTGGAGGAGGGCCACCCATCATTTCTGGTGGTGGTCCCCTCCCCATATGGGAATTTTGTTGATGCATAAACGGAGGTGGCTGATCTCGCTGATTTCTTCCATCTCGGGGAGTCGCTCGTTTACATTCAACCTAGGTGATTTTGAAATAGCCATATTAAACAACCCTCAATACTTTGACATCAATATAAATTATGACCTTATCTCCTTACAATTACTTCTTGTAATTTACATTACTATCTATAACATCAATATAGACTTGAGTAACAATTACTATAAAATCTAAATAAAATCATATTTTTTTTCACGCCAGAATTATTTCACCTTAGCTGTTGAGGCCATGTTTAGTGGTGGAGATGACCACAGTAAAGAACAGCTGACCTTACCACTTGTCTTGACCAGACGATACATTTATATACATATACAACCTCTGAATGCTATACATGTAACTGAATTACTTTTTTCAGTTAACTACAGACTTATCAGTTGCATAAAATGCACTTATCTTTCTAATATTCATTAAGCTAAAACTTACTTCTATTGCATCCATCTAATGATTTATGATAAAACATATCTATTTTTGCTTAATTTTGCATACATATCTTAATTTCACTCTCATATATATGTTATATACTTATGAATATTGCATCCTAATACACAGTTTGGCTTGATATTTAAGTACCACATGCTTAAGCAGTAACATTTATCTAATTGTACTGAGATTTGTATGTCTCAAATTTAAATGCTATAGTGTATCTACAGGAATATAACATCCTTATGTGCTAATACATGTATTTATCTATGTAATATTCTTATACACTTAAGCGCATTCACAGGACATATCTATAGTCTATAAATCTTAGAACTTATCACATTCTGATGTTACATCTATGACTTATTTTGCTCATCTTATCACAATTTCAGCATCAGTAATCATATGTCGGTAAACTATATCTATTTTACACTCTTACATTACCAACTGATCCTAATCCTAACAATTAACATTGACCTCTATCACATCTTTATGCAGCATTTAACATCATAACTGTAACTTCTATATATACTCAACTTAAATGTTAACCACGTACATTAATCATACATTACGTCCTTATGCAATAACTTATCTATATACCAAATCCTTAAATAATGCATTATATACCATACAGCAAATCCTAATAGAATAACTCATCTATACACCAAATCCTCCTGTAACAACTTATCTATACACCAAATCCTTACATATATAGATCTAACTCATCTTTGTAACAAATCCTTAAGTAATAACTTATTTACATATGAAACTCTTATGTAACTACTTGTCTATAAACCCAAATACTTATATATGATAACTTATCTATTAGACTATATACTTAATCCTTATGTTATAACTTATCTATACACCAAATCCTTATGCAATAACTTGTCTATATACCAAATCCTTAAGCAATAACTATACATAAACCTCTTATGTATAAACTTATCTATATACCAAATCTTTATGCAATGATTTTTCTTTTACATGTCATACATAGAGAATAATTTATCTTAATGCTATAATAACTAATTCATGTATCACCTTCTTAAGTTATATCTTACCTCAATATCATGTCCATATCCTATTACTTATCTGTATACACTATGAATAATCTGTATTTCTCATATACTTACGAAATATCTTATACATGTGTATATATACATATATATATATATATATTTATCACATCCTAAAATAATGACTTATCTATAAAACATATCCTTAAATAATACCTTTTCCATATACAACATCCTTATTCTTATTTTAAAAACATATGCATGGTTCTTCTTTACTTCAAAAGTTACAACCACATCTTCCCTATTCCTATTGCTTAATCATTTAAACATACATAATATTCTTATGATATATATGTAAAAAATGTACATAAAATTAATATAGCATCTATGTAATATTTTTATATAATTACTTATCTTTGTAATATTATTAATATTAATATTATTAATATTAACCTTTGTTTCTTACACATTACAATATGAAAATTAGGGATATGAACAGTTTATTTATCTATAATTTTTTTTGTATCATTTGACATTATATTTACACTTTATCAACTAATTGATTTATATATCACAAACTAGGAGTGAATGCTTTTCATGGAAAGTACTATGTTCGCAATAGAGCATAAAAATGAAATAGAAAACGTAAATCATGCAAAACAATAAAGCAAATTCAATAATCTAATGATTGAATGAATCCTAAATTCATCATAAACTAATTACTATAACTTTTTATTTTATTGTATTTTTTTTTATAGTTTTATGTTACCCAATCAAAAATTCTCAATACAAACTATAATATGACAAAATGAAAGTACATCCTTAACATAAGTTATCTTACTCATTTTATAAGTGTACTAACATCAATAATTTATTCCAAAGCAACATATAGAAGATAAATCTACATATCTCAAAACCAATATCATATTCACAGTAACTATACTTTAATATACAACTTATCCAAATAAAAAATAATTCCGTTCTGATAAAAAATACATCGTTATGAAATAATTTATCTAAAATCAACATTCTATTTACAAAACCGATCAATAGGTAGAACACCAATTAGTGAATTACCCATACAACTTTAAAAATCTATACTAAATATTATAATAAAAAACAGCAATTATTAAACATTAATTATTACTTATTATTTAACTTATCCATAATAATAATTAAACGCTATCTAACTTACCTATAGAAATAATTTATTTCATTTATCTATTAAACCATCGTTGTAAAACCGCGGTGCAGATTCCACAGTGCTCCATCTTAACGTGGAATGTGCACCATGGGTCACGACAATGCTATTAAATACGCAAATAAAACAACAACACATTCTCTCATAACCACCAACCAGTAACCAATAAATAAACAACACATAATCATTAACATTATGCTTTTAAAAATGATTGTCCAAAGCAAACTATTCTCTAAGAGTTACATAATAAAACTTATTCTTATCTAAATGTTGCTTTTACTGCAGTTATTGAATTCACTTTAAAGTACTTTATCACTTATTAAGAAAATGCACTTTATTTACTACACTTATTATTTTTTGTTACTATATTATTACAATATATTAGTATTGTCTATAGTTTTACAATGTACCTCCTATTAACTTTTCTTACAAAATATCAATATAGTACAGACTATTGATGTCCTATGTAATTTAAACTGTATCACATTAACGTAGCCAAAATCGTAAAATTTAAAAGTATGTATGGCCTAACCACGGACTTTGAGATTTCCTACTACATGTATATGGCAATAGTCAGGGTTTCAGTATGACAGAAATTGAGGACAAGACCAATGACCAGACATAGGTAAATGACATAACCTTACCACATGCAAATTTCATACAGTTCGAAAACAGAGAGTTAAAGCATGTCTGGAGTTTACTAGCCCACCCAGACCTAAATTTCTGCCATAGAGGCACAAACATGAAGTAAAGGTAATGAAGTAGGAATGAACATGTAACAAATCATTTTAACAATGAACTGCTTTTTAGAAAGATCCTTAGTAAGTCTATTTTAAACAGAACACGTGAATCTGAAAGAAAAAATGTAGTAACAAAAATATACTAAGAACCTTTTTGCCGTTTATGTTGATGTAGTGTTCTTCACACACCTGTTCAACGCTATCTTCGCTTTCAAAGGTCAAAAACCCAAATCCTATAGGTGATTGAAAAGTACATTACAACATAAAATAAATAATTCATGATTGGACCTGATGCTTTAGTTGTTATAAAAATTCCTTCTGGATTTAGCTCTACTGTGTCCATGGAGTGAAAACTTGAAATCTATATGACAATCAGGTCAAACTCATGACTTGAATTTATCAAATCTATATCATATTCTTATTTCAAGGAGAAAATGTGACATCAAACATGTCTGGAATAACCAATGTGGGTTTGACACTGAATTGTGTCCTAGAGGATATGCAGAAATGAAAATTCTTTGGATTATCAAGAACACTAGGTAATCATTTTGGACAAATTTTAAAAATCAATTTCTAAATTTGGGTTGAAATACAATACCATGAATTCCCTTTTTAAATGAAATTGGCAAAAAAAACCCCAGGAATTTCAGCTGGAATAAGATCACTAGCGAATCTCTAATGAAAGCATTTCAAGATGGGTTTCATCAAAATCTTTTTGCGAGCAACAGTTGTGGACACCACCACTTGCAAGGTTTCTATGTGTTAAACAACCATAGTACATGTTTAAGACAACTAGATTCCTAAAGAATCGTTCTTATTAACCTTGTAAACATGTAAATATATAACTAAATACAACAAAATTTTAACAGACAGATGACATGGTGTTGCTTTGAGCTTCTGTTTGATGACATTCCTTCAATATCACAAAGTTACTCTCAATCCTGTGATTGTTCAGATTTTTCTACATAATTTCATATCATAAAGTTACCTTCTAATCATGAAGTATAACGCTCAACAGGGCTTGAAATTCACAGAAATTCTTAAGGAGCCATACGGGCTCCTAAATCTGAAATTCAAGGAGCCCATACCAAAATCAAGGAGCCTATAAATTTCAAAGTGTTTTTATTAACCAATAAAACATTAGAAAATTGATAAAACCAACTGTTTAATGTGACAGACATCTTTAACAACAATTTAAATGCAAATAATTGATTTAAATCTAGTCTAGCTCTAATCTTGTGAACACATCATTTTCATTTTCTGACATTTCAGAATCACTGTCTTCACTGCACTAAAATTCACTAATAGACCAATTCAACAATTCACTCCTTTATCAGCATTAGACTGACTTGACTAGTATTCTAAATTTACAGAAGACTGAAATGAAGATTCACTTTCTACTTTTAAAGTAGACTGACTTGTAGACTCTCTGCATTTACAGTAGACTGACTTGAAAACTCACTCTCTACATTTACAGTAGACTGACTTGTAGTTGTAGACTCACTTCCTGCATTTACAGTAAACCGATTTACAGTAGACGACTCACTTTCTGCATTTACAAAAGACTGACTTACAGTGCTTAGACTAACTTGAAACTCCGCCATTTGTAAATATGATCAAAGACAATCATGGTCAATATGGAGCTCTCAATTAGTCAATATAATGCTAAATATAAGTCAAACACCGAAGCGATCAATATTTTTAAAAATACCGCATTCCATACCCGATAATTTTTTCTATTTTTTTTTTACTCGCCAAACGGGCGAGTTCAGACGGAAAACCACTCGCCCAGAGGCATTTTCACTCGCCACTAGCGAACGGGCGAGTAGGAATTTCAAGCCCTGCTCAACTTTTAAGCACACTATGAAGAAGAAGAAGAAGAAGAATTAAGTACACAACAGCATATTATTTTCATTTTAAAACCCCTATCTAGGCTGTTTTCTACACAAACACATAATTCATAGCCAACATTGATGACAAACAGACCAAGACCACTACGCCCCAAATCTGCTGATCTAAATGAATTAAATGTAATTAAAATACATCATACGTCATTAAAACATTTTGGTATCCTTACAAGGAGTGTGTGTAAAAGAGATCATGCTCCTTCTTCTACCTGAAGAGGATGACAACAGGAATAAATATACTAAAAACACTAGAGAGAAATGGTAATATTTGGGTGTAGTGACCAGTACAGTGGTACCATAACATGGATTTATGATAGTAATTACTTCAAAAGACAGAATTTCTATTTGTGACACACAAAAGTGGCCATACAAATGGAAAGTTCATTCATTCAATATTTATTGTAGCACCGATTAATTAGCGCACAAAAATTAATAAAAATCAAAGTAACTTTTGGCACAAAGGAATAATGTTCATATTATCAATAGCGATATAAATACGAAGGTGAGTACTAAAACAACAATCACAACACAAAGCCATCATTTCTTATCACTATAAATCTGTAAAATACAGGTACTATACAATACAAAGATTTAAATGAAGCTGTCATTAAAGGAACTTAAGTCTAACTTTAACATTAGGTATCTAAATTTTCTTAAAACATGAAATCACAAAAACTCTTAAAGCAACACTCATGCACTGATAATGCTTGACTACTTTAGTTTTAATACAAAAGGAAATATTATGGTAGATTGGCAGTGTAGTAAAAGCTGCTAGGGGCAACCTACGAGTCAAACTAATATATTTGTAATTAATCATTAAATAAATTTGCTCATTTTGATATGTTTTACATCTTTTCATGAATATTGCACTTATATAAATGATGGCACCTGTCTGGCACATCGCTTCATAGTTCTGTCCAATAAAATACACATATCGAAGCAGGGAGGGATATTTTATGTGCCAATGTAAATGGTAACAAGGGACCTCTGTTTACACTACCTCACTCGAAGGACGAACCAGAAGGCAGAGGGTGATAAATCACCTCAGAAAAATCTACGCCAACGGCTGGAATCAAACCAAAGTCCTCATATTTCAAGTCCAGTACAATACTCCTGTACCAACCTGACCTTGTTAGGTAATTGTAAAACTATTAAAACATGTATCAATACTTGTAACTGTGTAATGAAGTGTGTAAGAAATCATACAGAGATGTGTATTTAGCAGTTGGTATTATGTGAAAATAAGCTATAATATCTGTCAATTAAGTCTATAAAAAGTCTTATACAAGTATGAGTTCAACTATCGGCATAATGTGAAAATGTGCAATAAAATCTGTCAATTAACAAAAACTAATTGCTGCTAAAACCTGAAGCTTTAAATTTGAGTATAACAACTCTGTTAGTTACCTAGTAAAGAGCTAATTACAGTCAAGTATTCAAAATAATTACATATGTATCATAATACATCACGTAAAGACTAGTCCATTGTACACAAAAATAATGTAATGTGCAAAAGAGTATGTCAAGTTTAAGATCAATGTGAAGAAGCTTTGTACAATGTTGTCTAACTAAATGTATTGAAGTTATAAATATACTTGTCACAAATTATAAGACAAAAAAAACTATGAACTGCCACAGCCACTTTGTTAAAACTGTTTATAAAATTGAAAGTTACAAAAAATTATTTCATTTGTGGACAAAAAAAAAAAAAAAATACGCAAACAAACCAACAAAAATACAAAAAAAACCCTCACAAACCTGTAGAAATACTTTTTTAAGTCAGTGTTTTCTCTTAAGTATCTACTTTTGAAATATTTCGAAGTCAGTATAAAGTAAATATGCGCATATAAAAAACCTGATAGTAATACTATCTGTGGAGAAACTGAAAATGGTCCACTAAAATTCCAAAAGAATGACTTTTTCTCAGATTTTTAGAAATTTGAATTAAGTGAATTCAATTAAATCAATGGTAGTTTACCAACAAAAAATATGGCGTTAATCCATCTGATGGATTATTGCAATGAATTTAAGACACTAATCATTCATTCAAAACAGATGCTGTAAAATTAAATAAATGTAAATATCTATACTCTTAACTTCTAGCAAAAAATTAAACTCTTGTTTTACCAGGATGGAGAGTTTATCCCTTTGGTTTTGGAAACAATGCAAAAATAAAACATAGAATATTAACAACTTGATAAATAATATATATATATATATATATATAACACAACTATATTAATTATAAATAACTAACTATCTTAATAATTAACATACGGTAGCCAATTGGTACCGATAATTAGAACCTTATTTCTTATCTACTTTACAATTCAACTTAAACTATTGTTCAACTATGCTTATGTATTAGCATGAAACAATAATAATAGATTAGGAAATTAGACAAGTGGCTTATCAGTGATTCATTGCCTATTATCATATAAAGCAAACACAGAGATTTTCTTATATTAAAGACAGAGAACTTCATGCTGGAATGCCAAGTTCAATGTCACTGTGATCTTTTTACTATTAAAAAGCATCTGAATATTAATGTTAAAAAAAGCTCTCAAAGATTTTCTATGGACAAAAGATTTATGGTAAGTCACTAGTTTCAAGATTTACTGAAAATCTAAATTAAATGTGAAGGTGATGGGATATACCGTAATGTAAAATACCAATATGTAAGCCTTTTGAAAAGACCAGTCCAGTAATGAAAGCACATGGGTTCAAATAATTAGGGATCTGAACAGAAAATACTTTTTTATGAAGTAAAAACCAGTATCACAAATAACACCCCCCTTTTCGACTCCCTTTTCGTCTCCAGACAACAATGAAAGTAGCACAAAAGACGAATTTCATACTTTTCATGACAAAAAGGGTCCAATACCTATACTTTCACTATGACATCATTGCTTAGATTGCGGCTTCAAATAAAATGATATGAATCTGAGCCATAAAATGTATATTGGAATTTAAGGAAATTTAAGTTCAATCAATCAATGTTAGCTAGCATGTAGAACACATATTGATAGATAAATGAAACAAGAATAACAGAGCAGACTTTTGAATGACTCCTGTAGCATTTCTAATTTGCTAATGATGGACATTTTTAACACTTCTTAACATGATAACTCAGCCAAAAATATTGAGAAATCTTATCACCAGAGACATAAAATCAATTCTTCAAAATCTACAACTGATGTAAATGTTATTTCAAGAAGCACCATTATTACGCCTAAAATGAACATTTCAAAAATTTCTTGATCTGACCACCAAAGTGGAAGATATCGATTTGAACGTATGGTTTTATTACCTCCAAACTTGGGTCTCTTTGGTAATATTTTTATGAAATAGTAAAAATAATATCCAAGTCCCATAACTCCGTAATGACAAAACAGAATTTGCTCAAAATCAAAAGGTGGCTTCCGCTGTCCTAGTTAAGCATTCTGTATGAGTTTCATGAAAAACAGGTGAGATTTACTAAAGTTATTGCGTTCCATTGCATCGTATCATAGCAAAAATACAATCGAAGTCCCATAACTCCGGAACGACAAAACAGAATTTGCTCAAAATCGAAAGGCAGCTTCTCATACACTATCTAAGCAATCTGTATGAGTTTAATGAAAACAACTGAAGTTTATTTAAGTTATCGCATTCCATAGCGTCTTTTCACAGTAAAAATAAAATCCAAGTCCCATAACTCTGTAACAAGAAAACAGATTTTGATGCAAATGCTCTAAATTGAAAGGCGGCTTCCCATACACTATTTTAACAATCTGTATGAGTTTCATGGAAAACAGCTGACGTTTACTAAAGTTATCGTATTCCATAGCGGACAGATGGACAGACAGACGGACAGAACCATACCATACATGTAATACGCCAGTTGATGGGCACATAAAATCTCATATTCTGTACTATATGCTATTGATGCAAGTTTGACCTATTCATCATTAAGAGTACTGATAGATAAAGTAACTCTTGAAATTCTTAAAAGGAAGAACAGACAAACAGGTTGATCCCTATCACCCTCCTCAAATTTTGTATGGGAGGGATATAAAAAGAAATATGTAATTCTTACATTGTTTAGAGATTAGTAGCACTGTATCAGTTCCAACAGTGTCACCAATCAGGAAATCATATTCCTACCCCCACCAAAATGCCTCATAATGGTAGAATTACACTAGACCTATGAAAAAGACCCATTTGATAAAGTGATCAATACACATGTACTAGTGTGCCAGGATGACACCCATTTTCACTGTATCTTACAAAGGAATTGAAATTAGCAAATGAGAGGTCCTATCCTTACCCATAACTTCTTGTTATGAGTCAAGCTACTAACTGAGCCATATCAGAGAAGTGACAAGTGTGAAAAATCAATATATTATACTTGGCTCAGTATTTCCTTCATATGCAACTACATGATTATTTATTATTCTGAAATAGTGGCTCACCTCTTGATTTCTTGTTACTTGGATCTTTCATTATATTCACATCAATAACCTGTAAAATAAAACATTATAGACATATATTCAAAATCTTCAGCTTCTTATTAAAAATCAAAATCTTACTTTTTGAATGCAAATTTGCCTGAAGAATCCTAGGCACTGAAAGCCCAAAGAAATGTCCCTTTTTATATGCAGGGATGCAAGTGGACCAAAGTCACAAAGTCAGAAACACTATCTTAGCCCTAGTTGGCTGGAGGTAGGGGGGGGGGGGGGCTAGGTTGCAAAAATTTGTCCTTAATAAGACACACTTTCATTGGACATTCAACCCTCTTCAAGCTAATCAAAACCAGTACAGTGCAAGCCGCTTAATCGAATAAGCTATTTGTCAGGACTTTATTATTCAAATAAACGAATATTCAATTACACGGCGTGACGAACGAATGCAGTTACAAAGACCAGAAGATCGACAGATTGTGCAAGAATTGCATACGTGTATAACTTTCTTGGTATCTGTAATGGAATCATTGTGCATGTATCTAATCTATATATAGATACACTAGAGTTACCTCTCTTAGATCCTCTTGTTTACTAGAGCTACATGAAAGTCTTTTTAAGTACAGTGACAAAATGTTATTAAATAGTTACATTACACCTGCTCGTCTGACCGTAAAGATAAATCGGCTGTCTATTGAAACACATGTAATTGTATCTCAATCGCGTAGCCAGGGTGATAAAAGACACAAGACAGGTTCAACAAAGGCAAATTAAAAGGCATATTCAAGCGAGTAAAATTTCAATTTTCCATCTGATAGAACAGGCCGAAGTCATCGCTTTACTTTTCCTCAAGGAATTGTCAAAGTATGGTTACTGCATCTTTACGTTCGCCGTGCATTACTGGTGCCGTTTCTTTAGCCTAGTCGTCACTGGTGTCGCATGGTCTTCAGGGAGCATATTTTCTCCTCACTCCGGGCAGCTTATCTCTCCAAGTTGCCATCGTTTGTCATGAAGGCATCAAGCATCTAGCTATCAACATCTTCTGGCGGCCGGACATTGTCAGTTTCGGCTGCGTCGTTGTCTAACGAGACAAAGCCAGCCTTTCGGAAGCAGTTTTCGGTGCGCCAGGCCTTACTGAGTAAGTGGACGGTATCTAGTGGGGTCAGACTTCAAGCAATGCCGTTGGCTAACACATCATCTTGTCGATGTTTTCGGTGACCTTGCCCACGATGTGGCTTCGGCAGTTGGTACTTAATTAATCCTTTCATCCCTACCGCTACGGCCTATTCCACAATTAACGTGTCAACAGCTTTTACCTGGACAGGTGTGAAACCATTTATCTCTAATTGATAGGTCGCTCGCACCATAGTAAACAACATGACCTTGGGCGTGATACAGTGAAGTTTTAACAAAGGTATGCTTGGTAGGATAATCGCGCTATTCAAATAAACGACGTTGCTTCTTTATTCTAGCGTAATACGTGGTGGATTTTCAATAGATTTAATAGGAAATGGTTTTGGATTTCAGCATCTTATTCAATAAAAACGAAATATTCAATAATGCGACAGTCAATTAAGTGGCGGGTACTGTATTAATAAAGCAAGTTCAAGCGTAGTCTTGATCTTTGAAACATTTGTGCATGAAGCAACCACAAACTCTCGTTGAATGGAACAGAATTGGAGAAGATCGACTAAACATCAAAACAGAAAAATTCTGCAAAATCAGATTGGCATTAGGGAAATCAATAAAAGTCCAGAGTTTGGGCAAAAAACGGAAAACTTACATCTCCAATATGGTTAAAAATTATGTACTCCAACTAATTAACAAAATTATAATCTGTTCACTGCCCTTGTTTACTTTTAAGAAGTTTATCAGTATTTCATTGCATTTAGTCAGTCTATCAATCCTTTATTCCTTTCAGGTCATCATTTGTGCTTTACTTCTTTCAATCCATAAATATGTCCTTCTTTACTCCTTCTTTCTATCATTTTGGGTTTTTTTCCTTTTAGTTATCCTTATTTACTCTTTCAGTCTATCAGTCTGTTTTTCTTTACTCCTTTCAGTCAATCAAGTTATCTTGGCCTAATTTATATACAATGTACTTCCTTGCATAAAATTTCATGCTTTTTAAAAAATTTGTTTTCTTACCTTTCCATATCTCCCAAAGAAATTCTGTAGAAACTCTTCATCCACATTTGGCAATCCACCCATGAATATTTTAAAATCTTTATAAGGATCATTGTCTCTCCCACCTCCTCCTCCACCACCTCCTCTTCCTCCTTCTCCTCCCATTCTTTGTCCCTGTAATATATTGATCCATGAAACTAGGCGACAAGAAAATGTTTATTTCTGCATTTCGTGATGCTATGTGTGACAGAAGGCAGGACTTGAAATGGCAAATAAAGAGAATGGTTGATCTCTGAAAAAGTCTTATCCTGGAACCTTTACATTGTTACTAAGGATTATTTGAAATAATGGTACACTTTTGAAACAAGTAATTCAATTTTCTCTGTACCTACTTGTAAAGATCAATAGAGATATTTACATAGTTATTCCTATTCAGATTTGTCAAGAGATATATCCCTACACGCCTAGCCAGAATATACATGTACAAGCTTTGACTTGCTTCACTGTATTACTGAGCTAGGAAATTAGCAAGAACTTAACAAATATCCTCTACTGTTACCCCAAGATTGTTACACATACCTTATTTAATCCTTTAGGATTGCAAGCTTTAGCATCAACCTTCAACAGAAAACAAAATGAATAGAATTTATAAATGCATGACAATACTAGGTAGCCAAAACAGAATGACTAATGCTCCTTGTACAACACCAAAGATTCTAGTTTCTCACAGTAATTTAATTCTTAATTTAATGTTATCAATTCAGAAAAAAAACTATATTATTGTGAATCTCTAATCTGAATGAAAACATGTTAAAAAGACACGACTCATGATCATTATTTCGTTCTACTGGATGTTGAAGCACTTCTGATTGATGAATGGTAAAGCTTTAACAAGCTATGTGACCTTTTGAGTAAAGAGTAGTGCATGATCGTCACATTACAAGAGAAGTAGAGAACAGACGGTCTACAATACTTTACTTTGGATTAAGACAGAGGATTAAATTCAAATTTGTAATGATACTTTGACACCAGTATCAAAACATTTAATTTGAGTTCATGTTATATATATCAAGATATAATGTACATATAATGTTGATATAATATAGATACATGTTATAAGTACATTGTATCAAGAAAAGACTTGGTCTGTGTACCTGTCTTCCATCCAAGGTATGGGCAGGTACTGATAACACAGTTCCAACACATTGAGGGTCTTTAAAGGTTACAAATCCAAATCCACGTGACTTCCCAGTCTGAGGATTTTTCATAACAACACAATCCACTACTTCTCCAAACTGACTAAAGTAATTCAGCAGGGAATCTGTGAAGAAAAAAATAAGAATATTAAAGGTCATAGGAATATCCATGTCTTTTAGGTAAACACATGTACTCTCATGCCCAACAAAATGTCAAAATAAATCCGATTATTATGTATGAGAAAGTAATCGAAGAAAATCAAAATCAATGTTAGAACAATGAAATTGTATCTCTGATATAAAGCTAATGTATAATAAAATTATGTACTAAATACAATGACATCAGCAGAATCATTCAAAAGCAATATTACATGCAACTACAACATAAACCTTGACCATAACGATGACTGCAGTGGCTATGACAATTTCAAAATGAAAAATTACTAAGATCATATAAGGTGAAGGGAGGAGGAAGTTATTTATATAAATGGGATTCTTTTCAGTTTGGTAGCATGTGGAGAATTTAAAGCTTTTAGGATCATATGGGGTTAAGACTTACTAAATGATATATATAAAGAAAATAACATTTAACATGCTCTCGAATAAATGATTATTGTTTTAATGTCATTACTTGATTATTTCCCATATATTGTGACAATATCTGCCTGATGTATCACATAGAATTTATACTTCTGAAAAGGACCTACCCAAGCATGAAGGGATTTTTTTAAGTGCAACGCCTACTATGAGATAGGACCTCAGTTTTTAATGTCTCATCCGAAAGACAGGACACGTGTCTGCCCAAGGCGGGAGTCAAACCTGGGACCTCTCACTCAGAGAGTCACACCGGCTTCGTGTGCTCTTTATAACTAATCATTAATCACTTGCTTATTTAATTAAATTAATTATTTAATATCTTAACTAGGTCATACAATATACCTGTGTATCAACTGACTATCAATAACATGTAATAATCACTGGCTATCAATTATCATTCAATGATTAATGTAAACATGAATAATCAAGATCTATTTCTATTCATACTCATTAGTACTGGCATTACACATGTAAGATTACCTTGATTTGTATCCCAGCTAAGTCCACCAATGAAAAGCTTCCTGAAAGAATGAGATACAGATTCTCATTTTAAAATGTCATTTACAGAATATTCATTTAATTCAACTGAAAACATAACATTCACATGGTTTTATCAAAGCACTAATATAAAATACGAAAAGCATGCCACAGTCGACATTCATGGACGCCCCGAAAACCAAAGGTGACAGCAGGTGCTTCAGGAGATTGTCTCCTGTATGGCTAGCTATACCCACCATGAATGCCTATAATATACTGAAAGCTACAAGTATACTGATGCAGGTAAATCAGTGAATGAACTGAATTTGTTATTTTTCTTATTTGCATGTAAATACATATGATACTATTTTTTACTGAAATGTAGTGAAAAGTATATCAGTAGCTTTGGTTACTAAATGATACTCCAAATGCATGTACATATTCTCTTTCTATTAACTCAAGCTGGCGTGGCCTAGTGGTGTCGTGTCGGACTCCTGATTGGGAGGCCGGGGTTCGAGTCCCGCTCTGGTCATGCTGGTGTCATGTCTTTCGGATGAGATAGTAAAAACCGAGGCCTCGTGTCGTGGTATGCATGGCACATTAAAGATTCCTCACTGCTTCGGGTGGATCCGTTGCAAAGGTCATATACGTGAAATATTCGTGGTGTGACATAAAACAAAAATCAATCAATCAATCTATCATCTATGCTTTAACAAATTCAGACATTCTCATGAAATCTTGGAGCACATGATGCAACTTACAAACCCTACTTTAGCATACTGTGGCTTTTCATGAGCTTTGTTTGTCCCAGAAAACTGTTTTAAATTAAATTCAAGTACCAGGGTATGTGTGTAGATCAAATATATTGTTTAGAAACCAGGAAGCAAAATTTAAGATGCGGTATAAACTCCAGTAAAAAAATCTAAAAAAAAATTTTCCTTGTTTTCTTTGTACAGGAAACAAATTTTGAATCGAAAATGACAAGCATTTTGAGATATATAAATTTAAATGAACTATCATTATGCAGAGCTCGAAATAAATGTATGTCCGTAAGTCCGTGACTAATAAATTATGTCACGGACTAACAGATTTCTCATTGTATAAGTCCGACAGACTAATGAAAACTCTGTGATACCCACTCAAATCCTCTCACCCGCCCTGCAAACGACTGAAAACTTATTTTTCCGGAAATCCTGTAACCTATTTTTAGTAACAATAGGGAGAATCGCAACTACTAAACTCCGTCAAGGTTTGCATTTAGTAACTTACCAAATCTATTATTCGCAATGTGGGCTCTTTTATGTGGGCAACTTACATCACAATTACATGACGTGATAACAATTACAAAATGCGCGTGTATGTTGACGTTATTTTAGTTGCGATATTCCGTATTCGCCGAAAAGTACATGGAAAATCACGAGAGTCAGAGTCGCTGGTGCGCTTCGTTGAAACAGATTATAGAGCAGCTTCAATACGTTTTCGAATGACATTGACTAATGCTTGAAAAAGTTAGTTTCGAGCCCTGTTATGTATGCTTCCTCTTACTAATTCTTTCCTTTCTTGTCAGCAGACAAGAAGTGATTTTGTGGACTAGTACTCAGTACAGATCTTCAAACTCATAGTAACGTTTATGGACTAGTGTTAAAAATGTTTATTTTTACCTCACTATCTCAATACTTGAGTTTTACTATGACTGTAACCCCAATTAGACATTAATAGAAATGAATAATACACACACAGGTTTTGACATAATAGCTACCTGGGCCCCTAGGTTTAAAAAATGAGGAGCCTGGAGTAGTGTTTAGTAGTCTGTAAATAAATAAAGACTTTCCTAACTTTTCGAACTTTAATTAATTCCTCAGATATAAAGTTTGTATACTTATTAAAATTTAACTCAAATTACGTTTTAAACATTAACAATTTTCTACTTCTCTTTCATTTTCAAAAATATGCTAATCACATCACTTTCATACTCTGACACCTCTGAATGCCTGAATCTTTACCCTCTTGCTTTTCTCCCAGTCTCTCCCTACATGTATCCTTGTCCCTATCAGGCTCTCCCCCCCCCCCCCATTACTTCTCTTTGTCTGCTCTTTTTCTACATCTTGCATGCCAGACTCACATATCTCCTGGACATCTTCCCTATCATTTTGTATCCCATTACTGTCAATCTTGTCTTTTTGCACTACAACTCTCGTCAACACGACCGTAACACATTTGCATTCCAATACTGACTAGAAAAACCATGAATTATCCGTATTAAAAATGTACTAAAGTCAATATTTAAATATTACCACAATAATAGGGTGGTCAACCCAAAAAATCAACTTTTTGCTAGCATGATAATATTACATTCATTTGAAAGGTCTCCAAATTTGCAATTCAATGGTGAAAAATTTATCAAAATCGGTCAAGGGGTTCAAAAGTTACGGCCATTTAAAGGTCCAATTTTTGACCCCTTTTTGGGCACACCGGAAAACCCCTAATTTCATACTATTTTTGGACCCCTGTATAACCCTACCTATAAATTTTGCATGTATTTTGTTTATGTCAAGATATTGAGCATATCTTAAGCTTTGTTTTGACATATAATACTCTTGGGTATACATTTTCACTAAAGCCAGGCAAGCAACCGAAACTTGGGAAAATTTGCATTTTTTCGACGTTCAGAAAATCTCTGTGTCAACGCATTTTTATGTTTTCAGGCATATTTAGAGCCTTACAGATTTTTTAATGATAAGAATAGAAAGCTGATTTTACAGTTTCTCTTTAAGATCCACCCACACTTTAAAAGAAACATCAAATTTGCTATATTATATGTAATGTAACGAAGATATGGATACTCAAACTTTGAAAAAAAGCCCTCGGAAAAATTTCCTGTTTTTTTAATGATTTTTTTTCAATTTTTGCATATAAATGGCCAGGAAAAATCAGAAAAAAATCCTAAAAGTTTTTCAATGGCATTTTTTCAAAGATTGGTTATTCCTTTAGCTATTTAAATACATTATGACCTCAGAAAACAAACTTTCAATATATTTTTTTCGATTTTAATAAATTCAACCCTCCTTAATTTTCAGGTTCGCATAATACAAAAGTCCATGTTTTCAAAGGGTAGATCAGAAGTGTAGGACTTAAATTGGCATTTAAGCACCTACTAACATAAATTACCATTAGATTTTAAAGAAAATTTGTACTTTAATGTATTTTCTGAGTTAAAATTGTGAAAAATATGAATTTTTAGGGTTCCGAAGGCATCACAGAATGAGTAAGAATTCCTATAATTTGACTTAAATTTTTTGTAGTAGTCATAAGAAATTATGCATGTTTGGTATCAATGTTTTTGTTAGGATATAATAAAAGAGAAAAAGAGGTCAAATATGTTTTTAAAATGTTTGTTAAGATTTTATATACAATTTATTACCCTTACCCCCTATCATTTTGATTAAAATCGAAGGCAAAACGGGAGAAAACATTCGTTTGACATCCGATATTATAAACAATATGGCACTTTTAAACAATTTTGATGGTTTTTTATACTGTGATGTCAATTAATAAATTTAAAAGCTATTTATGTGTTTGTCAAGAGTTAAATAAGAGATTTATGGTATTCAAAACCTTCATTTTACTCCTTACGAATGAATTATCATAGCACTGGACATTAAATTCCATGACGTGCCAATTTTCAATTATCTACATGTATACATTTATGATATGGAATTACAACAACTATGTTGTTATGTTTCACAGATGTTTATTTGCTGTAAATACATATGCACATTTGCAAAAAAGAGAACACATGAATCAATTAAGTTTTAAAGTGACTACTGTTTGACCTACTTTAATTAATTTATAAAGCATGAGAATTGGAGTCAGTTGTCTAAATAATGACCCTACTTTATTTTAAGCAGTGTAATTTAGTTCTAATAAAGTAATAATGTGTTAAATTTTTATATATTTTATAATCTAAATTATATAAGTTCTAAGATGACACCATGTTTTGACCTATACTACAGACCCACCCGAAGCATTATAAGGGATCTTTAACGTGCCATGCTTACCATGGCACGGGACATTGGTTTTTACTGTCTCATCCAAAAGACAGTCCTGGAAATAAATTCATTAACATTTAATTAATATCAAAAGTAAATTTAGTAAATTGAAATTATTTTTATAGAGTTTCATTTATTCCCGAGTCTGAAAGAAAAAATCTTACATTAATGAATCTAAAAGAAAATAAATTTTAATCTGAAATTAATACCATTATGAAGTGAATTTATCTGAAAAAAAAACTGTTTCTGAAACTACAGAATTCAGCAATCTTAAAATGGTCAAACAAAAGTTATAGTCATATTTTACATAAATGATATATAAATGCATGCAGAATGGTCACCAAGAGGGATAGAAAGGAAGACAGAATAAAAAGAATGATTCATGGGCAGATTTCACTTATCCCAATGAAATCTCTCATTCTTTTTGCTAGATACATGTACATATTTTTATTAATAAAAGCATAATATAGGCCAATGAAAAATAGTAAGAAGACAGAAAAAGAATGATTGGGCAGATTTCACTTATCCTGAGATCTTTCATTCTTTTTTGCTAGATAGGTTTTTATATAAATATAAAAATGGAGGCCATTGAAAGATGGTAAGAAGACAGAAAAAAGAATGGTTGGGCAGATTTCACTTATCCTAATGAAATCTCTCATTCTTTTTGCTAGATAGATTTTTACCTTGTCATACTATAAAATCTTCAGTTAGTGCTGGCTTGACTTTCTATTTCAGGAATTTGTCATTTATTTGAATTTACCAAGTTCAAAGCCACAAATTAATGTATTTTTAAACATAGATTGGGTCAATCAAAACTACAAAAGGCAATAAGGAGATAGAGAAAATAGAATAGTTGGTAGATTTCACTTATTCTAATGAAATATCTCATCCTTTTAACTAGATAGATAATTAAAATTAAATGCACTACTTGAAATGAGCTGGGGAAAAGGGGGGGGGGGGGGGGTTACATACTAACATAGTGGGCTAAAGTCTGTAAGATAATACAATATTTCTACATTAGAAATTACATATTTCTTTTTGGAAAAGTAACATTTCAAAAAATAAATTGCTCAAGTACATTTTACATATCTATATATGTTTATTTTTCACGTGGAAAACACTTGGTACAAAACCGTATAATAACCAAAGGTTAACTCCAAAGGGTTACCGAAAATCTTCAAACGTAATGGGAAAAAGCAGAGGCGGCTTATGGACTTGCTACGAGAGTGAAAAACTATTATAATTCGGACATTTTTAAGTATTGCAATGAGTGATAGCCCTCATAGTTGACAGTCCTTCTATCCGAGGCACAAAACTAGCAAAAAATCGTCCGAGAAAGCTATAAATTAGTGTCGATAGCTTTGGTAACTATGGAGACAAAAACAACATCGGCGCTACAAACGATAACTCGTACGGCGTGACGTATGTACAAAATCCACGCCCCAAACAGGTGAACATCCAATCGTTTCCGCAAGCTATTATTACATGTACGACCATGACCTTTTTATGAAATGGAAGTAGAGGGTTTAGACTAACGATATCCGAGTGAAACGACTTTAAAGCGGACCGAAATTGATTTTTTCTGACTCTCTCTTTCAAATAAATATTTTTCTTTTACAGATTTAGATACGCTGCAAAACTGTTTCACTCGGATTTTAAAAATTTAAGATTTTCTGCAACTTTTGGTATATAAATCACCATTCTACGTTCAGTAATAGCGTGCGGAATCGATTTTGAAAACGGTACACACGTTGACACAGAGATTTGACGACCGCCATTTTTTCGCGAACGACTGCATTTCGGACACCGTATTTATGCTTCCTTGGTCTTCAAAATGATTTTTAATAACATTGTATAGAAAGAACAAATCTTAAAGTTGCCATACATATAATTTTTATTTTTTTTACTCCACATTTAACACATTTTCTGATAAGTTGAAAAAGACGAAAAATGTGACTTTTTGGCCAAATGCCCAAAATGAACGACGTTACGGGCGACCACCCTAACAATAATGCTAGTATGAAGTTTCACAAACAAATATTTCAAACTTCTAGAGAAATTATTGCTTTCCAAATATTCTTTTTTTTTTGGAGGTTTGATATACTGTCTGGTGGTTTACAGCAATAACACACCTCTACTGCAGTAGCAGTAAAATGTTTTACAACGTCTCATTTTATTCTGTAAAATACTGAATAAAGCAATTGAAAATGAAAAAAAAAATTATTACATGCTGTTTTAGTCAAATAGACATCAATTATTACATACAACATCCATATTTGTATACTATATATACAACAGTTCAAAGCTGATAATGTATGCAGAAACATTATTGTATTGAACATTTAGCCAGTACTTTCTCTGATTATATTAATGCATTCAAATCAAAGTAAGGATTCAAAGTACGGTATTCTTTCAGTATAGAGAAATATTTGCATCAACATCAATGATATTTTATTATACCATACCCCGCCTCATTTCTTTGATTTCTGTGCATTTTGCGGTCTATCACTGTCCACGGCGTGAAAATGCAAAGAAACAGGAGTCTGAATGCGCATGCGTTGAATTAGCACAAAACTTACGGATCGAAAACTTACTGGACGATCCGGCCACAAAATTGTCTGTACATTACACCAGAGACATAGACTACTTTTTATGTTTCTGATTACATTCTGATTACACTTCCTCTCCTTCCATTAAAGCAAAGGAAACCGCATTTGCGGCATCATCTCACTATGATTTTTGTTGTTTGTTGTTGTTGTTTTTTTTTTTACTTTCTGGTCACAGTATATAATCAGAGACATATACACATCTCTGGTATAAAGTACGCACCTAGAGGAAGCCTTCGGCGGATTCAGAGGGTGACATCATCTGATATTGTCAATGCGTTGTTCAATCTACATCTGCTTGACTTCCGAGAGTCATTTTGGCCAGGTTTAGAACTTCAGTCCCAATCCCTCCCCTGTTCAGCATAATTATATGGCAGGCATCTTTGAAAAGCCAAGGTATTCGCGTCAGACGTCTAATAAATAGAGAACATATATACTTATTAATTTAAATTTTGTGCACCATATGCGCATTTCGACAAGTTATGTCTCTTCAGTGATGCTCGTAGCCGAATGATTGGAATTCTCAAGATATATAAAAATATGAAGAGCAGTGTTGAAGCTAAAATGACCGAAAAGTGAAGCAAAGAATCTATCTAAGGACAGAGTTATGCATTCTAACTACAAAGAAGAATACCTTGGTTTTGCGAAGATGATATGGCAGGCCGAAATCCCTTTTCAAAAATCTCCAACTTCCCTAGCTGATATATCCCCCAGACCCCTCGCCTGATTTCGCCCCTAGTAATGAGTATGTAAGAGAAAACAAAAACAAAACGGTTCGTATAAGTGGAAATGACAGGGTAACAAAAGAATGTTTTGGGTGTTTTTAGCTCACCTGAGCCGAAGGCTCAAGTGAGCTATTGTGATCAATCACCGTCCGTCGTCTGTCGTCCGGCCGTCGTTAGCTTTTCTACATTTTCGACTTCTTCTCCAGAACCGCTGTACAGAATTTCACCAAACTTCATAGGAAGTAAGTACTCAAGGTCCTCTACCAAATTTGTGTTTTTCGTGCCCATCCGTAATCAAAGATGGCCGCCATTGGCTCTGATTAGTTGACACATTTTCGACTTCTTCTTCAGAACAGCTGCACAGAATTCCACCAAACCTCATAGAAAGTAAGTACTCAAAATTTTCTACCAAGTTTGTGTTTTTCGTGCCGATCCGTAATCCAAGATGGCCGCCATTGGCTCTGATTGGTTGACACATTTTCGACTTCTTCTCCAGAACCGCTGTACAGAATTTCACCAAACTTCATAGGAAGTAAGTACTTAAGGTCCTCTACCAAGTTTGTGTTTTTCGTGCCCATCCGTAATCCAAGATGGCCGCCATTGGCTCTGATTGGTTGACACATTTTGGACTTCTTCTCCAGAAGCGCTGCACAGAATTTCACCAAACCTCATAGGAAGTAAGTACTCGAGGTCCTCTACCAAGTTTGTGTTTTTCGTGCCCATCCGTAATCCAATATGGCCGCCATTAGCTCTGATTGGTTGACACATTTTGGACACTTCAAAACGACTGCACAAAATATCACCAAACCTTATAGAAAGTCTTGTAGAAAAAAGCAATTTTTTTTTTACTGAAATGAGCTGTCATTTTATTGTAAATAAGCAATTTGTGCTCAGGTGAGCGATATAGGCCCTTTGGGCCTCTTGTTTATTACTACAATGTATCATAATGTTAAAAGAATACCAAATTGACACATACATATATTCAATTTGATTTAATTTAATCAGATTTGATAGTAGTTAACATTTCTTTAAATAGTACAAGATCGAGAAACTTGTTTGTATCTATTGTCAATATTCTTGACGCTTCGTATTTGCTCACATTCACCTAGATAAAACGGTAAATGGACATGAATATATAAATAAAACTACATAAAACATGGTGGCAGAGCATCTTAAGCTTGAGAAAAAGTGGCCAGTTCATCGTGTGTGTGTAAGGCGTGGGAGGGGGGAGTGACAGATCATCTGGCGTCGCTTTCTCTGGGACCGCTTTGTACTGGGACTGGAACGGCTATAGACATCAGAAGAAAGGTGTGGGTTAAAATTGTGGTTATACGGTTACGTGCCTACCTTCCACTCGCAAGAAAAGCAATACTATCCAAAAACACGTACGTTGTATTCAGAATTTATAAATAATCCTTATAATAGGCGCGGACAGTTATCGAAAGGAGGGACAGAAGAGGGAGACATACTTCTGAACAAGGGAAAAGCCGTACTCCTTTTCAGCGCCTATATCGTCGTTTAACATTAGTTATTTAGTATTCTTGTCACACTTCAGATATTACTGAAACAGAGATTTATGTTTGAAAGAACAAAGTATGATAGCCAGTAGAGTTATATACTGTATACAAATATATGCAATAACTGAGGCGGTGAATTTCCAATCACGTCTCTATGAAAAGAAACATTTTACATAGAAGGAGATAGAGGCTTCTGGCTGAAAGTAATGATTTTTACAGTATCTCAAGGGCGGATTTAGGGGGATGGGGTGGGGGTTCGCCCCCCCCCCCTGGATTTCCGGGGGTTTTTTTTACCTTTTCCTTTCGACGACAGTCAGTTCATGTTCGTCGAATTTTGTCCAATCATATATTATTTCAATGTTTTGAACAACCTTTAGCTACCATTCGGAGTTTTTTTTTTATACCCACACATGCTTGTAAACTACTAGACAGGAGTTACCTGCTCTTGCTTGCTATTTGTTAGTTTAGTGAACTACTTCCGAATGAAAACACTGTGTGCACGTATTTATTCTGACATTGTAACTGTACGTTAAGGGAAACCATGTGAAATGTATGCAATTTCGGCACTATATCAAAGTTAGTAATGAAGAAATAAAGTGACAAAATGGATATGACTTTATGGCTTTGTTCTTAGCAGACAAAAAATCCCGTGTCATTATTGAACAAAGACTGAAAAACATACCAGATTACACCATTTTATTCGAAATTTTAAACAATTTCCCAGGGGAGGCCACCTGGACCCCTGTACAGAAGGGGGTAGACACCCTACCCTTGGAAAAATCAAAATTACCATCACATTGTGCATTTTGATTAATGTAGTTTTTAACTGGGACGTATATATCTTTTGATATATACGTCCCTGTTTTTAAGCAATAAAGACTCTAAGTAGTTCTCCAAAGGAAATCTGGTACATTAAAAGTAAAAGACCACAAACACTATATACTACAAATTTTTGGCCTCATGGCCTTTATAATTTAATCTTAAATATATGTCATCTTAAAAATATAAAGGCTGTGAGGCCGAAACTTTGCAGTACAGAGTGTTTGTGTTCTTTTAATTTTTAAGCAGTTGTCAGCTATCATTCAAAAGTCTTACTAAGCATGGAACTTAACTATACAATGGCATAGCTGCCCCTTGAAAAGGGTGGTGGAAATATAATTTAGTTTCAGGTAGTAATACGTATGCAAACTTCCTTGTATGTATGTTAGGGTGCAAGATTAATTTTGCATCTAGGGACATGAAAACTACAGGGGTATCATAGACAAGGTGTTCTATTTCAACTTATGATGAAAAATAAGGAAGGGGGACCTCAAATATATACTTCCTTGTTGGGTATGTGTCCCCTATGCTCCCTCACTTCTCTTACACCCATGCTACAGATTGAAAATTCTTAATCCATATGATTATGTTGTACCATTTAGTCACACTGGGATTATTTGTACATGTAAATTGTGGTTGCTTGGCTGATGTGGGTTTTACATCACTCCCAACAGTTTTTTCAGTGATATTGCAATATGAAACCAAGAAGTAACCAGTTTCTTTAGAAATAGACACAATTTGGGAAATCAAAGTCAGATTGTCTGCACCACATGCCAAATGCTTAATTACCACACATACACCAAGTCTGCCTAAATATGTATATATGGTGGCAAAAAGTGTTTAATTGAGGAAACCAGGGTATCCTGAGAAATACATGGTCCTCTTGTGAATCTTTCAAACAAAGTTGTTAGAAGTCAATGCTTTACCGAACTGAAAAACTACAGTGTATTGTCAACCTAGCTACTAGGTCTATGCAGCAAAGGGAAATGTAAGTTTACACACATTAGATTGATGTAGTTGTTAGTGGTCAGATTGTAATAGTAAAAACAATATGCAGGTTCTAAACTCATCTGGTCCCCATGCTCATGTATGGTGTATAATAAAGATTATTTGGATTGGTAATTTCGTTTTGCTTCATTTTCTGTCAGGAATACTCAAATATAACAACATGCTGAAAACCAGACCTGCTTTGTTCTTTTCAATATTCCAACATAGCAACTTATATGAACAGATGGATGAATGATCTACATGGAAGACTACAAGATCAATCACTACTTGTTCATATAAATTAAAATCTATAAATCCTATAAAATTTAATGTTCAATGGAATATGTGTGTCACTTTTGAGACATTTACCTTTTTGCAATTGAAAATCAGTCTTACTATTCTTTAACAGTAGATCAGAGATGAACCAGAAACTGTTCTGCAACAGATAGACTAAATTATTTTACTGATAGTTTTATCCAAAGAATGTAACATAACTGCATACATTTACTCTCTCAATGCATGTCTTTTGCATGCACTGTATTCAGTAATCTTTAAGTTGAATATTAGCAATCGACTAGGAAGGGAGGGGAGAGTGTGGAGAAAATTATTGAATATGTATGAAAACACTGATATACACTCAGAAATTCTATAATTCAGAGTCTAACTTAGGCTTCACAAGTAAATTGTAAATCGACTAACATCTATTTAAAAAGAATTTCTGATAGAAATGACCACTAAGTGTGAGGTTTTCAAAAAAAAAGAAAAAAGAAAAACCAACATGAACAATCTTGTTTCATATAATTTTATCTATAAAATATTGTATGAAATATAATCAATAAGTAGGTATAAAGAAAAATGACCAAATAATTGCAATCCCACCTAGCAAAATATCTTATTAATAACAAGAAATTACAATTCATCTTTCTCAATATCAGT
Organism: Pteria penguin; assembly: GCA_035048485.1. Taxonomy (NCBI): domain Eukaryota; kingdom Metazoa; phylum Mollusca; class Bivalvia; order Pterioida; family Pteriidae; genus Pteria; species Pteria penguin. The sequence goes on from CM068581.1 coordinate 52,597,876, forward strand.
TGTAAAATCTTCTATTGGAGGTAAATCAACAAAATCATCTTCATCATATTCTTCATTTTGTCCATCAACATTATCATCTTTTTCATCTGTTTTCTTTTCTTCTTCTTTTTCCTCTTCCTTTTCTTCTTCCACTTCAGCATCAGCTGAGGAATCATTTTGTTCCTCAGGGGCAGGATCTTCTTTTACAGGACCTGGTTCTGGCATGGGAACACTTATATCTTCCTCTGTACACAGCTCTGGAAAGCAATTTAAATTATAAAAGTGAAAGTGTAAACAAGCAACTGAAAACAAACAGGGTAAATATAGCATAATCCCCACCACTATATTTGTAAAAAGCAGAAGACAGAGCTTGTGAAGCCCTAAACCATAGAACAATAATTGAAGAAATACTTTATGACAGTTACCGGTAATATCCATATACATGTACATATATATATATATATATATATTCATACATACGTACATACATACATACATACATGTATATTATACCACAAAATCCCCAAAATGAGGAAGTCTGACTCTAATTTGCTTTTTGAACAACATACAGACTGGATACAATGTTCTGTGCTATTAGTTTTTTTGGTTACATAAAACATAAAGCTTTCTGACTTAATTTTCTAAATGTTTTGTGACATACTAACCTGTTGATTCCACACAAATCTGTTTGTCAATATCATCTACATTTTTCCTAAATAACGTGATCATATTATCATCATGGTCATCTACTATAGATTCACACTGAAAAGAGAATAAGTCATTTCATACACCATGTTTCATTCTGTTTTAATCATAACTTGTCGAAATTTGATAATTTCAACATCGAAAATTCGAATATCCTCAAAAAAAACTTGAAGTAACCATGCAGTTACAATCTCTCTATTCATTATCTGAACAGGAAAACTTGAAAAACTCAAACCTGCAAAAACTCAAAGGGAATTTAAAGGTCCCTTATATCAAAGTTCTACTGTAGGTTCGATCTGTTTCTGTTTTCAAAATTAAGAATGTACCATCATATATGAATAGAATTTGCCATCATTTGCTGCAGTCCCATTTTAAATGCAGGAAATAAAACGTTTTCCTGCAAAAATGACGGCAAGAACAATACAACATTACTATAACATCATAACTGATCACTCTAATAACACTTAAATTCTTCATGATAATGGTTTCAGCGGCGAACCCTATTAATGAAATGCTCATGAGCATACCAGACATTCTTTTGGCTATAAACAGATTTATAAATCTAACTAATTGAGTAAGTACCCCAATGACTGTTGTACACATTTAGGACATATTTCCAGGTAAAATTAATCCACTTCAAGCTGTAATGTGTGAACAAACATGTAAACAGTAGCCTATAAATTTTAGTGCCTATCTGAAATCCTAAGGGAAAAAAGATCCCTCACTGCTTTGGCTGGGTGCATTGAAAATGTATAAATTTCTGTGCAATAATGCATCAGGCAGATGGAGTGACATAAAACAATAATCAATCAATGAAAGGTGAAATGTATGCTTTATGTTGTTATATAGTGACAATGCCTGGTTACAGACATAAAACACCTAATATCACTTACTGTATTCATCCTCATGGCGTAACATTTTTTTCAATATTAAGTCAGTACATGACGTCATACAATTTCTTTATCATTTCCCGTTATTTTACACCAGTTTTCATAGAACTGGTTGATATCATAATGGTTTGAAGTAAGATACCTGCTCATATGGGAAATAACTCTGTATAATGAAAAGACCCAATACTTTTTCCCTGATGTTATGAGGCAATGACACTTTCTACAAAGTTTTGGTTCACATTTATTTATACAGTGCTGAGTTACATTTGTTTCTTCTGTATGTATGGGCATCCATGGTGGGTGTGACTAGCCTTCGGAGATACTTACTCCTCCCAGGCACCTGGTCTCACCTCTGAATTTCAATGGTCTGTTAATGTCCACTATGGTAGATTGTTGTTAGTACCATAGTCACTTGACACCAGTTACTTTCATATTTTGCATTGATCAAAGCATGCATACAGATTTGATGGACTATACAAAAATTCCACTCAAAGTCTCAGGGTGACTTTGGCCTTGGAGATATGATCTTGGGTCAAATGTATATTGTTCAGTATAATATTTGTTTCTTACTATAAAAGTAATAGATTTCATGCCCTCTGCAGTAATTTGTACATCTTTAAGGACCAGAGGTTGGTTGTTCCTTGATGTCATTCTCACAATACTCTTCTTTCCTGCCTCATTTTTTGTAAGGCCATAGGACTTAAATCTATCACAGATATTCTCAAACACTTCTGTCAAGTGAACTTCAGACCTTCCAAGTGGAACCTGGAAAATATTTCCATACATGTATAAATGTATTTGCATTGCTGGAAAAGGTGTTCAACTAAAATAAAATATTCATTAATTTAAAAATCCTATCACTGCATGTTAAGAGTGCTGTTATAGACTGAAATTTATAGATGTTTAAGTTTACTACTGAACTTGAAGCTGCCACCATAATACGTGTATATAACCTGGTTGTTACGTAAGTAATAAGTTAGCTATGTTTACATTAGTTATTAGAATACCAGGATTATTTTGTAGTCGTGTATTGGAGGAAACCCTAACTAACTACAGAAAACTTCTAGTCTATGCCAAGTAACCTAGAGGATCTTTTCACTTGCCCTGACTGGGAACACATCTTCCTCCAATTTTATATGAGATAAAGGGTAAAATCCCACATATGATCTTTTGCCACTCAAATTTGTGTCAAATTATTGTGACATCATGATCAAAGCAATAACATTATGATGAAAATCCTGGCAAAATGTGGTTTGTTGGAAACTAGGCCACATACATAATGTAAAATTGGATGAAGATATTTGGAGCACAGATTTGACAGAGGTCATATGTGACAGCGATTTCCTTTACATCACTTGAGCCCACTCGGAGCCACTAAAAGTCCACTAAAAATTTACATCTTTTAGTCACAGATTATGTGAACTACTCTTTATATTCAAAGTGCTCTTGGAAGGCTGGGAGATTTTGCAGTTTTGTAAAATACTAACTGAATTATCATAAATTTATAAAAATTACCACTCCTTCTAATTTAGTATTTCCCTGATAGATATCTAAAAATAACCATTTGCCTAATTTTACAGGAAAACCCTGAGTATAATAAAGATATCCAGTTCACACAATTCAAACATTAACATCATAATGAAAATCCTGGGAAAGTAGTATTCTAACAACTTCTAATTTCATATATTACTAAGATAAAAAAACTTAAAAAAGCCATCAAACTGTTAATGTATTGTTGTATATATCGTGTGACTGGTGCAACACAGAAGCGTAATTTTGTTTTAATGACTTATGTATGTAGATACTCACATTATAAAGAAAAATTGTGAGCATTCTAATAGCACTTTAATATAAACATTACCTCATACGTTTTCTGGTTTCCTCTTGAGTCCACTCTAAAACTTCCTACTTGGACCTTTTGTTTTGGATCCACCTGACTAATGCTGTAGTTGACCTCATCAACAAGAGCTCTACACACTACAAAAGTCAAAACATTTTCTTTTGTAAAACTTTTTCCCCACTAACATCTAAAAAAGTCAATATAGATCCATCTTTCCTCGTCCTTGCCTAAGTGCATTCACACTGCATGATGATCACTACAAAAACTTTCACTCCGAGAGTCTATGAGTATGTTTCTCTCTAAGGCCTGAAGTGGCAAGTTGTTTTTCAGTGTATAAACTCTAGTGAATTTCTTATGACAATGTCAGCTTGCTAGCTTTCAAATTCAGGTACCCACATCCATTTTCAGGAGCCCACATGGAACATAAGTGTCAAAAAGATCTAGATCAATTATATAACCTTATTATCCTCTAAGTTATTCATTTGACATTTAGGTGAAAAGAGAATAATTTTTAATCGCCCACAGAGAAAACAATTGTTTCTAGCATGCATTATAAGTTTATTGCGTGTCCTTATTGTGTGATATGACGTTATATTTGATATAAGATAAATTCAACACCAAAGTATCAGTGCTATCACTTAACAAGTGTAAGCATACCTGCACAGTATAATTCTGTGTCCTTTTTGGCATATGATAGAAGTGCATTCAGTATAAAGTATATCAACCCAGTGCTCAGATTAGGTAAGTACATTTTCCTTTATTGTCTGTTACCTGTAATTAAGAAACTAATTAAAAGTATGAGAGTTATGGTACCGTCATATTTTACTGATGAAATTAAACTCTAATTCACAATAAATGTAAAGTAACTGCTATGGTTAACTTTTTTTTTCAATATGTGACAATTTTTATGACACATCATCTATAGATGTCTTCCATGACAAATGATAGAGTACATCTGTTTTAAAGAGAAGAGCAAATGAAATGAAAAATTAAAAATTTTAAAAGGAAAATTTCATTAAGTTTGTAAATATTTATTAAGTTAATACCATAGTATAAAATCACCAATGTAAAATGCTGGTTCATTCAGAAAGTTGTAACAAAGACATTCATTCAACATAAAACTTTAAGTTGTAACAAAGGCATTGATATAAATGTATATTTCATAAAGAAGCCTACAGGTCTTTGTAAATAAATAATGTGATTACTTTGAGACAGCCCCTTTGTCTTAATCCATAATGAAGAGTAATTATAGACTAAAAAGTATGAATACCATTGAAGGAGCCCCGCATACTCTACTGCTTACATGCATAGCTTTAATAAAACAATACTATCAAATTAAATGACCATGAAACTGAAATGGATCATTCCTGTGGAGAGCAATTAAAGGAAAGTTTTACCTTTGCATTTTTAGTTTGTTGATAAAATTAAGCCCTGTTAAAGGTTCAAATCTTTCCATAAGCTTATGAATTTATTAACTGATCTTGACCTTTCATCTGACCTTTAGGCACTAAATTTAGTAATTCTTAATTTATCTTAAACAAGTCTTCTATGGCTCTGCATCCAATTTGAAACCCATGACCTGTTTTGATGTGAACTGATTTACGATACAATATTTTTATCTCACTACAAAACGAAAGAAATTAATTACAGTGATAAATCATCTCAAATCCATAATGCATACCCACAGCACTCAGCTTTTTAAACATAAATTGCTGTTACTTATCAATATTACCACTTATATAATTTGTTTATGGCAGAAAAGTAACAAGATAACAGCGAAGTTAAATTCTATAAATAATTTTTATGCTTTTTAATGCTTTCATAATTATTTCAAAATAAAATACATTTTAAAAATCATACACCAATATTTAGTAATCTGTTTATGGTCCCCCAACAATTCATTTGTACAACTACAAGTGAAAACATGAAATTCATTACATTTGATCTAAAAACCTACCTTCAAAAATGTAAAATGCAGTTATATTTTTCTTGCGCGTTTGGGATATAAACTACTTGTGTTTGCCTTTCTATTTTACTACAACACATACTTTAGCACTGCCTTACCATGAACATTCAATAGTAGTCATCATTACCTAAAACACGATTATTAAATGAAGATCTTATGTGGAAGAATTTGATTGGTGAACAAGTATTTTCTTTCAGACTTCATCGGTTCAGTTAAAACAACAGTAATGTCAATGTTTTGAATGGATCTTAAATAAACATTAACACTGTCGAATTTTGTTAAATATGAAATTACTGGTGACGGGTAGTTTTACTCTGCTGTAAATCAATTTAATACGTTAAAATGGAAAGTATAGAGAACGTTACCCGCAATCAAGCGGCAAGACCGCAAGTGTTATGTAGAGACTCTTATAGCATTGAAAAAAAGTAAACAATGATGAATGAAAAGTCTCAACTAAATTACTAATGTGAGTGATGTACAATATGCTTATGGAAGTGCATCAGAAAGTAAAGCTTAGAATATATCATTGCGGTGCAAAAAATGACAAAACATTTTCATAATGATATAGGGGATTACAAGGTTCTACTTTCACTTTCATGATGATGATGTCAAGGAGAGTTAACAGTAGGTGTTATATTTTCATTGTAATTTGACAATCTTTATATCAATTAAAAGAGAAAACTTTGTTTGCTTTAGAAAATAATATCATTCCCATAGGTGACTTTTATTTTCAACACAGAAAAACTGGACGCGTTGAACAGGTTGGGGGCAACTTAACCTCCCATTTCACATTTGAGAGATAATCACTCATATGAGAAACTATCTCTCTTTTCAGTAATCAATTTCAAGGAATGAACAGAAGTAAACAAGTACCAAAAATGAAATTTTGGAATTAAGATTTGAAATTCAAAAGGGCATATGTTTACAACATACTGAATGTAGTTTACAAAACAAGTTGACATTTTTAACTGGGTCAGACTACTTTAAGCCCACGGAAGATTTTAAGCCCACCGTAAGTCCACTGTAAGCCCACCGTCTTCCTAGGGGATATTATGTATATTTGTTGATACATATCAATAGGTTGACTTAAAATACGTGTCTTAAGAAATTTCTAAACAGATTCAACACATATTAACTATGTAAAGTCCTTTTATGTTACGGGGTTTCTCTTTGCTTTGATCGCCATTTTTAAAGAACGATAACTCTGATTACATTAGATTTATCTGCTATTATCAGAGATATGTCTCTGCTATTATATTACCTACTATTACTTTTTATGAAGTATATTTCATAATTTGTTTACTTAATCTATTAATAAATATGATATAATATTTGTACCAAATAACATAAATTCAGTACAAGTTTTCTCTAACTATAATGTAACCAATGTATCTAATTTGACATGACATATTTATTTGATATATTTTATTTCAGTAGCTGAAAAATTAACATCAGTTATTTCAGTCAAAGACATAGATTACTTCACTTTTTGAAAGTAGTCTTCGTCTCTGTTTAAACTGATTAAAATCAATCAAAAACTGAAAAGAGTGTCTTATATATTATACAACGGTATCCCTGTGGAAGGTTTAACTTGTTTTGGGTTTTTATTTTTCATACATTAATTTTTGGTAAATTCTAAATATTTCATTCCATATCTATTATAGCCTGAAATGATTTAATTAAACACGCGCCATCCACTGTCACCAGAACTTTCACTGAAAAAGATGAAAATAATAAATTCAAAATAACACTTACATTACTTCCGCGTTAATTTCTATCTATTTTATTATTAGATTTTTCTTTGTAAGTCAAATCAAGGACGTTTAATTTGTTTAGATATATATGTCCCTAATGAAATAAAATGCAGTATTTTTTCTCGGACATCACCTCAGTTTTGCCGTATCAGTCTAGAGTTATCGTTCTTTAAAATGGCGATCCAACCATTCATAGATGTTAGACAATATAAATTGACTTTTCATAGTTATTAGGCGTTGAATTTTTACAAAACTTTGTATGGACACATATTTTAAGTCAACCTATCGATATATATCAACAAATATACATAATATTCACTAGGAACACAGTGGGCTTACAGTGGACTTACGGTGGGCTTAAAATCTTCCGTGGGCTTAAAGTAGTCTGACCGTTTTTAACTTACTGTTTTGGAGTTTATAGCTGCACAAATATTGCAGCTATAAACTTCAAAATGGTAATTTGAAAAGGTCAACTTCTTTTGTATTTTATGGTCAGTATATTACAAAGATGTGCCCTTTTGAATTTAAGTCAAAATTTTGAAACTTTAATTTTTAGTACTTGTTTACTTCTGTTCATTCCTTGAAATTGATTACTGAAAACAGTGACAGTTACTCATTTGAGTGATTATCTCACAAATGAGAGGTTACCCCCAACCTGTTGAAGCAGCGTAGCACAATCATCATGACATATGCATATATGCTTCGCTTGTGACCAAGAGGTCCCTGGTTCAAGTCACTTCGGTGATTCATCAGGGTCCTGACTTTTGGATAAAACAGTTAAACAAGAATCAAACATAACAAACAAACAACTACTAGCAATTGTATTATTGCTGCACTACAAGACCACAGTTTAGTTGGCACCTATAATAGGCTATATACCTTAGTCCCAGGCTTAGCCAATGATCCAATGCAGTAAGCCTCCAGCACAGTGTGTTTGTATTTTTGGACATGGATGAGTTTCAGTCTAATCAATATACTGAAAGAAAATGTCTTAATAATCTATGATTCTCACTTATAATAATAGACATAAAAGCAATTTAATTTTAAAGTATTTAATTATGAAAAAACTAAATTGGATACTTTGTGACTTGCTTTTGTTGTTCTTCTTCCAATATGAAGTGTGCTCAAAAGTTGAGCATTATACTTCATATGGCAGTGAAGTTAAAAGCCGCACAGAGCATAATACAGGTAAAAAGTTTTAAAAAATCTTTAATCCTCATCCTAAGCTGAAATGAGCAGATGTTACTACAGCTTTGAATGGTAATGGAGAATTCTTGCACAAGACAGATGAAAGCTTTGAAGCTACAAGGCCTAAGTGATGTTGAGAATTATATTCACACCTCAGTTCAGTCAACTCTTACTGAGACTCTGACTCCTATGAGGTCATGCATGATGTCACATCTAGTTTGAATGTATATCCAACATTTTATTGGTATGTTATTTGCCAGTTAGTCCATTTATTTCATACTATCCACATATTCATTTTTAGCTATGATTTTTGTACTACATGTTCCTGTAGTGAGTCCTTTTCAAATGAGGTCAAATTGGATGGCCTTGACTTTCATTTGCTTTTTAAAATAGCTGTTGACTGGGGCATTTCTTGTGTCTTGCAACTAGGTAACATATATTGACATAAGTACAATAAATACAAAATGTCAAGTGAAATGTAATCAACTTTTAAACCCCAATTCTTCGAACTGGGAACATAATCAGATTGGGCCATTACAAAAAAAAATTCCTAGATTCTCCTCCCTCCCTGCCTCAATTTTTCATGCCAGCCCTGATTTTTTTTTCTTTTTTTTTTTTCGAATTAAATTTTGAAAATTATATAGCCAACTGGAATATTCAGTGTCTTGTCCATTTCCATTTAAGATATACAAGATTCTGTTTGAATTTGTGATTTTCTGTTATTGGTATATTGACAGAAAGTCAAATAAAACTATCAAAACTTAATAATGTTATTATTTAATGTTTTCAAGGTGAGTTTAGTCATATCAATGTCCATTCCATTATAGAGAAAAACAAAAAATGAAATATGCTCCCACGCCTCAAATTTTTAAAGAAGTTGGATGAGAATCTAGCAATTTTTTTATTATGACCTTAACTTAAGAATGTTTGCTATCTTTAGATATATATCTATTTTTAAGGCACTGTCCCCTAGTGTCATTTGCTTTTTAGAGATGTATTCATACTGTCTAGCATTTGACAGATGATAATTGTACCTACAGCATGCATATGTGTATTATAAATCATATGTATGTGTATATGTTTGTGTATATATATGTATGTGTATGTATAAGTGTATGTATATATTTATTTCCATAGATGTCATCACTATTGATATCTATATACAATGTAACTTGTCAAGTATCTTCTCTATTTTATCATGTTTATTCTGTTTTCCTTGTCAGAATTATTAAATGTATTTCACAGTACTATGTCCTTTACCATTAAGATCTAGTTCTGTGTTTCCTATGTATAATCATTCATGTACATGTTTACATGATTAATTCCAGCATTTTTATTTTAAACTTTCAGTTTTAAATTATTTCCATTGTAGGTCTCAGTTACAGTTTGTATCGTTCTATCAAGCAAAGTATTAAGTCTCTGACAGGATGTCAACAACCAAATTCAAGAATAGTGAAACCAATGTCTGTAACCAAAACAAGACCCTTTCCTGACTTCATACAGAAACCACCATATCTCAATGGACGAGAAATTGAAGTAATTGACATCGAAATAAAGAATCAGGAGCAAATACAAAGAATGCGAGAAGCCTGCAAACTTGGCAGACAAATCCTTAATCATACTGCATCTCAGTTAAAAGTATGCTTGATTCATAGTTCGAGATGTGTTATACTTGTTTTAATAAAGTATTACATTGTATTTACTTTGCCCTCTTACCCTGGAGCTGAAAGTTGTGACATGTTTTTAACGTATACTTGTAACTTAAATATATGTAAGTTTATGCATTACTAACATGTGCTTTATATCAGTTCATATTCTGAATGTTTTCCAGTTACACATGCACATATACATGTATATATTGTTTCTTTTTAATGAAAAATGGAATACATTTATCAGTATTGATGAACTGAAAATTTGTAAAAGGTAGAGGAAAAGATGTGACCACATTGGGATTTAACCTAGACCAGCAGCTCAAAATGTTACCCTGTTCTGATGTCAGAGATTTTCATGCATGAAAACTGAAACAGACAAACAGAACTACCCAGAATTTGGATATCTCCTTATCTTGCACATTTTTAGCTCACCTGAGCCAAAGGCTCAAGTGAGCTATTGTGATCAATCACCGTCCGTCGTCCGTCCGTCGTCCGTCGTTAACTTTTCACATTTTCGACTTCTTCTCCAGAACCACTGAACAGAATTTGATGAAACTTGATAAGCATGTAGTACTCATGGTCCCCTACAAGTGTTGTTGTTTTTCGTCCAGATTCATCAACAGGTGGCGCCACCACAGGCAAAAGTAGGTCAAAGAGGGTACCCTCCTTTGACAAACTTCTTCTTCAGACCGGGGGCATACAGAGACAAACCAAATGCATAGGAATGATCTAGAGGGATGTGTGAAGAAGTGTTGTTATTTTTGGTTCCATTCCGAAATCAAATTTTTGACGTTTTTTTGACGTTTTTTTGTACTTGGTAATTTTAATGCAGAAAAGAGGTATTTTTTTCTTTAATTAAACATTGATGCATTAATTTGGTTTAATTTGATCATTTTGATGGTAAGAAATACTACTGCAAAGAAAATTTTTCAATATTTTATGTTTTGGATTTTTTATGAATTTTTTAAGACTTTCAAGAAAAGGGGGGGGGGGGGTGGGATAATTGGTGTAAACATTTCACAGTTTGAACTTTTTCTTCGGAACCACTTGCTGGAATTCAATGAAACTTGGCATGCATCAAATACTCAAGGTCCCCGACAAATGTGGTCATCTTTGTCAGGATCCATGAACAGGTGGCACCACCACAGACAAAAGTAGGTCACAGAGGGTACCCTCCTTTGACAAACTTCTTATTCAGATCGGGTGCATACAGCGACAAACCGACTGCATAGGAATGAGATAGAGGCATATGGGAAGAAGTGTTGATATTTTTGGTTCCATTCCGAAATCAAATTTTTGACGTTTTTTCATTTTTATTTTGGACTTTGTTATTTTAATGCATTAAAGAGTTATTATTTTCTTTTAGTAAACATTGATGCATTCATTTGGTTTCATTTAATCATTTCTATGGTAAGGAATGCTGGTGTGAAGGAATTTTTTCAATATCTCGATTTCTGAATTTTTTATGAATTTTTTAAGACTTCCAAGAAAAGGGGGGGGGGACAATTTTTCATATCTTCAACTTGATCTACAGAACAACTTGAAGGATTGTGATAAAACTGGGTAGGATGCAAGTACTCATAGTCCTTTTCAAAGGTTTTGTTTTTGTGCGGATCATCCAAATTGGTTAACAGATAATGCCACCATGTCTAAAAGTAGGTCTCACAATGGTACATATACCACTTGGTAATTGAAATATGGAGAGTAGCGGTTCAAATCCAGCTGTGGTCAAAAAAATTTTTTTTTTTTTTTACACATCTAAATTAGTTTTTAGATGTTTCTCAACACTCAACATATGAAATTAGGAATTTTACGTTTAAGACAAAAAGAAAAAGGGGGGGTTGGCCATTTTTCACATTTTCAACTTTTTCTACAAAACTGTTTGAAGGATTTTAATAAATCTTGGTAGAAATAAGTCACTTATGATCCTCTTCAAATTCTGTTGTTTTCGTCCAGACCTCTTTACAGGTGGCGCCACCATAGTCAAGAGTAGGTCACAAAAGAGTTCCCTCGTTTAACAATATTCTTTTTCATACGGGCTGTATACAGAGACAAACAGAATGCATAGAAATGATCTAGAGGGATGAGTGAAGATGTATTGTCATTTTGGTTCCCTTCCAAAATCAAATTTTAGAATTTTTTTCGACATTTCTTTGGACTTGGTGATTCAATGCAGAAAAAAGTGTCATATTTCCTAGTTAATTGATAATGATGATTTCTTATGGACTATTGTGATCATAATTATGGTAAGGATTGTTACTTTGAAAGAATTTTGTCAATATCTCAATTTTTGGATTTTCTATGAATTTTTTAAGACTTCCAAATGAGGGTGTATAGGAACAATTCAATCACATTTTTCACTTCTGCTGTTATACCACATGAAAGATTTTAATGAAACATGGAATAAATGAAGTACTAAAAGTCCTCTATCAATTTGGTAAATTTCATCCAAATTGGTTAACAGATAATGCCACCATGTCTAAAAAGCAGTTCTCACAATAGTACATATACCACTTGGTAATTGAAATATGGAGAATAGCGGTTCAAATCCAGCTGTGGTCAGAATTTTTTTTTTCATTTCTTTACACATCTAAATAAGTTTTTAGATGTTTCTCAACACTCAACATATGAAATTAGGCAATTTTAAGTTAGATCTGGACAATATTTGAAACAATTGTTGTTCATGACCCAGACTTGAAATCAGTCAACAAAAGGCCCCACCTAAAGAAAATGACTAACTTGTTGCCCTGAATGACTTCTTGCAGAGACAAAGGAAATGCTTAATATCAAAATCACGTGAATGGATGTGCAAAAAAGTGTTGTTTTTTATTCTAGCCTGAAATAAAATTTGACACATTTTCAACATCTGTGTTGACTTAGTCACATTAATGCAAAAATAAATGAATTCTTCCTTCATGCATGACTGATAATATAGGTACTCAGGTGAGCGATATAGGCCCACTTGGGCCTCTTGTTTTGTTTTCTGATCATTTGAAAATCTTAAGCTGGAAATATTACTGCTGTATTTACTTATGTTATAGGTTGGCATGACTACAGACGAGATAGATGTCATAATATATGAGCAGTGCATAGCCAACAACTGTTACCCTTCACCACTATACTACAAAGGTTTTCCCAAGTCTGTCTGTACCTCGGTCAACAATGTGATATGCCATGGCATACCCGACCTTCGACCCCTGATGGATGGAGACATAATTAATATAGATATTACGGTAAAATTATTTTATATGTGGTATACATAAGTATTCAATTGTATACTTAATTATTTGTTTGTTTAGTGTAGTGCACTCTGGATAAGTCCAGCTTTAAGAGTGCAAGGGAGATTTTTTGGTTTGATTCTTGTTTTTTGCATTATGCCAATATAGTTTCATATATATGGTGATGACATCTTCCTGATATCTCACACAAAAATTAAGATGTATACAAGAGACCCATCCAAAGAAGTAATATATTTAACATACTGTGTCTACTAGTGTTGTACATCAGAAGTGATTTAAAAATCGATAATCGGAAGATAATCGTAAAAGGTAAACCGATCGATTATCGATTTAAATCGGAAATCCATATTCTTTGAAATTTAGAGTTTGACATATGATTCTCGAAGTCGGACATCCAGGTATTTGATTACGAGCATTCGGAACATTTGGGGTAAAGCATTGAACTTTATCATACAGACCAGTGAGGAATTTTGGTAAAAAGGAATAATTAAAATATTATGTTATTCAAATAAGTAAATTTTGAATACATGTTTTATACATTTCCGATCATGTTTTATAAGAAAACCCCTTCAGAATTGATACAGGAGAGCTTAAATTTGTATTAACGTTAATGATAAATCCCGAGTTTTACGCCAAGTGTCATGGTCAGCTAGACTCCTTGGGTGTCTACATAGACCAATAGAGACAGTGATGTCACGCCGACTTCAAGAATAGATCACATAGCAAATCTGATTGATTTGATCAATTCCGTGTCATCGTTGGTTTTAGCCGCCTTCTTGTTAGTTTTAGACAGTAATATTCGAAACAATTCGTGCGCAGTTTAGGCTGATGCTATTCGCATGACGGTTGTGTACGTAAACAGGAATTTCTATATACACATCGGTCGTGTAAATAGCTGAGGAGAATGCAGTGGCTATTTACACGACGGTCATGCCATGATGTACCTAATAGACTCCCTGTCTAGGCCCCTTGTGCCCAAACTAATGCTGGGGAAATTTCAGACGGAAACTTTATTTGTGACCTACATATATGCGAATATAGAAGAGCTTGTATTTCAACGTAACAAATGTAAAGTTGGCTGGTTATATACCCGTCATCTACATAGGTAACATACATTCATGTATATAAGTAACACGTACAACGATCGTGTAAATAGCTGTACCACTTAGGTACACGACCGACATGTAAATAGCCGTTTCACTTAGGTGCACACGACCGTCGTGTATATAGCCATTACCCACAGAGTTAAGTTGTTCTGAATGATCTCATTTTTTCCTCTCAGCGACAATTGATTATGAGGAATTGGAATTGATAATTGGAATCGAAAAACTTTTAGTGATTGACAATTGATTATCGGCGACAATTGGTTCATCACTAGTGTCTACCATGTCGAAAGGGTTTTCAATGTGATAGGTTTTGAAATTGATTGGATGGTGATGTCACAATTTAACATTAGAATAGTTGCATGTCAAGTCTTGGGCCACTTATATCAAATAAAATATGAAGATTATCTATTGAAAGTGTCAACTTTGCCAAGCATTGGTTTAAATCCAGGGTCCCGCACCATAAACCAAGAAAATACTTAAGTCATAATTTCAAATTCTTCTGTTCAACAATGAAGTAATAGTCGGGATTTGGATTTTATTGAGTTCTCTTGATAACTAGAATTATATCATTCTGCATGACAATTTATTTGAATGTTTGATAATGGAATAAATTAAAATGAAATAAAACGAAGAACAATTAACTCAGTATTCACAATATTTCGGTCTCCTGACCTTCTTCTAGCGAATTTGATTGGTATTGGTGGCTTAAGCTATGTAATATCCATCATATTTCATAACAGAAATATGATGGATATTACATAGCTTAAGCCACCAATACCAATAAAATTCACTAGAAGAAGGTCAGGAGACCGAAATATTGTGAATACTGAGTTAATTGTTCTTTGTTTTATGACACTTCCCTTCGGAGGACTATTAAGATGTTTGATAAAATGAAATAATTGACTTAAACATTTTCTCAGTTTATGGTACCGGACCTTGGTCAGGTCAGAGCATGTGGGCAAATCTGCCAAAGCTGTGAATGTTGGTACTCTCCCTTGGTTTCCAAAACACTGGATGCCACCATATACACTACCCTCCATAAGTAAATATCCACCCCAGGAATTTTCTATAAAGACAACCAAGAATAAGTCAATATTTTAGGTTGTTAGATTTTAACTGATAGAATGTTGGGGCAATTTGTCTGCCAGGAGATGCAGAACACTTGTTAAAAGCATGCCTAAACATATTCAAGCTGTGATAAAGGCAAGAGGAGGGTACACAAAATATTAGACTGAAATGTGCATTATAGATTAGTACTGCATTTGTATATGATTTTTAAAAATTGTTTTGTTAAACTTCACTTTTTCATTATAAACATGTTCTTTCATTGAATATGATATATAAAATACCTGAATTATTTCTATTTCTTCCATTTTTGTCAAATTAATTCCAAAAATATGAAAAATATAAAAGTGTGTACTTATTTATGGAGGGTAGTGTAAATAAAACCATCCTGATGTTAAACAGCGAACAAACAAATATAATTCATCAATATTCTTTGACTTCTATCATGGGTAAGAGATTCATACACTTGACATACAGCATCAAATTCAGCATAAAAGCAGATCTGATTTTTGAGTTTTGAATGACATAAAAACTGAAAATTTATGTACTAAAATTGTTAAAAAAAGAAGGATCATTCAGTTGTCCACTATATATAGTAATTTGATATCCTTACAGGTTTATTATAATGGTTACCATGGTGATTTATCAGAAACATATTTGATTGGTCAAGTGGATGAAAAGGGTAAAGAGTTGGTAGAGACAACCAGAAGATGTAGAGATGAAGCTATTTCACTATGTAGACCAGGACAACTATTCAGTAGTATTGGAGAACATATCAGGTAAATTGTTTCTAATAAATCAATTACAGGTACTTTTAGCTATTTACAGATTTTCACCATTATTTTTATGCTCCCTGAAAAATTTAGGGGGAGTATATAGTCGTTGTCGTGTCCGTCTACCTGTCTGTCTACCTGTCTGTCTGTCCGTCTGTCTATCCAAGCTCATATCTCTTATATCTTTCATCAGAATTTGATCATACTTCACCAAAATATTATTTAGGTTAGGGGCTTTGGGACAAAGGTCACTCAAGGTCATTTCTGAAAGGTCAAGCTCACTTATTAACTATGACTTAATTTACCATGAAGTAGTATATCTTCACCTTTGATCATACTTCACCAAAAATGTTATTTAGGTTAAGAGCTTTTGGACAAAGGCCACTTAAGGTCATTTATTAAAGGTCATGTTTATGATAAAAAGTTTTATTTCATAACTAATCAAGGTCAAACTTACTCATGTTAGTTTAAGATACTGTGATCACTTGTTGTTCTACAGTTGATTCAATTGGATATCCATACGTTACATTGAGATTTGAAATTGTCTTCAATTAATACAATGATTTTCTGTACACTAAGTCATTCATTTACTTCATTTTTACTGTACTTCATGGAGCATCTATCAGTTTTACTGTTTTTCTATATGAATTGAGTCATCAATTTCCTGCATTATAACTGCCGTTTGGGGAGCATACATCAGTTTTACTGATACTCTTGTTAAATCTCTTGAATTGAGGTTTCTTAGATTGCTCAAGTATGAGGTTGTTTACCTACTGCCTTCATATTGCAACAGTTTTTAGCACCTTGAAGATTTAGGAAGACATGGTAATCGCCTAGTGTCTCAGTTTGTGAATCTTTAATATCAACCAAAACTTGTAAATGATTAGACATAGGGCTTTGATGGTTCAGACATGTCTCCCTTTTTATTTTCAAATTTGTTTACAGAGTGCTAGAAATATTTTTTGGTCCTGCGTGCAAAGCAGATTAAATTCAAGAATGTCCGAAAATATTGAGTATTGTGCGGATCCTTGTGACCAGCAAATTCTTCAGCCCCATGTTGCGATTTTGAGCAAAACTCTGTAAAAACGTTTAATCTTTATAAATACCTGATCAACTGCTGACATTTAAAGTATACATTTGACCTTGACTGTAACAACATCACTTTTTGGAGGATAGAATTTGTCAAGGGGCAAAGCCTAGTAAAGGAAAAGTTCACAAATCAGATGCCTCCTGAGCCAAAAAGCAGGAATCGTTCAAAGAAAAATAGTCTAGGACTTTTTAACATTGAAAAGTTTTTGGACTGATTAGTTTCTGTTTGGACTGATAATTTTGTGGCAAATGTCAGTCCAAATGGCTGATGCCCGAAAAAAGATGTCAAGAACTGTAGACATCTGATTTCTCAACTTCACAGGTGTATTCCCATGGGATGGGGTGTAATAAAGATAAAGGACATTGCAAAATTTGCCTTATTTGGACTTTGTTACCACTAGGGGCATTCATATTTCACAATCTTATCTTGTTTATTATTTGATTTTTGTGAAGCATGTGTTTCTTTGATCACAGTACTCTGGTTGTTTTAAACAATATTCAGTGAAAACTAGCATAGCTCAGCGGTTAGTGTGCTTGATTTGGTGCTGAGAGGCCCTAGGTATAATTATCTTGTTAGTGTCCTATCTTTGAGGCAAGACAGTACAAGTTCAAGTCTTTTGTCGTGGTAGATCTAGACACATTAAGGTCTTTATGGCTCTGGATGGGTCTGTAAGCGAAGGTAAGAATGTCTGCTGTACAGCTTGAAAATGCCCTCTCCATATAAGCTAAATGGTCTTGGTGTGACGTGAGACAATAAACTAACAATCCATGTTTTATTTAAGAAATAACAATTACCTAGCCGTGGTTTATTGTCCAGTTTTTCCCCAAATCACATAAACTAAACAAATTATCAACATCACCGAGCCACCTTGTGGCGAGGTGATAATTTGATTGGTTAATGTCACAAGGGGAATTTATGGAAAATAAACCATGACTAAGTAGTTTTATTTCTATTCTAATATGTTTCTGCAGACGAAAAGTTTACAAGTTGCGTAAAAATCAATAATTCAGTTTTCAGAAAACGAATAGGGCGAAGCATTAAGAACTGTGGTTGTATAGTAGGCATGGTGTATGTGAAAGGGAATGTGTTGGAGAATAATCACCGGACTAGTTCTATGGAACATATAGGGAGAAAATCTCAAGTCATGATAGAATTAATCATTTCATGATATGAATTTACAATAAATAATGATGAGGACTGAAGAATAAGATTATATAGAGTATGAAAATTAGGTTAAGGTGACTATGACTGGTATTTATTAATGTACCAAGAAAAAAACTGTTTACTTTCAATTAATTGTATGCAATATCCTGGAAAAACAATTAGAAATTGTACACTTAAACCTGTCAATCTCATGATTTAAAAAATCTTATTGAGAAAGTTGATTTTGTGAATTTAAGAAAGAAATATATTGTACAATGTTGGCATTGTGATTGTTGATGCTGTAATGCAATGATAAGTCAATGTACGGAGTTGTACAAAATAAGCATGTACAGAGAACATACATGTATTATGGTAATTTCTATTTAGTTTTGCAGTCTTGAAAATATACTGGTATATTTGAAAAATAATTGCTGGTCTGTAGAGGTGAATCATTGTAACAATTTATATTTTTATAACTTAGAGACATGCCGTTGTACTGTAATTTGACATAAATGAATAACTAAAACAATATATATGTAATATACAGATTTATGTATTGTAGTTTAACAGCTATTGAAGCAGGATTCAATGTTGTACCAGATTTTGCTGGCCATGGAATAGGAAGCTATTTTCACGGTCCACCAACGATATACCATTGTGGTAAATTTTATTTCAAAGGCATTTTATTCTTAAATAAACATTTTAGCTGATCTCGATGAAGTTGAGAGGAACTTATGCTATACCCCCGGCATCTGCATTCCTGTCAGTGTTAAAGTCGATCTGCAGCTTCCGATTAAGTAGTTTGGGGTAATTTAGTATTGGCCAGAGTATAGGTGCTTCAGTTACCATAATTTCACCTTAGGTTCATATTAGGATGCTGGCTATAATGCATGCATCAGATGATGCATCTGACCTACATTTTCCACTTGAGTGAATCGGTTAAGCATCAAGGTAATTCATTATTGAAGAAAGTATAGGAGCTACAGTTACCAAACTTGCACCATAGATTCATCATGGGATGCTGAATTAAGCGCATTGATCTGATGATACATCTGACCTTGAGTTTTCGCTTGAGTGACTTGAAAGATTACAATGTTCTGTAGACTTTCCTACTATTCTTTCTTGATTTTGTTTGACAAATACTGTATCAAGGTGAGCATGGTAATGGTTGATTACATTAATGTTTTTCTATAACTGTGGTGATGAAAGCTACAATACCTGAGAATAATTATCACTGATTAAAGATTTAGCTCACTTTCAGATTTTGTAGCTTGCTGCTCTGAGGTGATGCACATCCATGAATAACAGTCATAGTTATCCTGACATGGTCTATGATTAACAATTATCGAAAAATACCACAAGTACTTGTTTTATAATATCAGGAATTTAGACATTGTACAAAAAACTTACCCAACATTTGAAAGGACCCTTCCCCTTTGTGTAACACATGTGGAAGTGTCAGTATATTTCTTTAACGTTTAGTTGTTCTATGTAGTCCTTTTTATTCTGGGTATATTAATAACAACTACGAAGTATGTCTCTTCCCAACTGGAGGAAACATAAGGTTTTGCCATCATCATCCATCCGTCTGTCATAGATCGTGTCCGAGCTATATCTTTCATACCATACTTCCTATCACTTTCATATTCGTTCGTTCAATGTTGATCACGACCCACAGGTTTCACAACATCTTGACCCAAGGTCATGTGACCAAGGACAAGATCATTTTGAACTTCTGTGATAAAATCATGGATGCCCATCATGTGTGCAGGGCTATATTTTAGTATGTTGTTGATCATGACCCAAAGGTTTCACATCACCTTGACCCAAGGTCACTTTGAACTTCTGTTATGAAATGGTGTCTGCAGTTCCTATCCGGGCTATATCTTTCATACTGTACAGCCTATCTGCACTTTCATATTTATTATTATAAAAGCCATTTCTCTCTTGATTATTTGACATTTTGTTATCAATGATATAAAAGATACCAATAACAAAATGCGTTGTATTAAAGGATCCCTTCTGAAAACATTTTTCTTTATGATGAACAACGAACGTAGTATTCAATCTAATTACTATATTATTCATTGCAGCTTATTATGATGATGAAAAACTTACCATGAAAGAAGGAATGACTTTTACGATTGGTAGGAATCTTTCTACTGTACAAGCCAGATAACATCTGAATATATATTTATAGCACTTTAAATGAATTCAATACTTAATAGACAGTAATATACATTGGAATAGAAATGAATGGAAGGGACAAAACTTCATACTGTTAAATTTAATACCTGTTTAATCTAATGTATTTACTTAAACACCTGGAGCTTTATTGATTGAAAACCCATCATCAAGAGGTAAAAATTGTGAAAGCGAGATTTTTTTTTCTTCTTTATCAGCTGTCATAAGAACACTGAAAAATTTAGTTCAAAATATCTTTTTGTTATTAAGATTAGAGTTCTGTATATAGCCCTTTAGTTTTTGTTTCTTGCCTTGTATGTCGTATATATTGTGTAGAAGGGTCAGATTGCCTCAAAAATTTGATATTTTTTATGTGACTATGCCTATGTGACCTCTTGCACTTATATATATACATATATATATGTGTGTGTGTGAGAGAGAGAAGTTGTGTGTGTGTGTGTGTGGGGTGTGTGTGTGTGTGTGTGTATATATATACAGTGGCAGATCCAAGATTTCCAAAAAGAGGGGGCCCACAGGTGGAAGTCAAGTATCAGCCAAAGTATTCAGCCATTTTGGGTGCCATATCTGAAGTTTTACTAAGAATATTTGGTGTGTTTTTAACCTTATTATCTATATGTTCCTTCTAAATTTGTGGCGAAAAAGGGGGGCTGGGCCCCTGTGATACCCTCTAAATCCGCCACTGGTATATATGTTTGTCAAAAATTACAAATATAAAAACTCTATTACTCTAACAGCATCAAATTTTTCGGCTGTTCCACAATCTTTCTTCAGCTCAGTGAGTTTAAAGAATCTATATATTGGTATATATCTTAGCAATATAATTAATATAGACACATGACATCATAAAGCATAATTCCACGCATTACATCAGATTTCAGTGGCGTATCCTAGCCTGAATATATGTGTAGGCAGAATTTTCGAAACCTATGTATACCAAAAAATAAAAATTTAGAATAAAGGAAAGTATGCATTACTTGGCAAAATTATGTATAGGCAAATGCCTTTTTGCCTTATGGACGCTACGGCATTGGATTTGTGAATTAAGATGACGTGGCTTAAAGCATGTATACAAACCACTGTGATAAACATCATTGTTTATTGTTGTACAATAATTTTATTTGCTGATTTAGTGCAGGTATTGATTTTAATTCCAGAACCAATATTGATAGAGGGATCAGAGTCAATGTACATAGCAAGTGATGGCTGGACGGCTCTATCCAAAGATGAAAGTCGGTCAGCACAGTTTGAACACACAGTTCTTATAACAGCAGACGGTGTTGAAATTTTGACTTCGTGAAATAGTGTTGAAATTTTGTTATTCTTGTATTTTCAGAATTGTTTTTGGTCATAAATACAGATCAGCATTAAAATTCTTAAATTCTTGTTTGGTTTTCAGTATTTTTATAAGCTCTATATATCAATAGAAGTCAAGCACACGTAATGCCATCTTTTATGTTTTATGAGACCATTATTCATAGAAAAATAATAAAATGTATTATCTTGTGTGTATTTGATGAATTTTGAGATTATTGATTGCAAGAAATCGCCATAGTTCTATATATAAGTATATATATTTTAACAATTAACAGTTGCAATTACCCAAGAGCATCACAAGTCTTCAGTTTTCAGTGCTTTTGTACTGATGTGAAATATATACTTAAGATTTTCATGAAATTTTGTACATCACATTTAAAGGAGTATCTCCCTCATGTGCAGCTCTGTCTTTAGATTGATTCTTTAATTCACTTTTTCTGCCACTTTGGTTTTAACTCTGCTTTCCAAAGATTTATATATAGAATAAGTGTCTTATTTTGTGTTTTCATGCAGGAATAAAGTACAATGGCTGATACATTTATTAGATATAATGCGCGTCACGCAAGGTTGGAAATGTCAACATTTCATTATAACGTCATTAGCATAACAATCAAAAGTCTGCCAAACATCACTTTCTGTGTTGAAATGTGGGTCAAATATGGTGCGTTATGACGTCACAGATCAATGTACTGTATACAGAAATAAAATACATAGGTCTTAAAAGCTTTATCTCGGGCAATTACAGTGGTTGTGCATATATATATTATTAAAATTCCAATCATTCGGCCATGAGCATCACTGAAGAGACACAAGTTGTCAAAATGTGCATCTGGTGCACAAATTTATGTGTATATATGTTTCTTACATTTATTTCAGATGGTGAATGGTCTTTTTTTCTAGCTAGTCATTCTTGGATAATCAATGTGTTCTCAGTCTATTGATTCTTGTTATTGCATTTCATTTAAGTTATCCCAAAAAGGCAGACTAAACTCACTGAAAAGCTTACCATTGAATGGTTTAGTATGAAAATTTCCTTTTCATATGAAGACACATTTTTAAAATTAAGAATTTTTTAGAGAAAATAGACAGTTTTTAGATGCATTATGTATTTAAAATTCATTCATTCATTATTCATATCATCAAGTAGCTGTTTTTCATTCCATTTCAAAAACATCCAAGATGTTTGACGTAGAGTACAAAATGTATTTGATTTTTCATCATTATACGTAGCAGTTCATTTTAACTGCGATAATAAAGTTAAATTTAATTATATATTTGCCCATTTCTCAACAACCATTTACCTTTCCTTTCTGCAGCAACAATAGTGTATGCTACAACAGTATAGTGAAATGGCAATGAAAAATTGCGCCATGTGGAAAAGTCATTGTGATCACATGAATGCCCTTTGTACGCTATCTTAAAGTTCTGGGTTGAAAAATCTATATACTGATATCTGGCGATGTTCAGGGTGGAAACTGCCAACTAGAACTACTGTTATCTAGATCTCTCTCAGACAGTATATTTTTATGCCCCCACAACTTAAAGTTGGGAGACATATTGTTTTACCTCTGTCCATCCCTTCATCTGTTCATCTGTTATTCCGTCTGTCTATCCCATTTGGAGTATATAGCTTTTTTGGATAATCCCTCCTACAGTTTTCATGCTAGAAAGTTTTTAACATGCTGGATGCTTATACATGGATTGAAGATGTGCACAGTATTGCAGTTTTGATTTTTTTCAGTATATGCCATTTTGGGTAAAAATGATACTTCGTCATATTTTGGGTATTTCCTCGCAACAGGGGTACATGCCTTTTCCAGATAACTCTGCAGTTTTAATGCTAGGAAGTTTTCATTTACTGGCTGTTTGTACATTGATTGAAAATGTGTATATTATCAGGGTTTTGATTTTTCTCAATATTTGCTGTTTGGGGGAATAGTTTACCTTACTATTATTTGTGGTATACCTTTGCATTAGGAGTACATAGCTTTTTTGGATAACTCCTCCTACAGTTTTAATGGTAAGAAGTTTTCACTTTGCTGGTTGTTTGTTCGTAGGTTGAAGACCAGTTACAAATTTAATTTGTTCTCCACTATGCCACTGAATATGAAGAAATTAACAATATTATATTTACACATTCTGTCAGAGATTGGTTTGATTGATTGATTAATTGATTATTGTTTTACGTTACTCCACGATTATTTTACGTATATGGTGACGGCATCTGTCTGATGCATTACATACAGACCTTTTGCAATGGACCCACCTGAAGTAGTGAGGAATCTTTTATGTGCCACGCCTACCGTGACACGGGACCTCGGTTTTTATTGTCTCGTCCGAAAGACGGAACACCGGTGTGCCCAGGGCAGGATTCGAACCCGGAACCGAGCACCTTATCCACTAGGCCACACCGGCTTAGATTGGTTTGAAAATGAATGAAGAATCTGTAGTAAACTGCCCTGCCAAATGTAACAGTGCCCCGTCTCCCTGATACATGTGTCCATATTAAAAACTGGTAAAATGTGTTTTATGTACTTTGTGTAATTGCATATATGTAAAATCCTCATTAGCAATTACTTATAGACGAATGTTTGAAAATCCCAGAACAATTTGTACAAGAAACCCAGACAAGAATTTTTAAAATCATTTATTTCACAAATGTAGGTTAGAAAAAATATCAGTAAAACTGCTGAATGCTTCCCAAACTGCATCAAACCAATGAGATGCAATTCGTTGGTAAAATTATCATGAACTGTTGTTAAATTCCTGAAATTAAGATCTTTCTTAATATTTAAGGTTGTGATCTTGAGTGAATATCGTCCAAAAGTCCCCGTCCCATGATATTGTAATACAATTCTAATGAATGGTTTCTGACATGAGGCTTTTCCCAATATATTAAGGATATGTGCTGAGTGACCTTGATCTTGTAGAAATCGCCTTGTGTGACCTTTGTCCAAAAGACCCTGTCCCAAGGAACATTTGTGTGAATTATGATACTTTTTTATGAAAAGTTAAAGAGATATGAGACATTATAATTACATGGTATCTTAGAGATATGTGCCGAGTGACCTTGAACTTGCAGAAATCACTTTTTTTTTCTATAAATCCCTGTCCCAAGAAAAATTTGTGTGAAATATGGCACATATTTGATGAGAAGTTTTAAAATGATGCCTTCCCAAATATATATAATTCAAGTATATGCACTAAATGACCTTGACCTTGCAGAAATGACCTCGAGTGACCTTTTTCTACCGTCCCTGTTATTATTATACAGAGAAAGGTTTCATATCGGACAAAGAGAAAATATAGTGGTTTGAATGTGTAAATTTCATATCAGAGAAGCATGAAATTTCACGACCTGTTATTAGTTTTAGGACAGTTTGACATAGACTCAGTTTCAACCGCAACACATCTTTTTATAAGTGCTGTAATATTTCGATAAATTGAAAATGTACATCACGAAAATTTATGGGCGACCCGTTTTAACATTTACTCAGTCAAACGGATAGTTCTTTTATTCCTCGAAATCGGAGTTGTTTAATTACGTATCACTTTCAAAGAATTCTTTATAAGGAATAGCTGAGAGATCTGTAATTCAAATAGAGTTACTGAAATCTCTGTTTCAGTATTTGGGGATTTATAATATAGACCTCTTTAAAATGGTGGTGCATACACGTTACGTATATTAATGTACATGTATAATATTTTTGGAGAAAGAAGAAATAGATGCAAGTAATTGTTACGTCATACAGTGTCTTTGACTCATTTTAGATAAATAGTGGAAAACCATGCGATTTTAAACGAAAATGAAATACCAGTTGTAGGTTATTCATGAGTATACCTTTTAATTTCTACTGCAATCAGTCAAAATGGGATGAAGTACTTACAGAATATGATCAAAATATACTCGGTGTAAAAAAAAATCCTTCAAATTGATGGTAAGTTGAACGATGTTCAAAGAGCACTGCAAGTCGGGGAGTCCCCCCCCCCCCATCCTTCTCCCCAGTTCCTCTCTTTTTTTTTTTTTTTTTTTCTTCTTTTTTTATTCTCTTGAAATACTCTTCTTCAGAGAAACAGAAGTGACTATGTAAGGTGGGATCGCATGTACTAGTATACATAAAGACTGTGTGTACACATGTAGTCTGGATGGCCTATAGGCGCCTAGTGATGGGAAACCGAAAGTAAACTTCCGCCATCAGTACAGATAAGTGCATGTACGAATCAAGATCACTGTCTCGTTTGTAAACATTTGCAATACGGAAACGAGCGCTTCCACCCGTCTGACTGTATAACGAATCGCATACGTGATGGCTACAGCACAGGATTTTTCGGATTTAACCAAATGCTCTATCTGCTTGGAAGCATTCAACATTCCTGTATATTTGCCGTGTTTACACACTTTCTGTAGAAACTGTATTTCTTCCTACTTTTCCAAAAATAAGGAAAGGCTGTGCCCAATCTGCCGGAAAGAATTTTGTTTACAGGAAGATCTAGGCGATTTAGAATCCACCCTTCCAGTTCATCATTTCATGGTGAGCTTGATGGATAAGATGAAAGTGAAAAATGATTCGAAAAAGTGTGATGCATGTCTGGTAAGAAATGAAAGTAAGACCGCACTTTCGTTTTGCGTTGACTGCTCAGAGGCTCTTTGCAAATCTTGTGAGGAATACCACAAATCGTTTAAAGTGTTGCAGGGGCATGAAATAGTAGAAATCTCCGGACTAGAATCCTCCAAAATCGGCATTAATTTCACAGTTTGTACTGAACATAAAAACGAACCGATGAAAATATACTGCAAAGATCATGATGTTCCATGTTGTACTATATGCGCTACGGTGAATCATAGGAAATGCGAAAGGGTCGTGACCTTAGAGGATGCTGCAGTGGACGTACGAAAATCAAAAGATGTCAGAGACATTTCTTCTGATCTTAAATGGCTGCTGAGAGAAATGCGACTGAAGGTAACTGAACGTCAAGAAAATGTCAGAGATCTCAAGAAATCTGCGTCTGATATGGAAATGGAGATTAAACAAATCAGTAAGAAAATACGGGATAATGTGGAACAAATGGAAGCAGCGCATCTAGAGGAACTGGCGTGCATTGTACAAAATGAAGAAGAGAAACAGAATGTAGTAGTCGAGACATTTAAGGGCCTCCAATCAGCCATAGATAACTGCCAAAAAGTATTGGAAGCTTCGGTTACTCATGGAACAGATGTGCAATGCTTTCTGGAAGTGAACAAGATCAAATGTTGAAGTCAGTAGTTTGATGCAAGATGTTGCATCGTCCACAACGAAAGTTCAGCCAGCGCAAATTCTCCTACAATGGTGTGATGAAATAAGTCGCCTGCCACAACTCGATAGTATGTGTACTTTTTCGAAGCAAGCCGGAATTGATCTTGCAAATGGAAATATTTCCACCGTTCATGCATTTTCCACAGTTTCTCAAAATGTATTTGGAACAGTGACTGAGCAGTTTGTAATTTTGGGTGGTTTTGATTCCAATAAGCTGTTACTTATTCACGTCTTAGATCTGGAGGAATTTGGTAAAGAAATCAATCTCCCGTCGTCAGATCCGTATGATGTGGTAGAGACTTGTGGTAACACAGTAGCTGTCAGTTTCCGATCGGGTAGCATTGCGTTTATAGACATAAAACGCAACAAAATCCTTAAAACTATCAAAACTCGAGGTCGAGTATCGGGACTTGCAATGGCGTCATCAAAACTGTACGTCAACTGCGATAATTCAATTAGCGTGATGGACCTTCAGTCGACATCCATGACCGACATTAGTGACTTCAATGACGGCTCTGATCATGCGCAATACATACACGTGACCCAGTCAGGAAACATCGTTTACCCTCGCTCTCACGACATTGTATGTAAAAAGTTGTCCAATTACGAGCTGCTTTTTACGTATGCTTCGGATAAACTCGGAAATCCAGGAGGGATTGATTCCGACCTAGTGGGAAATATCTATATTGTAGGAACGACATTTCAGAATATTCATCAGCTGACGTCACGTGGTGCCCAGGTCCGGATTATAGATGCCCAAGAGCTAGGTGTGTATGGACCAAACATGCCCATGCTCGTACGGTTCAAACCTAATTCAAACAAGTTCTTGATAACTACAGCAAGAAATGACCTCGGATGGCAAACTTCAAACAGGAGCAA
Source organism: Pteria penguin (assembly GCA_035048485.1). Classification (NCBI taxonomy): domain Eukaryota; kingdom Metazoa; phylum Mollusca; class Bivalvia; order Pterioida; family Pteriidae; genus Pteria; species Pteria penguin. Next base: position 52,625,958 of record CM068581.1, read on the forward strand.
AAAGTCACTTAAACGGAACCAGCGGGCGTGGCTGATGTGTGTTGAGTAACTTTATTTCTTCTTTGTAGGTTCAAAGAATTCTGCTTTGTAATCCTTTTGCGCAATTTGTTGCCGCAAAGATATTCTGGTAGTAAGGTTGTATATCCCATTGTATGTCCATTCATTTATGTATCGGTCAAACTGTGTCTGTACACCCAAGAAAACATATTCTACAACGGCGGGGTTATTGAATAAGATGTACTTATATTCTTTATAATTTGATGAAAACCTTTTTGATTTTCGGGATAAAAGATCAGTAGTCAAGATCACGCTAGAGGATGCATCGTTTAATACCGGTTTTGTTAAAATACATATATGTAGCTTGATTATAGTGCAGTATCCTTTGAATATTCACCTTTAATATGATATACTGTCTTGTACGCGATTCTGCATCATGAGCAACTTATTTCTTATTATAAAGATATTTGAAATAAATGGCGTTTGTTTTAATTTACGTGCCTCACATTTATATTGAATATACAAACCTACATTTTTATGTGTTTAGTTATTTATTTTTGTACCAACGGATCGATAAATTTGGGGCATATAGTTCTTGACCTGTGTGTTTGTCTGTCGTCAACTTTAATCTTCGCCATAACTTTTAAACAGTGATTGATTGATTATTGTTTTATATCCCTCCACGATTATTTCACGTATATGGTGACGGCATCTTCCTTATGCATTGCATAGAAATGTATACTTTTGCAACGGGCCCACCCAAAGCAGTTGGGGATCTCTTAAGTGCCACTCCTACCGTGACACGAGATTTAAGTTTTTACTGTTTCATCTGAAAGACAGAACACCCGTGAGCCCACACCTGGGATGTTTCGGTCAGAAGCCGAGCACCTCATCCACTGGTCCACACCGGTTTACTTTTGAACAGTGAGAGAGAGATACTACATGTCTGGTGTGCACTCTCCAATAATACAGCCCTTGCAAATGACAACATGTCAGTGACCTTGGCCATCACCTTTGACCTACATTTTGAAAACTTTACTATTGGGTTTATCTTATAAATGATACATGATAGGGCTTTCATATTTCACATGTGTGTTACTTGTGACAAGACCTTTCTAACGGTACCAAACTTTTGACCTTGTTACTTTGACCTTGGAGTTTAACCTACTTTTAAGATAACAGCTTATACTGACGACGTTGCCCAGGTTAAATTGTTTTTGAAAAGTAGGTCAAAGTCCAAGTTCAAGGTCAGAAAGTCTAGGTATCAAATGAAAGCTCTGACCATGAAGAATCTGCATGTGAAATATAATATCAAAGCTCTACCACTAATGGTTTAAAAAGATAGTCCAGGTTAAAGTTTTTGAAAAGTAGGTCAGAATCTAAGGTCTGGTCACTGGGTCAAAAATAATGATACCAATTGAAAGCTCTGATAATGAAGAATCTATATATAAAATATCAAAACTCTACCACTAACAGATCAAAAGGTATAGCCCAGGTTAAAAATTTTTGTTCGTATTGACCATAGTTCTGCAGAAATTCTGTCGCTAAAAGCGAGCTAAGAACTTCTGAAAATATAAAAAATGACAAATTCCAAAAAGGAGTTGAAAACTGATTTTGGAATGGAACCAAAATCAACAACATTTTTTTACACTTTTATACATCACTAAAATGCATTTGGTTTGATAATTTATGTAGCTGGTCTGAAAAAAAAAGTTTGTTGAAGGAGGATACCCACTTGAGCCTAAATTTTCCCAACCCGGACTCACCCCTTGACAGATCTGACAGAAAAACATGAAGTCTTGTAGGGAATATTGATAGTTACATCCCTAGCTACCAAGTTTCATTAAAATCCCTTCAGTAGCTCTAAACAAGAGCAACGCCTAGCGTGGCATAATACGCCCGTTGCTTAATTCGGACGGGATCAATTCACATTTGGCATGATTTTCATGAAAAGCATCTGACGTTTACTAAAGTTAATTGCGTTTCATAGCATTTTATCACAGGAATAAGTCCAAGGGCAATAACTCCTGCAGAAATGGTCCTATCAAACCCAATCTTATTAAAACGCGATTTGTATTTCGTTCCTCTACGATACTCTCCATGTACAAGATCTTACAACTGCCGATTCGAGGTCATCTCAGGATGACCTTTCAGAACAGCCAATCAGAATTGGAGTTAGAGATCTTTCGGTGTTATATTACATACAAACAATACCAAAAGATCTCTAACTCACATTCTGACTGGCTGTACTGAAAGGTGATCCTGAGATGACGTCGAATCGGCAGTTGTAAGATCTTGTACATGGAGAGTAGTGTAGAGGAACGAAGTACAAGTCGCGTTTCAATAAGATTGTATCCAACCCGTCATGGAACTTGACCTGCAAAAAAACGCTTGAAAGTTTTTAGTACAAGCCCCCCCCCCCCCCCCCCCTCCTAAAATTATAAATTTCTCAAAAATGAAGAAAAAGATATTAAAACCCGTAATATATGTGATAGTTGGTACATTTTACAAATTTCTCAAAAATGAGGAAAAAGATATTAAAACCCGTAAAATATGTGATAGTTGGTACATTTTACTTGTTTCATGATAAATTTCATAATGTTTTTACAAAAAATACATTTTGAATGAATTTCTAAAAAAAATCTTGAAATTTGTAAGTCCAAGGGCCATAAATCCGTCAAAAGTAGGTCAATCGTAACAAAACTCAAACTGGTAATGAAGCCGCTTGAAATAAAGCTATATACCAAATTTCAACTCAATATCTTGAAAGACAGCAAAAGAAAAAGTCCGGAAAACATGACTTAGGACATATGGTAAACCCCCCCCCCCCCCCCCCCCCCTTAAATTATAAATTTCTCAACAAGAGGCCCAAGTGGGCCTATATCGCTCACCTGAGTACCTACATGATCAGTCATGCATGATTGATTGATTGATTTTTGTTTAACGTCACACCACGAATATTTCACGTATATGGTGACGGCATCTGCCTGATGCGGGGCATACAAATTTTGACCTTTGCAACGGACCCACCCGAAGCAGTGAGGGATCTTTAACGTGCCATGCATACCACGACACGGGGCCTCGGTTTTTACTGTCTCATCCGAAAGACATGACACCGGCATGACCAGAGCGGGAATCGAACCCCGGCCTCCCGATCAGGAGTCCAGCGCGATACCACTAGGCCACGCCGGCTTCAGTCATGCATGAAGGAAGAATTCATTTATTTTTGCATTAATGTGACTAAGTCAACACAGATGTTGAAAATATGTCAAATTTTATTTCAGGCTAGAATAAAAAACAACACTTTTTTGCACATCCATTCAGGTGATTTTGATATTAAGCATTTCCTTTGTCTCTGCAAGAAGTCATTCAGGGCAACAAGTTAGTCATTTTCTTTAGGTGGGGCCTTTTGTTGACTGATTTCAAGTCTGGGTCATGAACAACAATTGTTTCAAATATTGTCCAGATCTAACTTAAAATTGCCTAATTTCATATGTTGAGTGTTGAGAAACATCTAAAAACTTATTCAGATGTGTAAAGGAATGAAAAAAAAATTTTTTTGACCACAGCTGGATTTGAAACGCTACTCTCCATATTTCAATTACCAAGTGGTATATGTACCATTGTGAGAACTGCTTTTTAGACATGGTGGCATTATCTGTTAACCAATTTGGATGAAATTTACCAAATTGATAGAGGACCTTTAGTACTTCATGTATTCCATGTTTCATTAAAATCTTTCATGTGGTATAACAGCAGAAGTGAAAAATGTGATTGAATTGTTCCTATACACCCTTATTTGGAAGTCTTAAAAAATACATACAAAATCCAAAAATTGAGATATTAACAAATTTCTTTCAAAGTAACAATCCTTACCATAATTATGATCACAATAGTCCATAAGAAATCATCATTATCAATTAACTAGGAAATATGACACTTTTTTTCTGCATTGAATCACCAAGTCCAAAGATATGTCGATAAAAAATTCTAAAATTTGATTTTGGAAGGGAACCAAAATGACAATACGTCTTCACTCATCCCTCTAGATCATTTCTATGCATTCTGTTTGTCTCTGTATACAGCCCGTATGAAAAAGAATATTGTTAAAGGAGGGAACTCTTTTGTGACCTACTTTTAACTATGGTGGCGCGACCTGTAAAGAGGTCTGGACAAAAACAACAGAATTTGAAGAGGATCATAAGTGACTTATTTCTACCAAGATTTATTAAAATCCTTCAAATAGTTTTGTAGAAAAAGTTGAAAATGTAGAATGGCCACCCCCCCCCCCTTTTTTTTTTTTTGGAAGTCTTAAACGTAAAATTCCTAATTTCACATGTTGAGTGTTGAGAAACATCTAAAAACTTATTTAGATGTGTAAAAAAAAAAAAAGAAATTTTTGACCACAGCTGGATTTGAACCGCTACTCTCCATATTTCAAGTACCAAGTGGTATATGTACCATTGTGAGACCTACTTTTTAGACATGGTGGCATTACCTGTTAACCAATTTGGATGAAATTTACTAAATTGATAGAGGACTTTTAGTACTTCATGTATTCCATGTTTCATTAAAATCTTTCATGTGGTTTTGTAGAAAAAGTTGTAAATGTGAAAAATGGCACCCCCCCCCCCTTTTTTGGAAGTCTTAAAAAAATTCATAAAAAATCCAAAAATTGAGATAATGACAAAATTCTTTCACAATAATATTCCTTACCACAATTATGATCAAAATAGTCATTAAAAAATCATCAATATCAATTAACTGAAAAACATGACACTTTTCTTCATTGAAATGACGTCAGAAACACGTCAAAAAAGCGTAAATTTCTATTTGACGGACCTTAACCCCGAACACAATTTTTAATAACCCATCTTTATAGATTGTTGAAATGCAATTAGTTTCCCCATTTATGTACTGGTTCTGGAGAAGATGTTTGAAGAGGGGTACCCTTTTGGGCACTTTTGGTCCCGCCCTGGATCCACCCCTGAGGAAATCTGGATCCCGAACACAATTTTAGTAGGAGACCTTGAGTACATCATTTACACAAAGTTTGATCCAAATCTGCAATGTAGTTCCAGAGAAGAAGTCGAAAATGTGAAAAAGTTAACGACGGATGACGACAGACGGCACACTATGACTATAGCTCACTTGAGCCTTTGGCTCAGGTGAGCTAAAAATGAAGAAAAAGATATTAAAACCCGTAATATATGTGATATTTGGTACATTTTACTTGTTTCATGATAAATTTCATAATGTTTTGACAAAAAATAGATTTTTAATGAATTTCTGAAAAATTTTGAAATTTATAAGTCCAAGGGCCATAAATCTGTCAAAAGTAAGTCAATCGTAACAAAACTCGAACTGGTACTGACACCACTTAAAATAAAGCTATATACCAAATTTCAACTCAATATCTTGAAAGACGGCAAAAATAAGTCCGGAAAACATGACCCCGGACGCATGGACGGACATCGTCATAACATAATACATCCCGTCTAATGACAGGCGTATAAAAAGTAGAAAATATGAAAAGTTAACAGAAGAATGACAGATGCCACACGATGCACTATAACAATAGCTTTTAAAGTGGAACCCCATTCCCTTGACAAATGTTCACCACCAAAAGGACTACACTCCCCTTTTTGAAGATGGAAAATCCACACAGCACTATGTCTCCAAGGTCACAAGTTTGGATAGTGGAATTGTCCTGGATGATGAGGCTGAAATGCCTCTTTTTGGACTGGCTGACTTAGGATCGAGTTCCTGCATTACATACATCTAAAATCCTATGTAGCCTCTCACTTGTGCCAAGTTAAAGTATAGATGTAGGAACAGGGGGAGGGAAGCGACATTTTTATTGTGATGTTCAACCTGAAAATATATTCCCTCCAATTTGGAGATAACATACAAATGATGGTAAAAAATTGTAAAGCATTATTTTTTTTAAATGGTATTTTAACATGTTCCAAGGTATATTTTTATTTGCTTCCTACACCACTGTCATGAAAACCTCCATTTTCAATATTTTGCGAAAAAATGTTGCAAAAAAAAAAGTAAACATACCGTATATTTAAAACATTTTAATTTAGGCAACACTACTGGCCGAGAAGCTAAATCTGGACATGTGGTATATCCGCACAATGTTTTTCTTTTGTTTCTTTATTGACCAATTCAAGTTATTTTAACTGCACAACTTGAAAGAACAATATATATTTATACTGTATGCCCATGGACGTTTTAAGATTTGTTCATTTAATATGATTTTAATGAACCTCGCGTTTAGATTTACTTTTTCGACCAGTAATCCTTTCACATTCCTTGTGTATTTCACAACAATTAAAATATCACATAACATTGAGAGTCATTTACCAAACTAAATATCAAATGTCAACTCTGTGACAACACTCTTGTTATTTCATAAAGTCTCATAAGGACTTTATTTCAACACTACATGTGCAGAGATAACTTTTCGCTCTTCAAGGACTTCAACATCTCTTTTGTACTGCAGTATGTTTTCCACCGGGGCAAACAGAGCATGGTGGACTGTTTTCATTTCTGCATGATAATTCTATTGTTACTTCAAAACGATATTCCTTTTTCTGGTGCTGTGTCGTTGATGTTGGTACTTAGTTTCAGTAATGAGGTAACCTGAAATGAATTTGTCACCTGGTGAAAGTTTAAGAATAATATAATCACTATGTGTATTTGTGTATATTTAAAACAGTTTGTAAGAATTTGATGTACCAGCAAATGTACTATAGAAGACTATCTCCTCTCACCTGGAGGTTTTTAATTATTTCCAACTTGCACTGGGATGAAGGGAAGGATCTGGTTGACAAGTGGCTTAAATGCCATCTGAAAATTTCTATAGCCTATCAATTTTGACAATCCATGGTTCAATCCAAGGTAGAGGTAAGGAGGAAGATGTACCTGTCCAAGATCACTGATTTTCTCAATGCAGACTGGTTTCTATTATCACGGTTAATTGACAACCAAAATTTGGGTAAAATAATCAACAAACAACTTACATGTTTAAATTTTCCTCTTATTTTCTCAATTTGATCGAAGACCTGTTGATTGGTGAGATCATCATATTTCAATTCGTCAACCATTTTGAGAATGGACTGAAGAACAGTGCATACCCTGTCAAAATTACAAAAGAGTGATATTACATAATAATTCTCCTAAATTCACACAGCTATCACTCCTACTCCGTTTATACAAAACATGAGATGGTATTAACGACGAAAACTAGAAAACTGACAAAGTCAGAAGGGCCCCATAGGACATCTTTCATCATGACCTTGACCTTAATTTGGTACCAGCAGAAAGGTCTTGTCATAAAGAACCCAGATGCCAAATATGAAAGCCCTAATTCTAACAGTTCAATAGTTATGGTCAATGTTAAAGTTTTCAAATGCCGGTCAAAGGTCACCATCAAGGCCACATAATGAAAAATTTTGGTAGGAACGTAAAGGTCTTGTCATAAGGAACACACATGACAAATACAAAAGCTCTACCTGTAACAGTGTATTAAATATGACCAATGTTAAAGTTTTTGCTGATGGCCAGACAGACGGACGGACAGACAGAGTTATTACTACAGAACACCCGCTTATGAAGCGGGACCCTAATTATGACAGAAAATAAAAGGATCCAGTATACTGAAGGATATGTTATGTAAATGTTTTTAAAAGCATGATGTAAATGAAAAGTATCTACGTGTATGATAAAAACTTTTCAGCATGGTAATGGGTTTTATAGGCTCATAATATGTTTCAAATTAAGAAATTGGAAAGCAAATATATATGATTCTGAAAACATTCTACAGTTTTATTTTCTATTTATACTGCTGTTTTTGTTATAGCCTATATTTTAGGGAAATTTCACCAGACTGCAACAAGTGACATTTGAAAGTGATGAATCAATTTGTTACAAAGTAAAAATTTTCAGTACCTATGTTTGCTATCATCTTTGCTGCATTCCTCCAGTAACTTTGCACAAAATCCGGAATAAAATCCTATCTGAAAAAAAAGAAAAAATATACAAAATTTTGGAGGGATACAAATAAAGATTATATAAAAATTTATTCTGAAAAGCAATATTGGTTGGCAACTAAGATTTAAGAATCACACTGCACATGAAATGAGGTTGTTTTTCCATGGAGGTTTTGCCAAATTTCCCTACATCTAGCTGAAAGTTTAGTCAAAGCCAAAGGTCAGTATGATAAAAATCTTAAGATATTCATATCCTCACATATATATAGGAGCTAAAAAACTGACAATTTGTAGAATACAGCATTGTTGATAAAAAAATTCCAAAAAAAATCCCAGTATGGTCAAAATGTTTGCATGTTTATTTGTATCATCATTTTGGATTTTGTTGCACTGTATTGCACTATGAATGAAAATAAATTACCGTAATGAATTCCATTAACAATAACAAGTCAAAACTCATCTTGACTTTCACCTGAGTAAAAAGGCAAAAGCTCATTACAGTATATCTTTTTTCAACTTTTAATACATGTATTTATAAATACTAAAATTCACACCATTTTGGAGCAAAACAGACTTTTCAGTCTCATAAGGTATCCCACATCTTGACCACTTCCCATGATATTTCATACAACTCTCTGCTATATTAATGTTCATATATACAAAATGAAACCCTTTAAAGAAAAATAGCATTTTCAGTCTCCTACTATATGTATAGGTGTCCTTAACATCTGATATGCATACAATTAGTGAGTATTCTTTTAAAAGAATTGGATTTTCTATCTTTAGTTCATTCACAGAAACAAATCAAAGCATTTCTCATTAAAGAGGTAACAAAATCTTAGCCTGTAAGGTACAGAATTAGTATAGTAGTTTAGTGCTTAGTTTGTTATGGAGAAATCTGAATTTGATTCCCCGATTGCTATGTTTAAGAGATTTCTAGATTGTGCTTCTATTTTTAAGAGGATGGTTACTCTCTGCTTGTGCATCACGATATAATGAAAAACTTTTTTGAAAGCAATATAAAGTCCCAATCAACGAACTACCGGTAACTTGGTCTGTAAGATCTATAACAGTAATAAGTATCATAAAAATCTCTTACATGATAATGAATTTTAATTACACTCTGACAAGATAGAAAAAATTAACAAATCTACAGCTGACAAGCATTGACTGAATGAAGGCCTTGGTCTATTGCTAGCTGATATATAATGATAAAAATCCAAAAATCTAACCTCTGATCCCAGTGCACTTCCTTTTCCCCATCCAAGTTTGAATCCTTCCATCGCTCCTTCTTCTTTACCTTTAACAAATCCTTCTTTAAATCCTTGAGACTGAATGCTAAAATTAATAAAAGAGCTGAAGCAGTTACTATAATCTGAATTCTGATATAGATAGGTTTCATGAGCAGTAATTCAGTTAGAGTTATTTCCTGTGGCCAGCAACATTTGTGGTCAAGCATGATTTTTTGCCTCATAATTAATTAATTTTTTTAGAAAGGTGTTAATATTTACACTTCTTTAGAAACTTTTTTTTACATTGTTTAATGCCTTAAAATTTGCATGACCATTGCAAAAACACAGGAATTATTCCTAGGTTGGAAAAATTACCTACATGATTTGGTTGATTCAATTTTATACCTCAAAGATTACAGACAACTTGTTACACGGAAAGCAACTCCAATAAAATTTTAGGCTAATGAAACCTATCTATAATATTACCTCAGTATCTGTTTATTTCATTACAAGTGATTCACAACTAAATAAACAGTTTTGAGTGAAAAATGAGTGGGTGAATGGAGGGGGTTTACTTTTTTCCTTCTGTAATTACTTTCTCATTTCCTTCTCCACCATTTTACTATTTGCATTGAATCTGCCATTCCCTCAAAATACCTTTCTTTCCCTCCCATCTATTTTCCTTCACTCCTGCAAACACAGTTTTTTAAAGCATGGAAATATTTAACAGGATTTGAGATTTAAATGACTGATTACAATTTAAAAACTGAATCAAACAGAAATACAGAAATAAGCTTAATTTTCAAAAATTACAACTATGCAATTGTGCAGTTGCAGGTTAAACAAATAAGCTTTTCATTTGGCATGAATTGGGGTGTGCTTATATTAGTACAATTTTTTTTGGGGGGGGACAAAAGAGGAGAAAGCCCTTAGATTTTTCATTTTCTTATAATCATTATCTTTAATTCTTATAGTTATCATTCTTATAGTTATCACTCTTGTAGTTATCATTCTTATAGTTATTGCAATTGGCCTTGGCCAATTGTATATTAAGATAGTAAATTCGCTTTGAGAGCGCATTTGTAAACTCCATTAGCATGGCATGTTGGTTAATCTACTTAATAAGAAACAATATTAGCACATAATTCTGCTGTTAATACTGAGATTTCTAGAAATAAATCTTATAAAAATTAATGTTCACAATTTTCTCAGAAAAAGATTTGCTCACTACAAAAACCAACTTATTTCCAAATATTAATGATAACATCCGAGATACTTTCCTAATCAGGAAAAAATGAGGCGTGGCTTTAGAAATTTTAGCGGGAAAATTCACAACTGCGCAAAAAAAAATGATGATTTCAATAACAAGTATATGTAATTCCTATTTACATAAAGCCATTTGGCTTTGTTACCAACAGCTTGAAGATTTAATGCTATTCTGATTGCAACCTAAACTTTTTAAAAAGCTACGCTTGCCATTCTTAAAATAGTTATAGTCATTGTCAGTGTCATGAATTTAGGTTCTAAAAACTGATGAATATGTTTCATGTATATCCATTTCAAATCATCATTTATGGCTTGAATAATTATTGGCTTGATACAGAGCCAGAGGATGTATCACCTAAACAGGAGATGCTAAAACTCTACTCATTTTGGCTGCATTAAAAAGTAATATAATTAATAAATTATCAATAAATGTGATCGGATAAGAATGAATTCATTTATATGATATGAAAAATCAATGAGGAATTCGTTTGTGGTGATCATATAATGGGTAAATACAATACATATTAAAAGATTACAGACTATAATACAGTAATATTTCATGATGAGGTCTATTTTAAGAAGATATTTACAGCTATGGTACGGTGAAATTCCAGACTAGAAATGTGAACTTTGATATTTTCATTGTAACTTTTTTTTCACTTATTTTATGCTGACAAACCTGTGTTCCAACATTACAACGTTGTGAAATACATCATCCATAGCGTTGTTTGTGATATGTACCGTTTTAGGTTTTCAATTTTACAATTCAAACAACTCGACGTAAAACATTTCATTCGACATCAATTGAAGTTTTACATTATTCACTGGGATTTGGTGTATAGTTATAAATCTTTCAAATGTTAAAAGTATCATTATACTTTATTAGAGAGAAGTATAATCAGATTTCACAGATTAGAACCTTAAGTAGATCGACTTTGGACTGAAAGTCGAGTTTCCGTGGAGCGAATATACTGTGGACAGAAACGACTTATTAAACCAACTTCGCGTACACAAAAATGAGCACTGCATCAAATAATACATCTGGAAAATCAACCTCTGGAAATAATAGTGATGGGAAAGGCGTTGAGGTGCTTATACTATATTGGTTTGGTATTTTGTTAATTAAATGCATGTAAGAACAAGCCTAAATACTAGTAATAGTTGCTTTTTTTCTGATGATGTATATGGCTTACTGTAATTTCTATTGAAACGGTCGGCTCATACCTTCACCGCCATTTCTATTTCACCATTCATATTTTGTGTGGGAAAACTTTCCTGATAGAAACTGGGTCATTGCATCCAAAAATGGAGTGACAGGCACAAATCACTTACCTTTTCAGCAAATTAAATCCTTAACTATTCATATTAATCCATTTTCTTGTAAAACAATCTATGTATACTCGAACAAATACATCACAAAATATTTGGTGTATTTCTCCATTACTTTCAAACGGCCATGTTCAAACTAGATTGAGTGCGCATGTGTGAGGCCATGAGGTTAAATAGGAAAAAAATTTAAAGCCTAATTTTTCGGCCGATGCTATATACACGACCGTCTTGTATATAGCCACTACCGGCTATATACACGACGGTCGTGTATATAGCCACTGCATAAAGAAGTTTTATATACACGATGATCGTGCGAATAGCTAAAACCGCGGAAATATTCTATATACACGACGGTCTTGCGAATAACAAAACTAGAGCAAATATTATTCACACATTAATACATTATGATATAAAATAACCATAATAAGTATATTATGAAGTTTCAAGTTGTTAATTTTAAGTCCTTGGTATGATAAGAGGGATTTATGGAAGACGACAACGAAGAAGAAGAAGTTGGTATTGTAAACGTCCGATACTTGCCGAAGCTCACAAAATTATATTTAGATTTACAAGGTGGAAAGAAGAAAAGAGAAACTTGAATGAGCTTGAAGAAAGACCATACCATCCGCGTGCAACTAGCCAATATGGTCTCTGTATACACGACGATCGTGCAAATAGCCAACCAAAACGTATATAGTCTATATACACGACGATCGTGCAAATAGCCAACAGCATCATATATGGTCTATACACACGACGATCGTGCAAATAGCCAACAACATTATATATATATATATATATATATATATATCATGAAGGGGAGGGGTTGTTACCGGGGGTCTGCCCCCCACCCCCTGGCATCCGAAAATTTTACCCCCAAAATGTAATATTTGGGCATTTTTGGGGTTGGACACTTCTGTTTATTTCTTATCAATTCATAATTCAAATCAATATTTATATTTATTATACAATTTCTATGATTCAATTTCATATCAAGAAATCAAATTACAAAAGTCGAGTTATACTCGAATGGGCTAGTAAACGACATAGCACTTTTCATTTCGTTGGTATCAAGAAGAATCCAAAAGATTTCTGCATGATGATAAGTGATTCCCCGTTTTTATGAAACAACTAAAACATGAATAAAATTAGGAGAATAAAAACCAATCGTGTACATGTAAATATATTTACGTAAAAGGCGCACGCCCATCGTGCATATAGACAAAAACATCCATCCAGGCTATTTACACCATCGTCGTGTATATAGACTGTGATAGACTATATACACGACGGTCGTGTACATAGCCACTACCGGCTATATACACGACCGTCGTGTATATAGCCACTGCCTAATTTTTCTTTCATAAAATCCTGTCAATTAAATTGCAGATATCTTAAAAACACTTTAAATACAAATACTTAATAAATGTCTAGGAAAATTTCAGTGAAAAACAACCCTTTTCTTCATTTTTATAACCATGTTTCCCTTGGATGCCCCCAGTAATTAGAACTCTACAGCCAGTGAAACCACATATTGACATAATTTTAAATGGCTGTTTGGAAGTAATGGAGAGCTACACCAAATATTTTGTGATGTATTTATTCGAGTATACATGGATTGTTTTTACAAGAAAATGGATAGATATGAATAGTTAAGGATTTAATTAGCTGAAAAGGTAAGTGATTTGTGCATGTTACTCCATTTTTTGGATGCAATGACCCAGTTTCTATCAGCAAAGTTTTCCCACACAAAATATGAATGGTGAAATAGAAACGATGGTGAAGGTATGAGCTGACCGTTTCAATAGAAATTAGGCCTACTGTACAGCAGCTGCTATTAATGTGTGATTTTGTCAACAACTTTCAACCCGGACAGGTTTGAAACCATTCATTTATAATCAATCGGTCGCTCTCACCATAGCAAACAACATGACCTCGAGTGTTATACAGTAAGGTTTTATCAAAGGTATGCTTGGTAGGATAATAGCGCTATTCAAATAAACAAAGTTGCTTCTTTATTCTAGTGTAATACATGGCGGATATTCAATACCGGTAGATTTGATAGAAAATGGATTCGGATTTCAGCATCTTATTCAATAAAACGAAATATTCAATAATGCAATATTCAATTAAGTGGCAGGCACTGTACATGTACATGAATACACTATGTATTGTTCTTGAAAAGATATTATACATGTACACATATAATAGAAGTAAAGTTGTTTCTACAAGTTTACTCAGTTATTCTGAATGCTACCTCAGTACCTGTGTTGTTCTAAAAAATTTCAAGATTGATAATGCATATAATGTCTATGAAGCTTTACCAAAAAGATTAAATGAATCCTTGCTTTATTTACATATTTTTGCCAATTTATTATTGTTTTTCAGATACATTCAGCAAACAAATGGGAAAATGCCAATTTAGGAGATGATGATAGAAAGAAAAAATTTCTTAGATTAATGGGGGCAGCAAAGGTATATCCCTTAGCCACTAACAAATACTAAAATGTTCCGGATGTCGTCGTCCATATACAAAATCTTTAACCTGGATGATAACTTTAGAACCATTAGATACAGGGCTTTAATACTTAACATGTGTATGCCTTGTGTCAAGACCTTTCATCAGGTACCAAAATTTTAAAAGTGACCTTTACCTTGAAGTTTAAAATACTTTTTGAAAAACTTTAACCTTGGTCATAACTTATGATTATGAACAGTGAGAGATAGGGCTTAAATATTTCATGTGTGTATTCCATGTGACAAGACATTTCATTATGCATCAATATTTTTTATGGTTTGACCTTGAACTTGAAAATTGACTTGCAAAAAAATTTTGCTATTTAAAGTTTGTTGCCACCATTGAGCTCTGTTGTCTTCTGACAACTCTTGTTATTAACCTTGATATACCAATGTAAAATATGAAATTCGTGTATTGAAAAAGTTACTGAAATAAATTTTACTGAATTCACTTTCTCTGTAATGATTCATATTTTATATGTACTCATTTCCCTATTTAAACTGTATGTGTATTTCAAACTGGTAATGTGTATTTTCTTCATTTCAGAAAGATCATCAGGGAAAGATAGTAATTGGGGATCAAGAAAAATCTCATGAACGCACTGGTAAGTACCCAATTGTACGGTATACATATAAGGACCAATCCCATTATAATAGGTTATTTTGGTCAGTGTACAGGTTTAGTGGCATTGTTTTGGTTTAATCAAAGACACAAAAATGAAAATCACAAAACATTTCAGTCCTCTTCAAAGCAGCTCATCTAGAATGATGGAGTCACGCACACCGGTATATTAGTTCATATGCTTATGGTAAATTTTAGTGTACATCAGGCCTGTATTAAAAAAGCATTTTTCATTTCTGAAATACACAGAGTAATGAAAATGAAAAGAAGAAAAATACAAAGAGATACCTTAGATACAATGTCTGTAGCACAGACATGTAGTCACTATTTGGCCATAATTTCTCTCTAAGTTTTGGAGTAGAAAATAAACGAATTTGCATCTGTTCAGTTTTAAAACTTAGGGTTTTCAGTTGTCCAGTTTTAGTATTGTAGAAGCCAAATGCCATTCACAACCCAAAATCAGAATATCTACTCAGTACTATTTCACAGAATAAACAAGGGGATAGTTTTCTGTTCTGCATGATGAATTTTCAGTTCTAAAAGGAAATAATTTTTTTTTTCCTCATTGTGATTATTTTTTTTTTGTATATAGATGAGACAACTAAAGAAATCAATGAAAATCTAGAAGAACAATTTATAGAAGCTCTCGAGCATAAAAAGGTCAGTGGATATAAAGGGCATCTAGGTTTAGGGTTTCACCAAGGAGAATCTGATACAGCAAATACAAATCAGAATGTGAGTCAAGAAGGTAACTCAGAAAGTAATAAAGAGAAAAACGAAGAGAATACATCACGAAAGCATAAATTAGACGATCCAAGTGACAAAAAAACAGAAGATTCATACGAAAAGAAAACGGAGGAAACTTCTCAACAAAAAGAAGACAATACACCATCAGATTGCAAAAAGAAGAAAATGATGATGAACTTTGTGAAAGCTAGCTCGTAAACCATTAAATTTTGACATTGTCATTTCTTTTTACAAATTACCATGACTCATTATCCATGTCTCCTTTTGCATACATATAAATGTACTTACATTGTTCCATGCCATAAAATTAGGTCACAAGGTAATTAATTGAAAACTTTTATTGTAGCAGTTGTTTGTTGTCGATGAATTAAAAAAAAAGAACTTAAAGCAGTGTATGGTTGAAAGCTTTTGTTAGTGATAAGATTACTTCAGGTTTGGATCTTGCGTGATTCATGATTAGATTTGGCAGATGTTTGATTGCTAGCAAGGGAATTGTCCTCTTCACGACTGGTTTCAGTGAGGGTGCTCAACTATAGGTCAAAATTTGAGTCGGGAAATAGCATGTTCTTTCATATTTTGCATTGTATTGCCCCCCAAAAAAGTAAACATTTTCTGAAAGTGACATTAGAAAGCAGACAAAACGTGTAATATCTTATGAAAACCAAACAGTCAAATGTAGTATACAAAAAGTTAAGGAGAGGAAAGTTTTAAGATTCTAAATGGAAGAACTAGGTCACTGAAGTGGTCAAAAGCGAGTTAGATTCAGGTATTTTAGATAAAAAAAATGAAGAGCAACAATTCACTATGTCTTATTGTAAGATAATCTTATGAACTGAACTTTGAAGTTGTTGTAGGAAATCAAGCCTCTTTTATGCCCCCAGAATAAGATATTCGGGGTCATCTACTTTTTGGTCTGTCTGTCTAAAAACTGCAACATTTTCAACTATTTCACACGCATATTCCTTGTAACAAGACCTTTCTGTTCCGTGGTGAGCTTGAATGCCAGTTTGTACCTATATTTCAAAAACTTAAACACTGGGTTTATCTTTCGAATGGTAAGTAACACGGCTTTCATATTTCACTTGTGTATTCCTTCAGACAAGACCTTTCTGTCGATACCAAAATTCAGATCAAGGGAATTTTATCTAGTTTTAGGATAAAGGCTCATACTAACAGTGTTGCCGCCGAGTACATTCGTAATTTTCAAATACATCTTGTTATCATTCAGTCCTGTCCTAGGGACACGGAGTTTTTTGGGTATGTTAAAATTTGGTCTTTTCATTATATATAGTTATTTCCCATATCTGCCCCAGTGGCGGATTTAGAGTGGTGGGGGCGGGCCCCCACTTTTCGTCACATATTTATAAGTAATGATTCAGATTTGGCACCCAAAATGACTGAGTAGTTTGGCTAATGCACATGTGGGCCCCCCTTTTCGGAAATCCTTGATCGGCCACTGTGCCTCCCTCCGACAGTGATTCACAATTTTACCAAAACCCCTGTATTTTGATCAATTTTCTGTCAAAATTCGACAAAATTAAGTCCTTACCCCCCTTTCCGGCAGAGGTGATGTTGGATCCGCCACTGTTTAGTATATATATATATGAACAGTGGCAAGGAAATCTTTAGACAGTAGAGGGACTTAATCTGAGTTTATCTGAAAGTTAAGCGATTTACACATTATCAGAGTACTATTTGGGTTTCTATTTTATTAGCTCTGGTCAAAGACCAGAAGTTTGCCATGGGCTTTCATACGGCATCCACCATATGTTGTCTGTCGTCTGTAAACTATTTATCAAACCGTGAAGATCCGTATTTTGTGAAAGAACGCTCTGATTCAAAGAACAAGTACACTGAGGACGACATCGTAAAGATGCTGGAGTTTCTAGTAGACAATAATCATATATGTTTATTTTTGCGGAAAACGTCCAGCAGATTGCTGGCATTTCTCTGAATACCAATTGCGCAGCTCTCTTGTCTGACATCTTTTTGTACTCGTACGAGAAAAAAAGTCATTTAGTGTTTGCTCTCTACAGGAAAGAAATGGTGTGCAAATCAGTTGAATTTCAAATGCAGGTGTATGTGCATTGACTACGTTCTGTTATAAATAATCCGATCTTTCAGAATTACCACGGCCTTCTGTATCTCCGCTGAACTTGAGATTTCGGACACAACAGAAAGCAACACATCTGCTTCTTTCCTAGACTTACTCTTGTCTGTAGGTAGGGATTTCCATTTACACATATTCCTTTATGACAAATGTGACGATTTCAACTTCAATTTCGCTAAGTCTCTCTTCCTGAGTACATGTAGCATTGATTGATTGTTGATTTATGTCACTCTACGATTATTTCACGTATATGGTGACGGCATCTGCCTGATGCATTGCATGCAAATTTAAACCTTTGCAACGGACCCACCCGAAGCAGTGAGGGGTCTTTTACGTGCCACGTCTACCGTGACACGGGACCTCGGTTTTTACTGTCTCATCCGAAAGAGAGAACACCGGTGTGACCAGGCGGGAGTCGAACCCGGGACCTCTCGATCAAGAGCCGAGCACCTTATTCACTTGGCCACACCGGCTTAAGTACATGTAGCAACATTCCTGGTTCGAAATGTCGCACCCAAGCGAAAGACCCAAGTCTTATGGTTCTGACATCTCTGACTACTACATCCCGCCCCAACTATGCTCCTCTTATGAGTGCTTTGTTCTAAAGCCCGAATGACTAACAAATAGATTACTAGCGCAGAGCTACGAAATCGTCACTGAGGAAATTCAATGGGGGATACAAGAATATTGTTGAACAGAATGATATTCTGAACAACGATTATGTACAGTGTCGTCCCATCTGGCAAATTACATAAATGACTTTACCACTAAACACGTGAGCCTCAGGTTTCTACGAAACATTTGTGACGGCTATAACATACCAGCCGGAGACACTCACTTCCTCCGATCACCTGGTCAAACTATATTTGGGATTTGCATTTGTTCGTGCTTAAAACAACACCGTCAAATTACAACAGTGTTTTAACTGGACTTTGAATATTGTACATCTAGTGGTACTCTGTCGCATTTATATTTGTTATCGCTACTCCTCCTTAACTGTAAGCGCAAGCGATATTTCACCATGACAGGGTTTAGGATATGACATGTACTTGGACCTAACGAAAATTGCAACGAACTAATATTCAAAGCGGCAGCTGTTATGAAAATCTTATTATGGCAATTCCTCTTGAACGGTAAGTCTAATTGGTGTGTGACCATGTCTGGGTAATAAAGTATGACATTTAGTTGGTCCTATCTGAAAATGTGACCCACTCGATATTGAAAACGGCCACCATGACAAATCTTGGTATCGTATCTGTAATCTCTCTTCTTCCTGTGGAATAAAACATCAAATGAAATTCGGCTTCTATTTTTAAAAAACAAGATTTTTCGTCAATTATGATAATAATATTTTTAAAATGCATGAAACGTTTCTGCAAACTTTTAAAAGACTTTATGTACTTGAAGGAACTTGTTGCAACCCCCCCCCCAAAAAAAAAAAAAAAAAACCACATCCTAATAAATATGTCATCGATAAAGGTCGGGTATACCTGACAAGGACTTATTTTACTACCTCGTAGTCCTACTTATTAATGATGCCGGTTCACAAAGCACTGACGTTCCGTCAATACACGAAAGTATATAGACTCGGGATAAGTGGGTCTCTAGTATGGTAATAAATTATTATCACTCATGACAATATTTGAAAACAGAATAATAGATAAAACGTGTTCTTACTTCCTTATTGTATGCACGTGATTGTATACAGCATTATATGCTGTCACGTGGCGCTGTATAAATGTAATGGGGTGCAGTTCTCCACCAAGATCGGAGAGACGAAGGAATAATCCTAATGTACATAATTCGGCAGACATCTGAAACGTTTGAAATTTGTTAGACCACGACTTTGTATCTAGAACAGGTAGATATAGACCCTAGAGGTTATTTTTCATTGACAAACTTCTCCTTCAGACCATCTGCATAGATCGAAAAACTGAATACACCAGCGTCATCTAGAAGTCTAAAATCTACTTTTAAGGCTTTTTCCCTTCTTTCTTTTTTGCCTCTACGCAGACTAAGTCTATCTATATATTTTTGTGTGATTTTCTTTGTTTATTCAATACAGAGAAGCAAAAAAGCATTCGACAATTTTTCATTCGAAAATATCTTTTTCAAGGGTTGTTTCAAAGTGTCATATCAAAATTCAGTTTTCTTCATTATTTATAACATTTTTTATCTATTTTTGATATAAGCCAGTCCTGGGATGCGAAAGGGCAGCGGTTCAAATCCCACCAAAGCATTTTAGAATTTTTCATTTTACAGCCAAAACAAGTTTTTAAATGGTAAGGCACTCAGTATGTAAACTAATTCATTTAAGAAAAAAAAAATGAAAAAATGAAATAGAGAAATCTGGCCAAATTTAAAACACAATAAGGAAGAGAATATATTTGCAAGCAGCCAATTATTTGTGAATAAACAAATGGGCGATATAAGCCCATATTACCCTCTTGTTTCCGAGAGGGGTACAATGTTTTTATGGAGTGTAAATTTACCTATCTAATGACACACTTGCATAGGCTACTGTTAGACACACCACCCATAACTTTGTAAAGTTAGTTTTGGGAGTGGGGTTTTTGATTTATTTATCTATTTATCTGTTTATATTTTTTGTTTAAATTTCCCGTTCCACACTCCTGGATGTGCCAGTGACATTGTTTTCTGACGTCTACCATCTCTCTTTCCAGAATATTCCATATCACTTTCATGTGTTCAACAAAATGATTTAAGGTTCACACTCAACTTCTAAGGGATAATGTTCCCATAAATAATCTATAACAGGCAAATAAAGTTGATCTTTTCACATTGGTAAGAATTCGCCTCCTTTTGATATTTTGTATAGTACCTTGCATCTCTCACACACGCACACACACACATACGCACACACACACATACACACACATTACTTATTGACCTGACTTAAAATGTTTTGATAAATCTATTAAATCGACAAACACAATATTACGTACATTGTGGATACCATAATCCCATAATCCCTTTCTCTTCATTGCAACTAAACGAAATTAATAAACACGTCTACTTTAATCGCATGTATTATTATGTACTTCAATAACACCAGAAAACATAATGCTAATTAGATATAAAATTACGTGACCGTTATATATCTGGTGTTTTATTGTGAAGTTGAATAATGTTATGCTTATCAGGAATACTATGCCGATGTGTGTTCAAATCCCTTTTCGTCAGTATTAGATACATGTATATACTTATATACCATAACTTTATATGTAGACTGCAAAGTTGTTATACTCATGTTTTAATTTTCAAATTTATTTGGAAAGCGAAGAGGTGGTTACACAAAACTTGTCACGTAGTTGTTGAGTTTAAATTTTCTTTTTACCTTACCACTGCCAGCCCAAGTCAATTATGTCATAAACATTTAATTTTTAGTTTTAATGACCCAAGGTGCAGAAATATGAGTACATACATGTACAGCTTTACAAATTAACACACACACACACACACACACACACACACACACACACACACACACACACACACACACACAATGTATGCTTCATGGAGAGATATGATCTTCATAATGTGATTTCTTTGCAAAACATGCAACTTTTACCAAACATATAACCAAGTAACATTGCTTTTGCAATACGTACAACGAATACAATAAATCAACGCGTACATCATTGCAAAAAAGTCTATATGTATATTTCTTGTAGTATAAATACTTCTTTTGTACTCATTGGATTTTTTCATATGTTTCTAACAGTATATACATAAATTCGGTAAGTCATGTTTTACTTTGTAATTTAATGAAACTTGCATGTTCACTTCGATGGCATTCAACGTAAAGGCAACTCGAAATCAAAGCGAGGTTCTTAATGCACGTTTTATAGTTAACATGTTTCATGATGCAAAGTTATTTAGAGCTGCAAAAATACACTGTCTTCCTGGTTCATTCTATTATCGCACATATTTCACTAACCAATCGTATTATACATTCAAACTACCTCTCGTAAAATATCCTCATACTCTCTTATCAAGCCATAAATCCTACTTTAGCTAAAGAGATGATTTAGGTTATTTATATATATTTTGCAAATCTATTGAAATATAAAAATGTTTAAGATTAAGAATGACATTTTTTCATTTTTGATTTCTAAATAAAAAGATATTTTTGATTGGCTAACTCGGTCACGTGATCGATTCATTCACTTGTATAAATTTAATGACAAGCAAAATAATGAATATTACTAATCAGTGCTATTATATAGAATGTGTTCTAAACAAGTCTGGATTTTATTTGTTATATTTTCTTTGCTTTGGGGTGAGTTTCATTTCTAACTCAATGTAATAAAATGTAAAATGTGGTAGTCACAATAAAATGGAATAAGTGAGATCTGAATTCGTCTTACTTTGCTTTGGTAAAGATAGAAAACTGAAAAATCAGTGGATCCATTATATTTTATCTATCCACATATTTGACAATTTTTCTAAAACTGATCATCTACTACATACAAGATATATTATCGTCTGTTCAAAAAAGGACTTCCAATGCTCTTGGACCTATGTTTTTGAATTTTTATATTTATTATTAAAAAATTGAACATTTTGAAATACTGAAAGTTTTGAAATTGTGAATATAATGCAGAGTTTTGATAAAATTTTAGTTCATTTACTTGAGAATTTTCCGTTGTAATGCTCACTGTGAATACAAGTTATACTTCTTACTTAGTCACCAATTTTTAGCACAATGAATGTCGTAAGAGTTTTACACGGACACCAGTTTGACAAGAGGGAAAGGGGGGGGGGGGGGTTATATTTGTAATTATGGTCATACTTCTTCGTTGTGAAGCGGTTATAATGTTTCTGTCATAGATCTTAGGGTGGATGAATAATTTTCCATATCATTATATAATAATTTTAGATTAAAAACAAATATAGAATTGTATGTTTTCCCGTTTAGGTTTACCAAAAAGAATAAAAGACGAATGTTAATTGTAAAATCGATTCTATTTTTACACTGTACTTTCCAAACACATCTTTATAGAAATTATAACATTCAATATACTTTCAAAATTAGTAGTAGTAGAAAAATGCTGACACGAATTTGAATAAATTGGAAATCGTTGAGAATTGCTCTCATATGACCTTATATCAAATCACTTATAATATTGAATATTTGGGCATTTTGGGGGTTGGACCCCCCCCTCGTCTAAGAAAAAAATTTACCTTTTTTGGTTGGACCCCCTCTGACAAAAATTTCTGGATCCGCGCATGGTGTTTAGTGTCATATTCAGACAAAATCGTTTAAATCAATTAAATCGTTTAGGAATTAAACAGGCTATTACTTGTTCTGTTGCAAACTGTGATCACAAGATTTTTAAAGTGTCAAACACATCTTGCAGGTAATTAGTCAAAAACTTCGTTAATTTGAAACTTTGAGTGCACTGAGATAAACATTTTCGAATCCTGCAGAGAGAGAGAGGGGGGGGGGGTTGGACGAGATCTACACGCCCTGTCTATCCAATTATATGAAGGGTAAATATATTTGATAAAATTATGAAATTAGTAGAAATTGCAGATGAACTTTCACACACATTTTAATTAATGAAGGCGTAGTATGAACCTCGGAAGTTTTGTTTACTCGTTTTGCTCATTTCATTTTTAAATTTCAGATAGCAAAAAACATTAACAATATTATATAAAATGCAACGATTACACCAATAGAACAATATTAAATTGGTTGAATAAACTGATGGAATTAATAGGTATTTCAACTGTTACAACTATTACACGTGTCCGATAACAGATCTTATTAATTTTACTATATTACTGTAAATAAAAGAAACTGTTACATTATAACATAGACTTACAAAATGAAACATAATCATGTCGAATGATTATTAAAGGGTTTCTCAACTCTCTTTTTATCTTAATTTAAAATTTGAACTTTTTTCAGTTGTAAGAAAAGCTCAAGACTTGCATGACACAGAACCAGTTCCTCAAGATGGATGGTTTAATAATCTGGTACACCCGGACTGGGGTGCAATAGGTATGGAATTATCTTCAATAGTGTTGCACAAGGTTCAGTTTTCTACGGTAGCCTATTGAAAAGAATTATGTCGTTATAACGACAAAATTTATTCTTCTTTTAGGTGACACGAATAGGCTTGCGTATTTTTTTCCGCTGGGATGCAATAGGTATATGAAATAATCCTCAACAGCGTTGTACAAGGTTCAGTTTTCCATGGTAGCCTATATTTGCCACCTAAGAGAAAACAAAGTTTGTCGTTATAACGCCATATTTTGATGTTGTTCTTCTTCTTTCAGGTGACATGAGTAGGCTTCCGTAGTTTTTCCGCGTATGAAAATAACATTTTTTTTTATTGTGAAAATCGAATACAAAGAAACTACTATTATCCATATACTTTGATTACATATTGAATATAGTTTAATGGAGGCGAAAGGAGGAAGTGTGAATTAGAAAGCTTAAATAAAGGCACGGCACTGACTTTTCACTTCATCGAATTTATAAGATTTATTACATCTATGTCACTATCTGTCTATCACATGATAGACTGCAATGACGTCATCCGTATGAGTTGTCTGATGAGCACCCACAACAAGACAATAATGTGAATTTCATATCAATCATACAGTTTTGTTTGTTTGTTTTTGTTTTTGTTTTTTTGTTTTGTTTTTGATTTGTTTGTTTTTGTTTTTGTTTCTTTCTTTACTATAAATTT
The DNA here is from genome assembly GCA_035048485.1 of Pteria penguin. Taxonomy (NCBI): domain Eukaryota; kingdom Metazoa; phylum Mollusca; class Bivalvia; order Pterioida; family Pteriidae; genus Pteria; species Pteria penguin. The sequence goes on from CM068581.1 coordinate 52,650,503, forward strand.
CTTTTGATATAAAACAAAATCCTTCCTATAATGTTCTACACCTTTTGAATGCTATGTTTAGATTTTTACCTCTTGATTTAAGTTTTTGCATACTGAAATTGGATATCTACAAAATAGGTTCCATGTTAGACTTTAATCTTCACCATTGAGTATATTTTGTTGTGATATTTGAAAAAAGAGAAATTTACTATATATTGTGCATTTTGAACCTTCAACAAAATGAAAAATAAAACATACAATTCCATCTACAAAATCACTCATTTTGGGACACTTGTTCATTATGACATCATAAATAAATGGCCCGTCAAACATGAATTTAACTATGACGTCACAATGCAGTGGCGGATTTAGAAGGGGGGGGGGCTTTTCGCCACATATTTACATGTAAAATTCCAGATTTGGCACCAAAAATGACCGAGTAGTTTGGCTAATACACATGTGCCCCCACCCCACCCCGTTTAAAAAATTCTGGATCCGCCACTGCAATGGAACTACGTAATGGGCGTGGTTAAAGTTGCATCTGGCGATCCCTCAATTTATATGGAACCTGTGAAATAGTGTAGTAGGAACATTTGAAATATACTCACTACTTAAGTTACTTCATTACAGACACACAGTTGATCCGACGCAGTCCCCCAGCCTACGCTGACGGAGTATATGAACTCGGAGGAGGAAACAGACCAAATCCATTAGACATAAGTATTGCGGCTCATAGAGGACCGGCCGGTCTAGGCTCAGCCCGCGGCAGAAATGCTTTCCTCGTATTTTATGGTACATACATGTAACTAAGTACATGACATGATTTTCAAATATTCAGATTTGGAGATGTCTTACTGAAGTTTCTAAATCAGACTGCAATGTATATTGTTTGTGTTGCTCACGAACAGGATTTATTGCATTCCCTTTGGAATAATTTGACCGATTACAATGTATCTGTTTTCATAAACTGAGCTCGGACACATTCAATAATATATGAAATTGCATTTCAAAAAATCGATGGCTTCCGCATAGAGAAGGATTTTACTGTTTAATGTCATTGATTTGGAAACACTATTTACAATTATTTTTGTCGAAAATTTTGTTCAAAATTTACTCTATTTACTATGAGGATGGATATATATTGATTTATACATATGTTTTGTATTTATATGTCTGTATTTGATTTAATCAGGTTAGCCAAATATGCTAATTTAGTCTTATGTACCATACCATACCAGTGATTTATTTTGCACTGCGTCTTGGTTATTTTATGCATTAAATTGAAAAAGCCATTGTTTTCTGTCACGTGCATCCAACAGATGCATTCTATTTTCCAGTTCCTATTTAATCAGTTTGTTGTTCGGAACATTTTCATCAAATAATGTTAATCGAATGTATGCTAAGTAATTTTTGATTGGCTAAAACTAAATTACTAACCAATGAAAATATCCTTTTTTTGACATTTGGTGAATTGCAGGGAAAACGAAAGCAGGGGATAGAAACAATTATGCCTCCGAAAAGGTAATGAGGCTTCTCAGGAAACCGAGAAAGAGTGAATGACAGTTAATATGTCAGAATTCATGCAGTGTTGAAATATCATTTTAAAAATTATTCTATAAAACTTCAGTTTGAAGAAGTTTATTACTATTGACACCATTGAAATTTTCTGTAAAACTTCAGTAAATAGCTGTTAACATTTTTTGGGGTAAAATTCCCTTTGATTTCACTTTGCAATTCATTAATCCAGACTCATAAAATTTGGATATGGACCCATTATTTTCTAGTGGATGGATCCGCTGCTCCCATTGAGTCAGTTTTCAAAATGAATCACTGTATACCATGTCATGCTGTACCATACCAAACTATTCCATGCCAAGCCATGCCATATCATACCATTCCATCCCATCCCATACCATACCATACCATATGACACCACTATTGGTAGTCTTGGTTTTTCGGTAACTATTTCTTTGATTTTCATAATAGTACTTTATTTCTAGGTCAACAGCTTGTTGAGGAAATCCTGGACGTTCAACGACCTGGATGCCCCTTCGAGTATCACAATATACCCGTACCAGCAGGTCACCTTAACTATGATGCCAGTAACAGAGGCAACATTGAGATGCCGTTTTTACGCACTCGATTTGATTCCAGAACGGGAAACTCGCCCAACAATCCCCGACAACAGGTGCGATGACGTCATCTTTAGGAGTAAATACAGTATAACAAACAAAAATAAAAATGGGGGTGTATTTGCCGTGTAATAGAATATTTTACCTCTTTATGATTTATTTTAACATAAAGTAAGTTACTCTTTTTTCCCCTTTGTTTGTTTGGGGTTTTTTTTGTGCTTTTGGGGCGGGGATGTTTGGGGGGGGGGGTGGTGTTGTTTCAGGTTTTGTTTGCTCGGTTTTTTTATTTTTATTTTATTTACCATAAAGTTTATTCGGGCATTTTTATGACCATATGATACATATTTATTCTCATTTTTGTTGTCTTGTGATGGACATATAGTTATGTAAGATCTTTTACCTCATTCTAAATTTTTAATCGTGAATCATTTTTACTGTCGATTTTATAAAGCATGTCTTAAGTTTAAAAATGAAATTTGATTGTATTCCATAAAAAATTAAACAGCTTTTTACATTGTCTCCAGCTTAACGAGGTTACCCCATTCATTGATGGTACGCTAATGTATGGAGCTGGCAAGACAGTGACAGATGCTCTCCGTGAATTTCGAGATGGAAGATTGTTAGCAGACGACAGTTCTAAACCAATATCGGAACAGTTTCCGGCGAGCAATAACATCAGGATTCCCTATGCGAACCCTCCGCCTCCTCGGGATCATGTACTGAAACCAGTCACCAGGTTTCTCCGTATGTTGTCTTATTACGTATATACATCGTAGAGCATTCAAATGTTAATACGGATGCATTTTTTAAAACGGCAATACGATTCAGAGGTTTAAAAACATTTTTGATTTGAGTTAGAGTTATGTTTGCATACACGTGTAAGGGATAGCTGCTTTCGTTGGAATATCCACGATTGTCTATTGATTATATATTTCGAAGAGTATCATATATGCTACCAAATAAAAAAAAAGAAAAAGAAAGAAAACATGTCATGTGCTAATTTTAATATATAACAAAATACAAGTATTCAGTTAAAAGAGTAGACAAGAAATACAATTTCTTTGCCATTAGGATGATATAAGACAAATCCATAAAATAATGTGTGAGTGAATAGATAACATTATTAGCTCAGTATGTCTAGATAGAGATATCTATTGAATTTTGAACAGTATGTATTACATATGTAGTATTCGGAGGACAACGTCAATTTTCCTATGATAACTATAAAAACATAATATTGGTGTCTTTATAAGGGATATTAGGGAATGCGCCAAATATTGTATGTATAGGACTCATATTTAAGCAGAGGGAGCGCATCATTTGTTCCCTTATTTTTGAAAACGCTAACAGACATGTATTCAAAGGTGCCAAGAAGGGCAGTCACGGCCATCGCGAATCTATGGCTACGCTACTGTATCACAAACCGATACTTTTCAAAATTATACTAAATTTTGTTACGCTTATATGTACGCTACAGTAAACTAATTCAATTTTCTATTTCTTTTACCTATTTGCCATTTTAATCGTCTATCAGGCATAGGTAACATCCGGGGATTTGAGAATCCGTTCCTGCTGAGCTTCGCAGTGATCTGGTTCCGCTGGCATAACCATATAGCTGGGCAATTGAAGGCGCAGCATCCGGACTGGGATGATGAACTATTGTTTAACAACGCTAGGAAAAGAGTTATAGCTCATCATCAGGTAATATATTCATCATGGATCATTGTAGATGGCGGCACCGTCATGATACGCTGCTTGATAAATGTTGCCCTATGCAGCGGACCCACCCGATGTAGGGAAGGTTCATCTGCATGCAGGTAAAGGATTTATGTGTCTACTGCTTCATTTGAAGGACAGGTGACCGCGGTGGGTTTTGAACTCTGTGCTCCTGCTTCTGAAACAAATTTTGATCCTTTAGCCAAGTCGACTCGTAAATGACAATGGTGTCCACTAGTACTTATTATAGGAACGCCTGCGAATCGATGGGTATATCCAGACATATATACTAATACAATGTGACCGCAAATTGGGAACAGGGGGAATGTGAATATCGGGATCAGGTCAAGTATTTACTTTAAAATGATTTAAAAAAAGACTATTGTTTAACGAGACCTAAAGTTTCAGCCTTTTATGCTTGTTTCATGGTTGACTGATTTAACTTATTATGGATATGAAACAAATTGATCTATATAATTTCTGTATTACTTGATAGAAAATTTCAATGTATGACTGGTTACCAAGGTGGCTAAACATCGATGAGAACAACAACATCTTCCAAGTCCAGCCATACTACAGGAACATTTCAGGTACTGATATAAATCAAGTCTAGTACCATTTTTTTTTATCATATATCAGATACTGATATAAAATAAATCCAGAATCATGTTTTATCATTATACATGTATTAAGGTTCAAAAATAGTGTCGTCCTGCAAAAGCCACAATAAAACGGAAGAACATATGTTGTTCTGTCTGATATAGAAAACGGATGATCAACATCATGTTTTTAGAATTTAGAGGGGGCCCGTGTGGCCCGGGCCCCTTTTGTCGCCACAAATATGAGTTAAACTTCAGATATGGCAACCAAAATGAGTATTTGGATGATACTTGACTTTCAGATGTGTCCCTTCCGTTTTTTTTTTTTTCGGAAATCCTAGATCTGCCACTGAACATTGTATATATTCATCTTAAGTTTACAATATAAATTACGACAGCTCGTCAATATTCGACATCACATTTAACGTTGATATACAAAAAGCTATGATTTTCTGCTTAAGATTTGTTTATATTTGATAGCCTTTTGTTTTTATACGCCCGTCATTAGACGGGACGTATTATGTTATGGCGCTGTCCGTACGTCCGTCCGTCCGTGTGTCCGTCCGTCCGGGGTCATGTTTTCCGGACTTTTTGTTGCCGTCTTTCAAGATATGGAGTTGAACTTTTGTATATAGCTTTATCTTAAGCGGCGTCAGTACCAGTTGGAGTTTTGTTACGATTTACCTACTTTTGACGGATATTCGGCCCTTGGACTTATACATTTCAAGATTTTTTCAGAAATTCATTAAAAATCTATTTTTTGTCAAAACATTATGAAATTTATTATGAAAAAAAGTAAAATTTACCTTCTATCACATAAACGTGTATTACGGATTTTCATATATGTTTCTTCATTTTTGAGAAATTTATAATTTTAGGGGGGGGGGGTTGACCATCTGTCCAAGGTCATGTTTTCCAGACTTTTTTTTCAAGATATTAAGTTGAAATTTGGTATATAGCTTTATTTCAAGCGGCGTCAATACCAGTTCGAGTTTTGTTACGATTTACCTACTTTTGACGGATATTTGGCCCTTGGACTTATAAGTTTCAAGATTTTTTCAGAAATTAATTAAAGATCTATTTTTGTCAAAACATTACGAAATTTATCAATTTATCACGAAACAAGTAAAATGTACCAACTATTACATATATTACGGGTTTTAATATCTTTTTCTTCATTTTTGAGCAATTTTTAATTTTAGGGAGGGGGGGGGGGTTTGACCATTTGTCATTTTTTGCCGTCTTTCAAGATATTGAATTGAAATTTGGTATATTGCTTTATATCAAGCGGCGTCAGTACCAGTTCGAGTTTTGTTACGATTGATCACTTTTGACGGATTTATGGCCCTTTTCAAGATTTTTCTTAATAAATTCATTAAAAATCTAATTTTTGTAAAAACATTATGAAATTTAGCATGAAACAAGCAAAATGTACCAACTATTACATATTTTACAGGTATTGATATCTTTTTCTTCATTTTTGGGAAATTTATATTTTTAGGAAGTGGGGGGGGGGGGGGGGCTGGACTAAAAAGTTCGAAGATGGGTTTGATAGGACCATTTCTGCAGGAGTTATTGCCCTTGGATTTATTCCTATGATAGAATGCTATGAAACGCAATGAACTTTAGTAAACTTATGAAACTCATACCAAATGCGAATTGATCCCGTCCGAATTAAGCGACGGGCGTAATATGCCACGCTAGGCATTACTCTTGTTTGGTTTATATTTCGCTTTTAGGGGTTTGGTTTTTGTTTTGAGGAATCCCCCCTACTCAAACGCATATATTGTCGAGTCTTGAAGTAAAATTTGTTATCAATTTTGGTGTTAAAAAAATTAAGAAAATTCGTAGCAAGTTCCTTGGTAAAATGGGTTCCACACATGTCCACGAATGTTCACTACGGTACGTTGACTTTTGGGTCACACGGATTTTGTCATGCGGTTAGTTTCCTATTTTACATTATTGTTGCACTTTTTTCATGGCTGTATAGAGTTGATATAAAAGAGAAAACAGAAGACATCTGGCAAAGCTGTATGACACAAATCACCAAGGACATGCACAAAAACATGATAATAGTAGAATATATACGGAAAAACATTACAAAATTATTTGATTGTGCTGCGTTTACGATACCGCCTTCGGATGGTCAATTGAAGTAACAAACGTCACTCAAATGGTGTGATTCACCGGTTTACGGGCGCCCACCTTCCCACTCACCGCAAAATTTAGTTTGACTCTAGTCTTATAATACTAACATGGTTGTAACACTGTCTAAAAGGTAATAGTCTAAGAAAACCAGCCCTTTAACTCAATAACGACTAAATTTTATGAAATAAGTATAAACCACATATCTAATTTTTCTGCGAATTTTCATTCTGTTTATTTTGTAAGATCCCGAAAATGTACATCCTTTTAACGGCTATGACACGGAAGTCCATCCAGGTATTTCTCAGGAATTCCAGACAGCTGCCATGAGGTTTGGTCACACGTTAGTCACCCCAGGGATCTGGCTAAGGTAAATTACAAACTATTTTTAAGTGTTATCACAAAACGCTTTTCCATGTATCTTATTTCAACAAAATGTTTTATATCATTTCATATGATCAAACTGTGATCGTGATTTTGTAAAATTATTGAGTCAAAACATAAGGAATTTTATTAAAGGGACAAACACTAATACCATTATAAAGGATCCAAGAATTTATAGGGATTAAAAAGTAAGAACCGCATCTTCGCAGGCCAAGGCTCCGTTTCGTTCTATTGCACTACGAAACGGAGCCTTGTGTCCTATGACTTATTCGTAATTTGTGAAATTAAAACAAGCATAAAGTTTAATTTTACAAATTACAAATAAGTCATAGGACACTTGGCTTGCGAAGATGTAAGAACCGGGGCACTAGAATTCATGATGAAAAAGAAGAGATTAGGTTCGTACAAAATATGTAATAAATATAGAACATATATACTTTTTAATTTAGTGCACCATATGGGCATTAATAACGTTCTTTTTGTAAATTTGATAATTTGTGATAAATATTTGTTATGTGTATTCTTTCAATCACTGCACTTTCATAAACACTTTAGACCTGAAGCTGTTTAATCAAGCCCTGCATGGTTCATTTTAGAGGCGACAGAAATGGAGCTAACTGTAACTGGAAAAGGATCCAAGCTACGGTGGACGGAGGCAGCAGGACAGTGCACGCATTGAGACTGTGTAACACGTATTGGAATGGACAAGTACGATTTACAGCAATTGAAGTCAATGTATAACAGTCCCCATTAATGCACCTTTCAAATACTAAGTGAAAAATTAGGTTTATTCATACTTCTAAAACACAATACATTTAAACAATTGATTTATATTGTTGCATGGGCGGGATGGGTCGCAGATACAAAAGTAATTTTTGTACCTACCACCTCAAGCAAACCGATGTTAAAAAACAAGTTTAAGTGGACAACAGACAAACAGACAGACAGACAGGACAAAAATAATATGCCACTGATCTATCGATCCGGGGCATAAAAACAAAAACAAACCATAAGAAAAGCAAGACAATACCTCATAATGTGCTAACTCAGTTCATGAATATCCTTTGTGTGACTTAAGTAAGGATGTGTAACATAAAATATTTATGTATATTTACGTGTTATATTCATTTAAAATTTTAGGAAACGGTAGAACCAATGTTAGATGATATTATACGCGGAATGACATCAACCTTGGCTGAAAAAGAAGATGCCATCGTAGTTCCTGATCTGATAGGTATTATATAAAATTGTGGTCCGAATTATAAAAAATTAAGCATCGATGTCTGTGTTTCAAATTCTTTGCAAATTTACAATATGAATTTATTTGTAGTGTCACTAAATATCTGTTGTTGCCATTAGTCTTGGATAATTTTATGTCCGAGTTATACATCACTATAGAATTTACAAATTGAGAGACGATGAAAATGGTTTTCTCCTTCCATCTGCTTTCCTTAATCGTAGTACATTGTTTTGAATGCCAAACTGAAACAGTATCAGTTACTTTCGTACATTGCTTAATATATACAAAACCTTTTCTTTTCAGAGCATGTGTTTGGCTCTTTAGATTTCTCTCGGAGAGACCTAGCTGCTCTGAATATTCAGCGAGCGCGTGACCATGGAGTTACTGATTACAATTCTGTGCGAGAGGCATTCAAACTTGCAAGAATCACTGACTGGAACGATATCAATAATGACCCTGATGTTCAAAATGGGGTGAGTCGAAAAAAAAATTCAATAACCTATATACTTGTATATAGATTTACTAATTATGCAAATCGTAATGCAATTAGTATTGTATTAAAACTGCGTAGGGCTTGACTAAAGTATTAAACAACTTCTGTTGTGTGACTATGAAGCATTTATTATTAAAGCATTGAATACTATTATGTCCTCGTGAGCGTTATATGGCATTAACGATTAAGTTTGCCAAATATTGAGAGTTCTAGCCCTCGGGGATCAACATGTAAAGATGATGGATAAATCCAAAGCACAAGTCCAAAAATCATAAAACCAGAGGACATACAAAATCAGTGAAAATGAAAAACAAATGGAAAATAACAAAATATGTCTACTTGAAGAGCATATGTGAACCCCTGTGATGGAGTGAGATCAGGTGCCCGGGGAGAGTGAGCATCTCCTGCTTGCTAGCAACACCCGTCACATATACCCAGTAGAAAGAGTCAGATCGTGTAAATTCCATATGTATTTATATATGGAGAAGTCGAAGTAGGTAAACTTCTAGTATAGAAGGTGTCAAATTTCCCCCCACTACGTTGTGTTGAGTTTCACAATGACTGTCACATTTAATTCTCGTCTGTTTTATGGGTTCGTATTAGAATTAAGCCTGTTGCAATGAAAGAAAATTATGAAACAAATGTACTATATAGGAAAGTTCTCAAAAATAAGACAGGTATGTTTCTTATGAGCACTCCTTTATAATAAAAAGTACCATTGTTATAAAACCTTTACAGACCTGGCCTATCACGATCTGTGAAATGCTTTATTAATGACTTAGATGTACCCGATTTGAGTTGATCACGTGACTCTTCGGTTGTCTGTCTTTGGATGAGTCGGTAAACTCTAAGTGCATTGGTTATGACGTCTGATACCTACCCAAAAGGAAAATAACTCAGTATGACATAAGTCAGGAGTACTTAAAACAGATCTGGCATGACGTAACGCAAGAAACAAATAACGTTATGTGTTTACCATATTATTTCTCACTGGCAGCCTATAGCTCGTCTGAGGGCACTTTACGGAAACCAGAGCTCTGTGGATGATATAGACCTTTTTGCTGGTGGTATGCTGGAAACTACTTTGGACGGACCTGGGCCTCTCTTCAAACGAATACTACTGGACCAGTTTATGAGGATACGACATGGAGACCGGTTTTGGTTCGAAAATACTGAACCAAGGTAAGATTATTTTATGATTTCATAATTCATGATTACGCCAATGTATCCATTGTGAAATGCTCGAGAAGTTAGTATGAAATTTATTGATAAGAGGCTTAAAATGTAAAACATTGCAAAATGGAATAGGTGATATTTCTGAACAATGTACAGTACATGTGTTTTGGGTATATGAACAGTCAGCTCTTCTGAAAAATATTATTGAAGTCTAGTAGGTAAAAATGAAATAGTAATTCTTGTTCCCAAGGGGTCTCATGTTAATCTACCAAACTTCAAGAAAGATTTACACAACTTTCTTTCTCTTAACTTTATAGAACCCATATGTCAAATTGTTTGTCAAGCCCTACTCTATCAAAATTTTAACAATTTACTACGGGTAATCCTCCTTGATTGTGGTAAAATTTTGCTGGAATGGGGTCAACCCTAAAAACTTACCACAAATGTTTTAGGTCGTAGAAATTGTACATCATTTGAATTCTAATTATACAGCACAGTCAATCTAAATTTATAGTTTACTTCAATAATTTTGTCCAGTAAGAGCCCCTGATACAGTGAAAGATCAGTCAATCAGCTTAATTTCCATTCTTGACTTAGTACCAAAAAGCTTAATATATTCTACAAATATAATTAAAAAAAACTGTGCTATGTAGATTAGCGCAATGTTTCGTCATAATGAAAAATCTACAATCTTATTATGGATATACTACACATACACTTGCTGGCTTTGGTGATCAAAATGTTTTGTGATATACTACTATGGTTCCGAATTAGTGCACCCTGCGATTGCGCTTGATTGTATATTATAAAACATTTGTTTTATTTAATTCATGAATTAAAAAAGAACTACATTAACTGCGCTGAAATATGAATCTTGCTATAACAAATAATGGACAACAACCATTAACAGTTTGAGGGATGTCTGTGGAATGTGGTTGACGGACGTGGCAAGCTTAACAGGAGTCGCATGCTCTTTCATGGTGCCTGATCTCATTTCGGATTTTCAGGGAACTATAAATGTCTACTGAGATACAATGTATATCATTTTGGGTCGCATACTCTTTCAGGGCACCTGATCGTCACCTCTGATTTTCAGGGTACTATGAATATCTACCGAGACACAGTGTATATTATTTTGAATGCCACAGTGAATTGACACTAGTTACTCTCGAGTTTTATATCTTGTTCACAGGTTCAGACAGTTCAGTGATGCAGAGATTCAATCCATCATGCAATTAACAATGAAAGAAATACTACTTAATGTCACAGATATCAATCCAAACGACATACCAGATGATGTTTTCCTACATAATAATGGTAAAACCTATCGCCAACTAAATTGAATTTTACAGTCTTTTATTTATCTCACAAATTTATATATACATGTACGTCTTTTGATCTTAATAACCTCAAAGAGAAATACCTACAACAAAATTGTAACTCCTCTTTTTTCTCTCATGTATATTTTAAAATAACCCAAAAAAGTAATTTCTCGATTCATTATTCTATTCATGATTATCTATTCATGTACACTTCCATAAACTAGTTTTTTGCAAATCTAGTAATTTAAAAACTTGCTTATGTATTTTACTTTTCTGTAAAACTGATGCTTGTAATAACATGCACCGCACAGAAGTGTAAGATACAAAATCCTTATCAGCAGTAATAACACTCGTACGATATACAATTTGATTTAAAATTTCAGTTACAGACCCATGCCCTCAGCCAATGCAGATTGCTGCGGACACGTTACAACTATTCAATGGTTTTGTTGTAACGGAAAACTGTACAACATTACAACATTACGACTACTTTACAGGCAGTTCAGTGTCATTCATTACAACGTTCACCTCATTGGCATTGTATGTACCTGGTATGTATGACTTATTTTCTTTTCCGTTATATCTAAGCATTCCGATTATTTTAGTGTTCATGTTTTACATGTTTAAATCATGTTTAGCTCTTATTTCTACAACATCAGAATTTCACTTTCCGAAGAAAAGGTTTAGCTTTTTAACTTTAATACTCAGTTTTGATTTAATGATTTACATTCAACTTTGATCTACGGATAACGGTTGCCGTTAGATATCTGACATCCACTAGACCTATATGATTTGTCACTATGTCTTTCATAATTAAGAGGATTCTAAGGTAATTCAACAGTATTATCGTAAGTTTTTTAAATCTCATTAATAATGCATTGTCTTCCCCAAAATATCTCTAGCTTCTCACTACCTTTCGGGGGTTTATTTATGCTCCTAAGTATGATGTTTTTTTATTTGGATTTATTTTTTCCACCAATACCAATAAAATTCACTAGAAGAAGGCCAGGAGACCGAAATATTGTAAATACTGAGTTAATTGTTTTGTTTGTTTGTTTTTTTTTGCTGATTTTGTATGTCCTTTGGTTTCTTGATTTTGTAGACCACTGAGTTGGTTTAATCCATCAAATTTTGTGTTCCGCTCCAACCAGGTCAATTAATTTATATGTAGTAGATCCCGCTTCTATCATTGTCTTTAATTCATGTTTGTTATTGTCAAAATTAATATTGTCGTCCATATGTCAATTTCATTATATGCATCAACATCAAAATTATCGTAGAACTTTGTCTTGTTTTTGCTTAAAAAGGGACTTACTTAATCATGGTGCTCATGGGAGTTTGGAGAAAAAAATCAATGGCATCTGCTAGAGCAAAGAAACAAAACACGAATGGAAAAGGGAAGGTAGCTCCAGTGTCCATCCAAGCAAATAAATATGAAGGTATGATGGTACATCATATATTTCGTTCTTCTGTATTTCCTCTCCTCGTGGAAAGTTTGTTTTGAGTACAACCATTCTTCTTTGCTCTATCTATGCTGTATTATTCCAATTATTCTCTTGTATATGTGAAGATCTTGTTTGCACTTAAAAGAAGTCATTGTTAGATAAGTTGACTTACTCATTTGCTTGACGTTCTTGCAAGACCGTTTTATTATTTTTAATTAAATATCACACCATTCATATGACTTTTGACTTTCAACGGTTATCATTTTTAAAAGTGACTACGGATTATACTAATTGGCATACTCCTATTGGTGGGTATGACAAGTCAGCAGGAGATGATTTCACCTATTCCCCTCTCTGGGTTTTCCAGGGATCCGTGATTTTTGCCAATATTTTCTATTTTGCCTTGTATATTTCTTTTTGACTACTGCTGGATATCTTACCATTTTGCATACCAAATATATTTTTTGTCTGTATGTTTTGTTTGACTGTTGAAGTGTCACAAGCCAAACAAGAGGCGATCGCTTCTCACAGATTTTCCTCAACGCTGCTGATTTTCTGGGGTTACTGAATATATGCTGTTGTGAGTGTCGGTGACATAACACATGATACAATATTATTCTGGTGTTTTATTTAAAAAGGCAACAAGTTATGGTTGGTATATATATATATATATATATATATATATATATATATATATATATATATATATATATATATATATATATATATATATATACATATATATATATAAAGCACAAATACAATCAGTGAAACACCTGGGAGTACTATGGACCTTGGATCTCCGAAGAAATACCTGTAGAAAATAAAGACAAATTAGACAAACATATAAAGCACAAAGACACTACAGTTAACAAGGCACCCTATATTTCACTTATATTCGTTCCCCGTCTGGGACTCGAACCCACGACCTATGGTACCGAATCACCTAGCTGTCATGCATCCGACCCTCTAACCGACTGAGCTATCCGAGCTCCACAAAAAATGGAGCTTTAATAGCCAATCATTAGCTAATCGCATGCATGACAACACGGCCGCGGAAAGTGAAGGAATTTACCCGACGTAAACGCAGGCGGATCCCCTGAGAGGATACATCACTGAAAGAGAAATAAACTTATAAAGCACAAATAGAATCAGTGAAACACCTGGGAGTACTATGGACCTTGGATCTCCGAAGAAATACCTGTAGAAAATAAAGACAAATTAGACAAACATATAAAGCACAAAGACACTACAGTTAACAAGGCACCCTATATTTATATATATATATATATATATATATATATATATATATATATATATATATATATATATATATATATATATATATATATATATATATATATATATATATATGTGTGTGTGTGTGTGTGTGTGTGTGTGTGTGTGTGTGTGTGTAATTATCGCTTTTAGAAAGAGTATTTCTTTATGAATGATATGCTATTTGATGTGGTATTTGTTTAAAAAAGATATTTGTGAAAATGTATTGTGTAAATATGTTTCCAGCACTCACCAGGCAATGAATCTGCATTCAAATATTAATTAATTTGGTAACGAAATGTATGACATTTAAAGTAAATAAGGGCTTTTCTTTTTATTCACAGTCAATGAATGGGTTGGCTTTAGAGAAGGAATTAGAGCGGCTGTAGTTTTCTTAGATTTGAAAAAACACCGAATTCTACTCAAAGATTTTTCTGATGTGGTTCTACGTATATACGACATACACAAACAGCAAATCGTGGAAATATGTCTAGCTGTCAACAGCAATAAAAGTCTTATCTGCGTCCGAGTCCAAGGCTATATAGATCTGGTATGTTAATAAAAATAAACAGTAAACATTATGTCTGAAAATCATCGTGAAATATTTGGGGGTTTTTTTTCATTCATTCAGTAATATTAATTATCGGAATACATTTATATACGTTAATTTGGTGCACCATATTCGCATTTCAAGAATATGTCTCTTCAGTTATGTTCAAGAAATAAACTTTGGAAAGTGAAAGTGTAAATATTCAGAGAGAGCAAATTCATTACCCATAAAAGTTAGAGCCAAAAAACACCCTAAATCCAAAATATTCTGATATCAATAACTTATATATAGCACTCCATTTATCAATTGAAATAGATCAAGTAATAATATTTTAATACTTGTATGAGCATTTTATTGTAAGTTAGTGAATGTTTTTTATTATCAATTAAAGATATACTGAAGATATAATTCGAATATAACGATATCAGAAATAATAGAAAAATATTATTAAAGATCTAGTATACTGAATTACGATTTCCTTATGCTTGAATTTGGCGTAAAGATATCAGTGCTTTGTTTAGTAATATTATTGATATAATGAAGAAAGATATCAGTTACACAAAATTAAACATAAGGAAATTAAATTCTTACGAGATGATATTGATATACATATGTGGAAACTGTTTGCTATATTTATTGAAACAAGAAAATATATTAAGAATTGGTTTATACTGATATATTTATATCTAAAATAAGAATGATTTTGTTCGGTAAATACAAAAAGTACTGATAATACTGAATAACGTATGTGGACTTTTCAGTTCAAGTGTGCAATAAAACACATCGTTGTAGTTCATTAAATACTAGAAACAGTATAATGATGTGTATAATTTTGTATACATGTATTTCTGTTAATTCTGTACACATGTAAATTATTGATAACCTATGAATTTTAAAGTTAAGGCAGTGAGTTTGGTAATAGCTGATATACAAAATGTTGTAATTTAGGTATTGCGCTTCGAAGATGTGAGAGAAAGAGCTGATTTCCATGCAGATCTTGTAACATTTCTTACGACATTGAAAGTTAGACACAAGAAAATAGACAACATGACAGAGCAATCTATTTTTAAGATGGCGAAGACAAAAGCAATGAGAGAGAAGGAACTCAGTAATTTCTTTCGGATGTTTACACAAAAAGTAATTTTTTCGTCTTATAAATATTATATTTTGTAATGTCATGTTCCGTGTATATTTTATATATCATCATGTTTTGTGTGCATGTCCTTGGTGAATTTTTCCACACAGCGTGGTCGCATGTCTTCAGTTGTTTCTTTGGTACGCATGTAATATGTAAATGCAAACAATGGTATTTAATCATGGTGTTCAATTTCAATTATTTAAAAAAATGTAACATAAATCTTACATACATGTTTTCCATCATTAGGCATAGATTGCAAATATTACTATTTATCATTCATGTAGGTGTTTGAGGGCAGAGGACACTCAAAGAAAGAGATGACGCTACAAAAAATGAACTTGACGAAGTATGAATTTGCTGAAGTACTCGGATTGCGACCAGAGTCCGATTTTATATCTTACATGTTTTCGTCTGTAGACTGCAATGGCAGTGGCTTTATCAGTTTCCAAGAGTTTCTCGACTTTTTCTTCATGATGTCTGAAGGTATTTTTTCTTTTTAACTTGGAATATGAGCTCCTATAAAATAAACTTGACTGATGGATTTATTTTGGGGATTGAGATGTCAGAAATAGACTATAACCCTATTGACATAAACATTTACAGATAAAACCCATGCTTGTAAACATTTCATTTTGAACCCTTGTCTTAATTAAGACTTCAAAATAGGCAAAAACTCATTTTAACTGAAGAAAGATTAAGAGAGAAAGAATTTTGAGGACATGTACATAACATTTACAATAAACTATTGTGTCAGGTTAAATGTAAATTGTAATGAGATAGAGTATTTTTAAGCTTAAAATGTCATAAAAGTTATATAAACAACCTTCTCCTTTAATGATAGTTGATATTAGTTTTTTGTCGACGTTTTACGAATAACAATGATGTGAATTAGTTATTTTAATTTTGTCCCGTTAAATTAATTTCACCTTGGTACTGAATATTGCCTATATAAACACTTGATCAATAAATTCTTGCTTTGGCATTATGGCTGTGGTATTAACATACTTGAATGATCATCCGTTGCGGATTTCAGTTTATAGGTTTTGCATGCAACCATTTTAAGTGAAGTTGATAATGTTCTTCAAAAAAACATTTTTTGGATTTCCAGTTTCGATCTTTGGCATCATTGTAAAGGAACCAGTCATTTGGATGCGAATATAGTTTACTAGATTAATACACGAATATATGGTCTTATATTTATGTTGACTAATTATAAAATACAATGTAATTTTTTATGAATAATCCTTTACATAATATTTTGTGTTTACTTTGTTGACCATTTCAATAACAACAAGCTGTGTTTGGGAAACATTAATGCCCCCGACGGCAACAAAGTTCATAAAGTTATTTTCATCTTGAAGGTCATTGTCAAGATCAAGGGGTCATCGACCTTGGTGTCATTTGAAATGACTTTATTAGTTCACTACGCATGTTAAATATGAATTCTCTGTACCTAACGTTTCAAAAGTTATAGCCAAGGTTAAAGTTGACAACAGACAAACGGACAGAAAAACAGACAGACAGGACAAAAACAATATGCCCCGATCCGGGGGCATAAAAATGCATGACAAATGCTAAGTAAAATGTAAAAATTAACATATTTTCTATTAGGCGATGCCAACGAGAAAGCTGCCCTTATGTTCAAAATGTATGACATAGGGGGCAAAGACTACATCACACAAAGCGATTTCTCGAAAATGATCATGTAAGTATATCAGGGCCAAAATCATTGTAATTTGTCTTCACTATGATCCAAAATCTTTGTATGTTATCCCAACTATTTGCTGATAAATTATGCCATCAAATTGCACGTAAATATTATCCATCAAAACCTCTGGCTTAATATTATTTAGCGAGAGTCCAAGTATTTATATGAAGTATATTGTTTGTTCGAAATGAATCCAGAGTTACTTCTGTGGAAGTAAATTTCTGTGACCTTAGTCGTAATCGCAACTGTATTACAATAGAATAAAATTTTATGTCTTTTGTGTGTTTTTTCCATTTTGCTTTTTTTGCGATTTTTGTCATACACATAATCAATATCTCCATCCCCCTTTCTTAGAAGGGTTTTGGCTTTTTTTAGGTCAATTTGGTTTCTCGTTTCTCTTAAAAATTGGATATTGATTGTATTGGTCTTTAACATCACTAAAAAGGACAATACAGGTGAATATGTTCTTATAATTACTTTGTTGTTTGTCTATTTACCTATAAGTATATATTCATTAAGATAGGTAGGTCCCGTGTGTTAATTTTATATTATACAAACATATTGCAATTTAAGTTTATATGTATATTATATACAACAAAAAAATATACAACAATTATTTTCTATTCCATAATATTAAGATCGCTCATGGACGTGTCAGGAACAAGTGCCATTCTATCGGAAATGGAAATTAATGCCATGGTAAAAACCATCTATGAGAATGCCGGACTTGGCGGGAAAAAAGGAATGAATTTTGCGACTTTCCAAAATATTTTTCTTACTAAGAACTACATTCCAGCATTACAAGAAGCGGCAATTCCATTACAGGGTAAGACAGAGAAATTATTTCGATTACATAATATTCTGGACTTGGCTTCCTTCGTATCTTATAAACAGTGATACAGCAAACGTATTCTTTTAGAAATGTAGTAGTGCAAGTTAATATCAATTTCTAACAATACTTTCCCCTTTTTCTTTAGTATGCGAATATGGTGAACTAAGTCAATACATGTGTGTATTTTCTTAAGTTTATTTTACCACATGGTTGATACTACTGCTCGCGGGCTATGAGTTCCAAAACCCGTTTTAGTGCTTCTGTACTGACCGGAATTATATATTTCAAATTTTCAGTGATAAATTTCTTTAATTATTTATAATTAAGGAGTATCACCCTCATCCTTAACTCTCTTCTTGCATGGTTTCTTTGGCTCTTACGTTTAGGTCAATTTAAAAATTAGTTTGCTTTTCAAGCATTTATAATTTGAATTTCCACTGAGGAGGTATAAAGTGTCGAAATGTACATATGTGCATATGATGCACTAAATCAATACATGTGTATATATCTTTAATATTTATCATACAATGGCCTAGAAGATAAATTTCAAATACAGTTGTACATAATGAATAGAATTAATATCAAACTGAATGTTTAACTTGACAATATTAAGTTTTTTCGTTTTGAATTTTTTCCTACATTAAGGATTAGAGGAAGTATCAGAAGACGAGGAGGATTATCCAGAATCTAAACTGGAAAGGGGAAAGACCTTTTTCAATGAGAAATCTGAATTGTCGCCCGAGAAACAAAAACAGGCACTGGCAGCACTTCGTAGAAGTAAAAAGATCCTTCGACGCAGGCATGTTCCTTATATATTTATATTCGGATCATTAACAGAACAATAAACATTAGTTGGTTGGTTGGTTGGTTGATTGGTGTTTTACGTCGCTTTCAACAATATTTCAGTTATATCGCGACATGGAAGCAGGAGGTTACCAACCTCTTAAACATAGTGGCGCAACCCGGGAATCCAACCCGGATCGTCGGTGCCGCAAGCCAAGAGCTTAACCACTACACCACGCCTGCCCCTAATAAACATTGGAAATATATATATATATATATATATATATATATATATATATATATATATATATATATATATATATATATATGATATTTTTCAGTTATAGATGTCATTATAAAATCTAGCACCTTAGTATGTGGTTATTGATGAAACCGGTAATAGTAAGGAAAATCAGCGCTACATGTACTAAGATCTGTTTCAAAAGATATATATACAGTATATCTAACTTTTAGTATTATAATATATAAATAATATACATGTATATTCAATTGAAACTCTTCAAAGTATTATATAACTCAAAGGATATTATATTTTGGTAGATCATCCACATTACAGAAAGAAGTTCCTTCTTATTTAAAGCAAAAAGGTTTCGACATCAAAACAATAGATAAACCTGTAGATCCATCCTTATTTAGCCAATATATGTTTGCCGTTAAACATTTTTTCGAGACCAACCGTCTTCAGATATTTTGGCTCGTATTGTACAGTCTGGTTACGGCAGGGATATTCGCAGAACGCGCTCACTGTAAGTATATTCAGCGTCAGTTTGCATTTGATATTATATCTTCTGTTGGTATATAAAATTATTTCTCAAGCAAAGGGAAAATGAAAATTGTTTTCATGACCGAGAGCAATTGGAAGATGCTTGCTCCAGCCGAGAACTGGTCTCACCTCGGATTTCAACGGTCCATGAATGCCCATCGTGATTTTAAAATAATGCAATAATATAGCGCTAAGGAGAAGCTCCCTCATGCAGAGCTTTGTACTTAGAAAGGATTTTGGCTGATCCATTCAGGTCTTATGGTGATTAATTTGCTATTTTGTCTGATCCTTCTTGGAGTTTTTTTGTGATTAATTTGCTCTTTAGATATTTCTGTTTTCCGAGGAGACATAAATTGTTGGAAAGCGCATGTGGCGCAATAAATTCATACTGGTATATATAAAAGTTATCATTAATATCGTATATGAACATTTGCAACAAAAACAAGGCAAAAAATAGTATCACTTGATACATAAAGATGTATATGTCTTCTCCAGATTACCTATTACCTATTTTACCTATCACTTATATCTTCTACAGATTACTCTTTTGAGCGAGAACATGGAGGTTTGCGGAGGATAGCAGGATATGGAGTTTCCGTAACACGTGGTGCAGCCAGCGTCATGATGTTCACCTATTCAAGTCTTATGGTGACTATGTGCAAGAATATCATTACCTATTTCCGCGAGACGATGCTACATCGATTCATACCATTCGATTCTGCTCATCTGTTTCACAAATACATCGCATCCGTTGCTGTACTGTTTACAGGTTCAAAATCCATGCCTATCTTACAACTGCTTTGAAAGTCTAAGAAAGCATTTAATTTATATTCGTATGAATATTTTCATTTTATCAAGTGTCACATTACATAGCTTTAATATTTCAGTTATGCACTGTGTTGGTCACGGATTTAACCTCTACCATATATGTACACAACCTCCTGCTGATCTGGGATGTCTATTTAGAGAATATTTCAGAGCGTAAGTTTATAAACCTCGTATAACTTTATTGACTGTACCTTTCCATTTTAAAGAACATAATGTAGGATCTTCTCTTAATGGCATGCCACATCTTAAAATGATTTCTTTTACATTTAGGATTACTCCTCTAAAATAGACACTTGATCTAAAGTCATTAATACATAGCTCTATTTCAATTAACAGAATGAAGGTTTTCTTTTTTTTACAGCACCCATGTTTTGCCGACATTCGTATACTGGGCCTATGGCACCATCACCGGTATGACTGGAATCATATTAGTCATCATAGTCATTGTCATGGTGGTATACGCGCTTCCTTATGGACGAAAGCATCTCTTCAATGTTTTTACATTCACCCATAAGCTGTACATTTTGCTATATGCCTTTTTGGTGCTACATGGCTTAGGCAGGCTCGTTCAGTCACCACTTTTCCAGTTTTTCTTCATAGGACCAGCTCTGTTATTTATGACCGATAAGATGATTAGTTTGATCAGGAGGAAACACGAGATTAAATTGATAGCGGCAGAGCTTCTTCCATCTGGTAAGAATACCATATGTTTTACCTTTAATCATATTTTGGTCATTCTCCAATAACTCTACAGTTATCTTGTTTGTGCTCTTCATGGTGGGCATTGCTAGCCAGAGAGGAGATGATAACTCCTCCGGGACACCTGATCACACTTCCGTTTAACACGAGCCTTATAAGTGGTACATTGTTTACTTAGCATCTGTCACGTCCACATAGAATATCCGAAAGAAATAATATCTTAACTAAATTTGGCATTTGACCTATTTTGCAACTCATCTCAAAATTACTTTAAAGTCTGGCAATACCCTGATAGTATTAGAGATTTGCACATTCGAATTTGCATTACTTTATTAGCATTTAGATATAAGATACCTCTATCAGTTTCACTATTATCTTCCACTTACTGCTATTATATTGTGTATAAAATGCATCAGAATGGTGAAACTTTTCTTAAACTTGTGTACCTTTTCATGATAACATTTACATAAAATTATGGGTTACTTGAATATGTTTCCCATGTATCAGAATATATAAATGCAATTTTGAAATGAAATTTTATTACAATCCCTTCTCATGAATTAAGCAAAACTCTCAAAGACTATATTATATCCAGAAATTTGTTGAATATAGGACAAACGAAAACAATATCGACTTCCTGCATTTTTCCACAAAATATTTACAAATACAATTTTATCTTTTTTTTTGCAATACCAAATCTTATAAGGAGAATAATACTATGAAAGAAAACAGCTTTTAACCTTCACTATCCCTTTAAATTATGTTATAAATTAAAGAAATATGTTCGTTTCAGATGTCCTCTCTTTGACCTTTAAACGCCCAACAGACTTTCAGTATATATCGGGACAATGGGTACAAATAGCATGCCAGACTCTGGGCTCTGGCGAATACCATCCCTTCACTCTGACGTCAGCACCACATGAGCAGTCCCTTTCTCTTCATATCCGTGCAGTAGGACCTTGGACTACTAATCTCAGAGATTTCTTCGCTAAAGATAACACAAAAGATAAAACTAAAGTAAATTGTAAATTATTTTCATTTGAATTTAAAAATTCACTGTAGATTGTATAATTATCAAAATCAAAAGATTGTAAAATTATACCTCATCAAACCATATTCCCGATGATTGACTCATATTTCATTACGACGAAAATCGTTGTCTTTTTTCTTTTCAACTTGCTTTCTTGTCCATTTTCAACAGAGATTTTCTTTTCCAAAGAATTCCTATATAATATACCATATATATTGTTTCAGATTTACTTGGACGGTCCATTTGGCGAGGGCCATCAAGACTGGTATAAATATCCAGTTTCAGTGCTGGTTGGAGGCGGTATTGGCGTGACTCCATTTGCTTCTATCCTTAAAGATGTTATCCACAGTGCTTCGAAACAAAAAGACACCATTAAATGCAAAAAGGTATTCTTTTGTAAATACAACCTAATATTGGTCAAGTTGTTTTATTGTCAATTTGTTCATTTAAGTTTACCTAAAATTGAATACTCATAAATACGGAAATCAGTACAGAGTAAAGTGTCACTAGTATGCTTCTAAGCAACTTTTGAAACACAATTATTATATAATTGAACTGGATGTCACAGGGCCCGGATGTTACTTCATTGCAATAATTGCAACCTCAATTGCGGCATCTGGTGCCTTTCTGGCAAGCTCGGAAAAAACAACCTCAAATGTATAATGGTGGGTTTAACATGGCAGCGCCCACAGTGGAAACACTGGTGCAACATAAAATATAGAAGAAAAAAGAGGAGTTACCGGCTCAGTTATGTGGCAGAAGTCATCATGGAGCTATAAAATATAGGAAACGACTTGCACATGTTGTTTATAAATAACATAAAAACTGATATGTTTCCTATTTAGATCTTTAGGAAACTGTATCATATGTGATTAAATACTATTATCGCAAATCCGCCTTCTTGTCAGAAATATTAACATCGTAATACATTCGAGGTTGTTTTTCCGAGTTTGCCGGAAAGACCCGAGAAGTTGTGTTACATCTTGTCGCTGTATTACGATATACCTTAAATTCGTTGTGTTATTGTGTATAGTTTTATCGCTTTGGGACTGTAGCAAAGCTCTATGAATTACATGGGAAAATTTATTGTGAACGTATAATTTATTATCAATAATTTATTTCAGATATACTTCCTTTGGGTTACAAGGACCCAGAAGCAGTTCGAATGGTTTACAGATATTTTGAGGGAGGTCGAAAAGAACGATAAACAAAATCTTGTCGACGTCCATATTTTTATTACTCAGTTCAAACATAAATACGATTTACGTACAACAATGCTGGTAGGTTACAAATAGAATTTATAGTACAGAAGGCACCATGCCCCTACAATAATCAAAATAAAATGTTCTTATTATTATTTTCGATGTTTAAAGTTTTGAAAAATGACCAGATTATCTGAAAATCTAAGATTTAGAAAGGATATAATTAGGCACAACATATCAACAAAAAATAGATAAATAAATACACTACGGTAAATAAATAAGATAAATAAAATAAATAAATAAGAATAATAATTATAATAATAATAATAGCATAGCATTCCAAATTGTGACACAAGTAATACAACCTATTTAATAATCATCATTGTGCAAATCAAATTTCAGAACAAGTATGTTACAGATTGTCTTTATGATATATATTTTATAATGACAGTAATTGTTGAATTATTAAAGTAATTTCACCCATGAGCAAAACGCCCTCAGAATTATTTTAACCTATTCGTTTTGCAGTACATCTGTGAACGACACTTCCAGAAGTTGGCAGGAAAAAGTTTACTCACCGGATTAGAGGCAATCACACATTTTGGAAGACCCAGATTTTATGACTTTTTTCACTCATTGATAAATGAACATCCAAAGGTAGGTATTGCCTTGAAAATATCAACATGATTTTTCGTGTTTTTTCCGCGAAACACTTAGGAATGACTGTCATCTGCTTGCTGACACACCTCTATTGTAACAATATACATAGATGATACCTAATCCTTTTAATGGACTACATTCTAGTTTTCTTCTACTTACGCTTTATAAGTTGTAAATGTATTGAGGACGATTCTTTTTATTTACAGGTGTCAACTATAGGAGTGTTCAGTTGCGGCCCCTTACCTATGAGTCTCTCCGTTGAAAAGGCGTGTTCGAATGTCGCAAAGGAGCAACAGAGGACAGCTTTTAAACATCATCACGAAAACTTTTAATAAAACTTTTGTGTGAATAAACACTTGCATGATGAAATTTATATCAGTGAGATATGTCAAATATTAAGATTATCTATGTCAAACGAAATATTTGCAAAATTTAATGAATAATTTCAGTTGACCAAATAATCTGCAGTTTCAGGGAAATATGAAATTTTGTAATTAACACTGAAACTAAGGAGTATCTCCCTCATGCATAGCTCTATCCACAGACTGAATCTTTGGTACACATTTTCGGCCACTTTGGTCTTACTCTGCTTTTCAAATACTTGTATATTATTAAAATTCCAATCATTCGGTAATGAGCATCAAATGAAGGGACATAAATTGTCGAAATGCGCATCTGGTGCACAAAATTGTAACACGTAGATAGGTTTTAATATTTATTACTGTTAACGCATATATGTCTTCATCTAGTGTGTAATGTTTTAATGTTATTCTATTGGTTTAGCGAGTTTCGTGTTGATTTTAATAAGTTCGACATAGAAAGAAAATAACCACTAACTTATCAAATATAGTGACATATTGTCATTGACTAAATCGAATCACATCCACATCATAGATTATATTAATTTATTTCACTGTAATTTTAGCATATTGCGATGTTGGTGCATAAACTTGCTATGCTCTCATTAGTAACGAAACATTTTTGTAATTTATATGAAATGCATAAATATTAAATATTTTATGAATGTTGTATCTGTTAATTCACAACCCATGTGAAGACTACATTGATTGATTACAAGACCTAGGCTTGGTCCAGCATACACATCAAAATCAAAAATATCCGTAAGCTCCTAAGGTTTTGAATAGAATGAGGTCCGTCTTTTGTAGGTAAATTGTGTCAAGAAATATATAGTTTTCCACACGCTGTTGGCTGGATTTTGCCAAAAACAGTTCAAAGTTTTGCCAAACTTTTTGTGAAGTCAGAGGGTACATAGGGTGAAAAGCATACGCCATTGGCACTTAAGGAACACATTTATTAAGAAGTGGTGATTTTGATTTTCCCCGCCGTCAACCCGGCTTATGACTCAATAGAAAGCCGGCGGGGCCTAGTGGTATCGCGTCGGACTCCTGATCGGGAGGCCGGGGTTCGAGTCCCGCTCTGGTCATGCCGGTGTCACTGCTTCGGGTGGGTCCGTTGCAAAGGTCAAAAATTGTATGCCCCGCATCAGGCAGATGTCGTCACCATATACGTGAAATATTCGTGGTGTGACGTAAAACAAAAATCAATCACTCAATATGACTCAATAGAGGGGCTCGACTACCCGCTGTACCTACCCATAAAACAAACATTCATGGACGCCTTCTTTGATACAGAATGTGGATATTTCAATATAAATTTTCCAACACGTGTCAATATTTTGGATACGTTTGTAACGAAGAGACCAGCTTCACTATAAATCAACAACCCAACCCCCCAGATGACAAGATACCTATTTACATCATGCGGTCAAAACTGAATCATCAACTTTCCCTTATAAAAATGATATACTTTCCCAAAATTCAAGATTCAACTAACTTGGGTATGATAGGAATACTGGAATACGAAGTCTGTGATTTGACATTGTGTATGGTCATATTAATAACTTACACCCATGGAGAATCGTCATGTGAGTCACCGTGACATGATGCTCATTTCTTTCTTATATCCATTATGAACATTTGATTGGCATTTTATTGCTATATATGAGGATGAGGTATGGCTTTGCTGGAATGGCCACTAGGTTGTGCTGGATCTTGAATAGCAACAGAAGACGGATCTTTACTCTTGTGATCTTGTGACCCCGTCCCAGGGAGTTGACCATATTGGTATCGCTGCCTGCTTTACTGCCCCAGTAAATCATTGTAGCAAATCGTGCTTTCTCCATGGACTTTATGTGTCCGGCGCCACAAACTGAGAAAATACTTGAGCCAATCATTTCATTTTAATTTATACCATTATCAAACGTTCAAATAAATTGTCAATGCGCAATGGTTTAATTCTATCTATCGACAGAATGAAAGTAAACAAAATCCAAATCACATGTATTCATTCATTGTGGAACAGAAGAATTTGAAATTATGACTTAAGTGGTGTGAGGGTCCCATATAGAGGTAGCATAATCCAGCGTTGGACGTCCTATGGCTTCGTAGGCTCTCACCCATGTTCTGCAACCTTTGAGGTTTCGCTTTAAGAAGGCAAGAGTCCCATTGATTTTCTCTAAGATGGCATCAATATGCTTATTCCACTTCAAGTTGCTGGTGACTCCAAAGTACTTGCTTTAGTCCACCAATTCTAGCTTACTGCAAGTATGGTTGTGTAGCCTGTAGTCTACGTTGATCGTCTTTCGCTTTGACAAGACCTGTATCACAACGCGTTTCTCTGGATGGAAGGACATCTGCCACTCTTTTTCCCATTTCACAAGTGCTGTAAGGTTCTGATGTAGACTGCTGTTGTCCTCTGTGTTGTTGATTGTGCGGTACTGTAGACAATCATCTGCGAACAACTTGGCTTCTGACTTGGTGACTTCTGGGAGGTCGTTGATGAATGTGAAGAAGAACAGCGGGCCAAGTAGTGTTTCCTGTGGTACTCCCTGATAGGACATCTGCGCTAGAAGAGACATGGTCGTCTAGAAGTACTTGCTGTTAGTTGTTCAGGAAGTCCCTAATCCGCAGCAGAGTTGATATCAATGTCTTGTATACTATAAATGATGGCTTAGTTTTCCAATAACTTAAAGTCGCTTTCGACTGCATCCAGTCTTATTCTAACAACATACCAAAATATAACAAAGTCGTGCAAGCAACTCCAAAAGCAATATACAAATATGAAGTCATTTTCTCCTAAAACCAAGAATATTCATCAATTCCAAAACCTCTAACTCTGCTCCGCACCTCACAAAATGATAAACGTGATTAGAAATTATTCTTCCATGCAATGCATGTATAATTTATTGTTGTTTATTACAGTTAAACATGAAACAGTTAAGACAAAAGTAAAGCATATTATGAAACAAACTCATTGTTGTGAAAACATATGAAATTGTGAAAAATATGTGAAATTAAGTATGCCAATATCTAGCCTGGAGTTTACTGTTCAGATAAGGTTTGAATACTTTTCACCTTATGTGTTGCCTTTATAGTGTTTACAAGCACAATCACAATTTTACTATGTCCTGTCTCAAAACAATAATAATCATGAATTACTCTGCCTGGAACAACCCAATCTGTGTTTAAAAATTATTGGTACGCATAACTAAAGTGTGTACATAACAGTTCACGATGGTAAATATGTAGAAGGAATCAAAATACATGTACTTATGTATAAATATATCAATCATTCTTCTGTCATAACATCACATAGAGTGACTTAATATTCTAAACTACTCTGATACTATATCAAAGATATTGCGGTGGAATCCATTTGATTTTTAAAAAGAGAGCCCTTTAAAGCCATCCACAGCAGTGAATGTTTAAAAACAGTGTGGCACAGGGGTATTAGTTTCAATAATTTTGTCTGATAGACTGCTCATCATGGTCCATGGAATATACATCACATGGTTCGTACTAAAATTCTATTCCATGACTTTTCCATGACTCATACCACATTTTCCATGACTTCACAGACGGACAACAGACAAATTACTTTGACAATAAAGCTACACTGTACTATTAATTATTACTATTATGTCAAGCGCTTCCTTGAAACAGTGCAAAACTAAACATATGAACCAACATGCTTTTGGAAAATCCGGATTTCGCGATGTTTTGAAGCAAACATAGTAAAATATTTCAGAAGATATATATATTGCCTGGAAAATGAAAAATGAAATTCCATGACTTTTCAAAGACCTTAAACCAAATTCCATGACTTTCCATGGCTGCGTCCAATATTCCATACCTTTTCAAGACCCAGGTCAAATTCCATGACTTTACATGACCCGTACGAACCATGCATCAAGGTGCAAAAAAATGCATAAGACATAAACATATGGAAATATGTATCTATAAATAAAAACATACTAGTAAACAGAATAAGAAATTCATACCATAATTAAGCCAAGGAACATCTGAGCCCAAAGTCAGTCTTTAAGATTTTGGGGTAACCTAAACTAACTTCCTGACAGCTTTGTTTTTTGGTCTAAAATTCATACTCATCAACTCATATATCATCTTAAATATTTTGTCGCATTCATGATTTAAAAAAGATGTTTGAATATTTCATTTTAAAATTGAAATCCATACATCACATCCTCTTCAATACACTGAACAGCTAACATTTTATTCACATGAGTAACAATCATCACAGGTTATCTCATAAATACAAAGTGTTATGCTGTGTATGTAACTCTACCAAGTTCCTCAACATTTCATTGCACTTTGGATTTTTCTGTAAGAAAAAGAGATGATGTTATATACAAAGTGATATGAGTACCACTTATAAAAACACAATCTATCAGACTTTGTAATATATATATATATATAAATATACATAAATGTAAATAAATATATGAAACAATAATTATAATAATAAATGTAATAATAATAATAATAATAATAATAATAATAATAATAATAATAATAATATTATAAAAATGTAACTTGGATCTTATACTTTAATAAAGATATAAAGGTTAGGTTTATTTGTTTGTTTGTTTACTGCAACCGAAGGATTGTAACCCACCTATGTTGTGGCAACCAGTAATGAGCAGTGATAACCGAATCACCCATAGTGGTATGTGAAAACTGAGTCAAGTTGCCCTGGTCCTACTTCATTTCAAAAGTGTTCTATATGTCTTCCTACATGTAAATGTGACACCTAAATCGCTTAACTCACTTAAATCTATAAATTATTCGAAACACTGACCAACTGACATCACCAATCAATAGATCAGTGGTGCTTGGCTAGAAAAGATGTTTATTTCATTTGTTTTTCTTTTAATGTAATGGCTCTCAAACAAGTAAAGTTTTGCATACATTGCTTAACCAATCTCATTATTGTATGGCAATTGTACAGTGTTGCATATATTGTATTATACTGTATTGTATTATATTATATTGTTTACCTTTATAATGTCTTTGACAGGAGTACTGGCTGCCAGAGGTGTAAATGCTCTCATTGTAGGAGAATCAATAAAGATAGTGTCTGTGAAGCACACATACAGTACAGCTTTATGGTTCCACATTTGACAATACGCCATAACTGTCAATGAAATACAAAACCAGTATAGCTCCTTAACTAAAAAAATATTGTACATCATACCCTTGTTAAAATATTGTCAAAAGGTAAATCAATTCCACTTTTCCACACCTACTGTCTCTTTTTCTTTTTCTGTTAAGTGTTGATAATACGGTATATTTATATACAGTGGAGTCTTGGGTTTTTTTCACACCAGCAACCCCAATTTCCTATGAAATCATTCTGAACTCAAGGTTTTAATTTCTTTACACATTGGGTAACTTTATATCCCTAAATGAGACTCTTAACTCCAATTTTTTACATGTAGGTTGAAAGTCAACTGTGAAGTGTTCTATGCATTAATTTTGATGCAAATATGCTTCATCAGAAAAATAAATCCTAATACTCCATATAATATGTACATCAAATAAAATCACGTCTCTTCTCTAATTTTTCAGACAAACTAAAATTTAAGTTATTTTGAAATAGACATGTAAATCCTCAAATATCGTACAATCCATGAAACAACTTTTATGAATCTATAGGAACACCAACTTACCTTGAGCAGGTAGCCCTGATACCATATTAGGCTGCTCCAGGTATGGGAATAAAGGTGTGGCCAAAAATTTTGTGGTTTTCAAACTCCGCAGGAAGGGTGGATTCATATCTGATATTGGTTTTTCCCCTTTGTATTCACTAACCGAGGCAGTACATAATATTGAAATATAGGCTGATTCTAAATCAAAATAAGACAGGAGCTGAAAAAAAATGTAGTGATTTATCAAGAGATGTAGTGATTTGTTATTACAAATTGAACTGATATAGGATGTACCACTTTCATTTGAAGTTTTCTTTGACACATACGACATTTTCCCCACATATATACAACTTCAGATTATACAAAGGGTATGTTGGTTCAGCAGTATCACACAAAATTTCTAATCTGAGGACCCAGGTTCAATCCCAGCTCAGATTAAACTAAATACATGTAATCCCATTCCTTATCATTTTTAAATTCCTTTCAAACATTTTTTATATTCTCAGAAATTGGTACGTTATGTATGCACTATTTCTCAACATTTCTAAATTTCTGCCATGGTGGCGTGAAAATTGACGTCACAGTCAAGAAAACATGGGAAATTACGTCATTAGAGAAAAAATTTCATGGATGAGATATACCACAAATTTTTAAACCAATTAAAATGCCCATTACATATGAAATTAAATGATTTGCTGTTATTTGTTATTTCAAACTATACTGGAGCTGGTGCAGCTCTGATGGTCAGGTGATTGGCTCATGTCAGAGTGGTCCCAAGTATGAATCCAGCCGGTGGTTTGTTGATCTTCTATCTGTCTTTTGAACTGGACAATAACGACCCAGATTCTGTGTCAAGATAAAGCTGGCACATTAATGATCCCTCGCTTTTTTGGGTGGGTCTGTGGAAAATGTCTGAATTTCTGTGCATTGCATCAGGTAGACACCATCGTCATGAAAGTGCAATACTCTTGGTTTGATATAATGTATAAATCTGATAAACAAATCTGGCAATACTAAAGTTATACACTGGAAACTTAAAAAAAACCTTTAAAAAGATTATTTCTTACCTGAGTAACAAACGAATGTGAGTGCTCCGGTAACACTGTCATATTACACTGACAGACAAAAACACTTTCATCCTCAACTCTTCTGTAAACGTAACAAGATTTGTCTGTTGGAGAAGTCTGTTCAAATGTATTAATGTCACCATCGTTCATACCACCGAACACTCCACCCACTATTTCGTATCCATCATGTGTGATGAAAGTCTGTGAAAATCCTAAAAGGTTAAAAGCTCTTTAGAGTACATATCATACTTAAAATATAAATCCACCCTTATTACAATATGATTTGGAAATTATTTACTCACAAATGAATAAAAAAACACCAAAAAACCCCCCAGTTTTGAATAGGTAAGTCAGTGAGACTTCCTATTCTGCAGTGACATAAAATTTTACCAAAACCACATATTGTAGCACATTTTCAGTCATACATATAATCAATTAAATATACCTTTTGACCTCCCCCACCACAATCAAAGGTTTGGCAAGGTACATGTATACTATCTTTTGCCAATTTTTGTGATCACTATAATGTGCTAAACTTTCACTATTGTAAAGCAAAATATCTATTCAATATGTTTTTTATAAGTTTTGTTTCTCAGACTAAATTTCAGAAAAAATATGCAGCAAGCAAGTATCTTATTATCATACATGTATTTCCCAAGGGACCTAACATTACAATAAAAGACCAATCTAAGACTGATATAACTGACAACCAATTTGACAATGTAATAGAGCCTAAGAAACCCAGTTTTCAGCATAACTACATAAAGATACATAAATCTCTCTAAGATTTCCAGAGGAAAGCATATTGGTTACCGTACATGTGCTAATAAAAACACTCTTTGTTACAAATTTTCTGCCTCTTGGTCTTTATCAAGTAGCTCAAACGATTTACAAAAGAGAACTGAAAATTCAAACCAAAGAGTGTTTTTATTATTACATAAAAATATTTTGTATTACCTGTAGCCGCAGGACCGATGGCAATCACCAATACATTACATTCTAGTTTCTTGTCTATCCTCTCTTCCATACTTGCTTTAGCTTTAGGACACCATCTAACTCGCATTGGACTGAAAGATAATGAAACCATAAATAAAACTTATTAACATGGAGTGTGATGCCAACCTAAATAAGTTCTGTGGGTACATTAAAATTAAGAGAGCTAGGCTTTTAGGAGTTGCTCCTCTGTGAAATGAAAGAATATTATACAGCGATTACTTCAGTAAAGCACACATCCTCAATACCAATTTATGTCAGTTTTCTCATTGGAGGATGACAGCATGACAACATGTACCAAGTGTGGCAACAAACCCCAAATAAGGCAACTTTTAAAATGTAGATCAAAGGTCACAGTCAAAGTTATGTGGTCAATGACCTTGATGTAATTTGAAAGGGCTTCATTAGTGAAGTATGCATGCCAACAGAAGTTTCTATCTCTCACAGTTCAAAAGTCATACATGTAGTGAAGGTTATAGTTGACAATAGACAGGTCAAAAACAATATGCCCCCGATCTATTGATCTGGGGATATAAAAAGGGTACCACTGTTCAACCATTTCAGATATTGCCATGTATACTCCAGAATGGAGTGCTGAAACCACTCCATGACATTAACAACTGGTCAAAATCAGTCTTAAGGGAGACTACTGAGGAGTTGGCCACAGAAGGAACACCTATACTGACAATTTCCCTCTCAGTATTCTTTAGACAAGGCTGTATACCTGAACAATGGAAGGGGCCAAGGATTGATTGTCATTTTACAAGACAGAGGACAGAATGAAACTTCAAACTATTGACCTGTATCCTTGACATAAGTATATGTCATAAGTAAGATCATGGAACATATATCGAGTCAGTAGGTATACGTTTTTCCCGTCCCTGGCGGACCAGTAATCAATAAAATATGGCTCTCGTCTGCTCTTCTCAAGATTGCTGTCATTTTTCCTGCAGATTTTACTGTATATCTTCTGACTAGATTACTCTCTTAATGGTATGTCCCGAGAGAACACGAATGATGCATTGCTAGGAGATTTGCTGCGGACTCCGGTTAAAGGTTATTGCGGCTTTATTTATGTATCCATTAACCGTCCGTTTGGAGGCAAAGTGAAATAATCTTGCAAAAAAAAGATGAATTATATGGGTTAATAGTAACAAAGTGTATATATACAAAGAGAAGAATCTCTCCCCAATCGATCTGTACCAGGTTTTTGTCAAAGCGTGCAAAATTAGCGTAGATATTGAGCAGGTCGGGCACATGTTCAGAACAAGCTATAATAGCTCGATCTAGCTATTATAGCTCTATTGAGCTATAATTTCTCTTATTGAGCTATAATTTCTCTTAAGTAAACAATCAAAATTTATGAATTTTCAAAAAATGTTTAAAAGTCGCATTAGTACTCTGAAAATAATGGAATTTATGCAAAAGAACCCTGGCAGCAATACGTACCAAATATGAGAAAACACACCTTAAAACTTTGCAAACTTCTTGGTGCCGTTTCTCCAATCTTTTACATCTTGCAGTGGAAGTTCTTTTACAAAAGTTATGGCATTTACTGACTTCTAATGCGACTTGCAACCGTTTCTTTAAAATTCTGAAATTTTCATTTTTCAGATAAGAAAAATTATAGCTCATTCGAGCTATAATAGCTAGATCGAGCTATTATAGCTCGTTCTGAACATGTGCCCAACCTGTTGAGGTTTGATGTTTGGTCACCCCTGTGATACGAGTCTTCCCTTTAACCTATTGACGTATTACTAGTCTGCTATGGATCAGGTCTTGGGAATTTCTCTAGTCTTTTATGGATTAGGTCTTGGGAATTTCTCAATGTAAGGTCACCCCTGTGCTTAGATTCTTGGATTTGGTCAATGGTGTGATGATACCAAGCCGACTTCGAGAATTTTGTTAAGTTTCTTGTCATTCCATCTTATAACTATCTTATTACCTAGATGGTATATCCACTACATCGTCGTCGTCATCGTCATCCACAGCCCTTGAACTAACAGGTAAAATCTCTCCAAAGAAAGTCGCCATGCTGAAACAAATGCAGTCAACGTCAGTAAAACGCTTCGTCCTCTAAAATGTCAAAAACCGTTAACGTGACATGGGTTGTTAGTCTCGTTCAACCAGACGCTCGATTATATGCGTAAACTCGGATCTCGCTTGCCGGAGATTTACGGAGGCATCCGAGCGTCTGGTTTGAATGAGACTAATGAATGTTCGATTCCGGCTATTGGTTCGAACTTTTCTGATGTGATTTCTCATTATATGCCTCCCTAACTATCTATCCGAGACCCCGTGTCACGGAATACGTTGGTGAGTAAAACTTCGGGTAAGTCCGTAGCACAGGGGAAAATCATGAAGCAACGCGGCACTGCACAGGCGGCGCCGCTCTATACGTGCAAAAATCTTTGAGTGGAGTTAAACAATAATTAAACAAGTAAAACGAAATCAATATTGGGGAAGTTCATCCACACATGATACTGGGTTGGGAGATGTTCATAGGTTTGCATTAAAACAAACGGATTTTCAACTGACCGTCCGAAATCGGTATCGTAATTGCTCTAAATAATCGAATTCAAATCATTACATTATTAACAGTGCATTTCCGTGGTGACTTCTCAGTAGCGGATTTAGAGGGGGGGCATCCCCCTTTTCGTTAAAAAATCACAAGGCATATAGGTTGAAAACACTCAAATAATATGAGTAAAACTCCATATTTGGCATCTAAAATGACTGAGTATTTTGGCTAATACTTGACTTTCACTTGTGCCCCCTTATATCGGAAATTCTGGATCCGCCACTGTTTCTGTCGGATTCTTTTATCCTTTCCTTAAAATCCGAAGGGCGGGCCCGAAAACCATGGATCATCAACAGGTATATCGGGATAGTCAGGGAGACTTTTTCATTTGCCCACACGGATTTAGAACCATGCAATTCTAAACAGAGGTGAGAAGTTTAACTACTATTTATTCAATTAAAGTGAAACCATGAGTTCTTCTTTTTTGCATTAATATTATTTGTAAGTTGACCCGATTTCCGTAAAAAATATTCCCCAAAATTTCCCGACTTCGTTGCATAGACCAAGATTATTCATTGTAGTGTGTGCCTAAGGCACGCGGACTATAAAAAATTCATTTTTTAAATTAGAATCTGCAAAACAATGCGTTATCCTTTCTTATCATATGACGACCTGTCATGGCTCTAGACAAGGTAAAACAAAAGAGTTTTTCTTCTTTCTTCCCTTTGTCAGCAAAGGATGGGAATGAGTTTCAAACGCTTCATTATTCCGGTAATGACTAAATATTGCCAAAGTGGAATATTGGTATAGATTTGTGTAGAAAAGGGGGTGTCCTGAATACTTCACCGGAAGATTTGGCCAATTTCTTATATTTATGATATTTCACACCGTATACGTTATTTATTTAAAATAGCACACTTTTTTCTTCGTAGAATGAAAATATTTTGATTTGAAATGAACTTTATTTAGAACTTTCATATCAAATAAAAAGCTTTTATTGGGTGTTATTTTAAATGTGATTGCGGTATTACAATTTTTACTCATTGGAATAGAATATAATTGTAATAAAACTGAAATATCAAACCATCATCTCTCTATCTCTTCCTTTTTCTTTTTCTTTTTATCTTCTTGATATTTGCACAAAACGTAAAGACGTTAAACTGGTGTCGCGTTGTCCTCAGAATCGCTACTGTGATGTCATTGTACGCTACTCCTAACCAATACTCTCTCACATTTATGGATAAGATATTAGACTTGCTCAAGTCTCTATGTTAAGAGTGTATTTATTCATAACGTCCTTCATATTAAATTCTACTCTTTGTCATACTGCATTCTCTAGATCTGTTTTACATTTACGGGAGCAGAGAATGGAGGATAATTATTAATGAAAACATAACATAGAGACTTTAGCAAGTCTAGGATAAGATCAAGTTGTAGTTTGTTAGTCAGGAACTCGTATAAAATAAAAATAGGCTACTAAAACACAATCTCATTAAAACTCGATCTATCACGCTCATTTATTTTATCATATTTGCTGTGGTAGATCTCATTACACTCCGTAGCAGTTCATCTCAGATCGACCTTTGACACTGACCAATATTTATCAGCGTTCGCTGCGCGAAGCTGGCCAGTAAAAGCAATTTGTGCAAAATTTGTGGATTCAAATTCGAACTATTATAGACAGCGATGGAAAAAATGAACTAGCCAGCTTCGCACAGCAGCCGCTGATTGGTCCGTGCCAAAGGTCGATCTGAGATGAACTGCTACGGAGTGTATTTAGATCTACCACAGCAAATATTATAAAACTAAAGAGCGTGACAAATCGAACTTAATGAGATTGCTAAAAACACACATTCGATCAACATCCCTCCCTCTTATTTCCCTAAAACGCCCCATAATCACGATCCTGTTTTCCTTCTGATTCCACCTCACCTGTTTTACATTGGGACCAGAAGTCACGTGATAATAATAGCGATGATGTAGAAGTTTTAACTAGCAGTCTTTGTCTACTACTCTATCTAATATAACGTCAAAAACACCGC
Source organism: Pteria penguin (assembly GCA_035048485.1). Taxonomy (NCBI): domain Eukaryota; kingdom Metazoa; phylum Mollusca; class Bivalvia; order Pterioida; family Pteriidae; genus Pteria; species Pteria penguin. The sequence goes on from CM068581.1 coordinate 52,687,277, forward strand.
TTCTCTTCCGATCACCGAAAAAAAGCAACGTCGAGATTGGTCGGTACATTAATGGGTGACCGCTTGGGAATAATGGGATTTGCAGAGATCTTTTTGTTCATTTCATCTCCAGGTTTTATCCATTTGATATAAGTATCACATCTTCAACATCCCTGTACAGCAAACCTATGTATTTCTTCTCTTTTTTATCTTTCTTTTTGAGATTTGTAGAAAGGCAGTGTGTAAAGTCGTTACACTCGTTTTGCGTCGTCCTTTCAATCGTCACTGTGACGTCACATTACGCTATAGCCCCTTCCGACGTTCCATCACAGTTATGGTTAAGATCAAGATGTGGCTTAATTGTGAATCAGGAACTTGTATACCATGAACGTAGACTATCAATACCTTCCCCCTTTCACTCCCTCTTATATCTCCCAAAAACTTCCCATAATCATGATTCCGCTTTTCTTTCTGATCCCACCTCATCTGTTTTATAGTGGAACCAGAAGGCACGTGACTATAATAGCGACAAGTAGAAAGGCTAAAAGCGTTTTTTTTTCTCTACGGCCAAATGAACGCTGAAAACACAGCTTCTCGTCCGATCTCGTAAGTTAAATAACATCTAGACTGCATGGTAAGGGCTTGGATAGGTGACCATCCGGGAATACGGATGTTTTTGGCTTCGTTTTTGTTCATTAAATTATTCATCTCCATATTACCAAATACTATATTTTTAAATCTTGGACTCACTCCTGGAGTTAAGCTTTTATACAAATACAATGCTGTTATTCTTATTATTATATTCGTTTTGTACGTATTAGAACAAATAATTAAAATGTTATTCTAAATACATGTTTACTTAGGACCTACCCGCAAATACACATGTTGTCGGTATTTCTTTTTCCTTCATCAGTATCATTCACATTATTCCCATTCCGACAGCTAGGGCAACTTCGAGATCAAGACGTAACTTTTCATTTTTCCCTTCCCTCTCCCATCACCCCCCCCCCTTTCCCATCTTCAAACTTATAAATTTATTTCATAATTTCTTTTCGATCCCAACTCTGGAACCAGAAGTCACGGAACTATAATAGCGATTTGTAAAAGTTTGTGAAAATAACTATCTGTCTGGGAATACCGTGTTTTGTAGACTGGGTTTTTTTTTGTCAATTCAATATTTTATCTGCAAGTTTTATTCATTTCATATTGGTATCACATCTTAAACATGCCTGTGCACACATATGTATCTGCATTATTTCAAAATTTAATCGTTCACTTATACATTCTAATGCATTTTGTTTGTAAAAGAAAAAAGAGGAGTTACTGGCTCATTTGTGTTGCAGAAGTCACCATGGAGCTATATAAATACATGAATATAAATAATACACTAGAACATATAACACATTCCAAAAATATTTGATTGTAGTGCAATTACGATACCGACTTAGGACGGTCATTTAATATGACAAAAGCCAAACAAATGGAGTGGTTAACCGGTTTACGGGCCCACCTTCCCATTCACCGTAATAGCAGAACAATCAAAGGACGTACATTTAAAAATTAATAAATAATCCTCCATGTAAAGAACAAGGGTCAACTGGTATCGCATATTGAGAGGTCATAAAAATATAAACACGTAAGGTATTGTAAAACACATACTGGTATAAAAATATATGCGACATCAACATGATAAACCGTGCTCTGCTAGTCTGAAAGCGAGCTAAGACCCTAGATCTGTAGGAGTCCCGAATAACAGTCAGAGGGGACGAGGTTCAGGACCATGTCTCCTCTGAAAGAGGTTTGGACAAGGCCCGTCATATAGTCCCCATCGCCCTGTTAGTCAGCGTGCAACGTTCAAGTAAAAGTCTGCATAATGTTGTAGAGGGGCCAAATACAAGACCTATAGTCTTTTTGATGATCTCAATATCATATTGTCTATTTAGAAGACGTTTGACTATTTTATTACATGATAAAATAACGTTATCGGAGCCTTTTACTTTCCTTAGTTTATGTACGAGATCACCGTACAAATTAGGATGGGAAATTCCATTGGATACATACTATTGAAAAGAAATATTTCCAAATTTAGATAGAAGTTCTAAATAAGATCTGAAGAATTTGCCGAATGTTTTTCTTAGCTTGTGATATCTGTAACCCTGAGTTAAAAGTTTAATAGAAATTTGTAAATTTCGTTTATGAAAGTCCAAAACATCATTGGCTGTAACACTCATTGGCTATCCAATTTAAAAACTGCAAGGGTATTCACGATACCCCTGCAGTTTTTGATATGACGTCACGATACCCTGCAGTTTCAGATTTGTGACGTCACGATACCCTACAGTTTTTGATATGACTGTGATTAGCGACTTGGCTTAGGAAACTATAACTTTGTGCCTCTAGTTGCATTGGACTTCGCCGCCATTGACTGTGGTCCTGATGTTAAGGGAGGAAATAAAACGTATTCTCACAAAAATGACGTAAAGAACAATGAAACGTCCCTATGAAGTCATAAGGTTGCTAATGTTCAACGTCGTTTCTAACTCATAGTACACAAGCGCCGTCTAACGGATGATAACGGACGGCGAAGATCATTATTTTTGTCTCGGCTAACGCCTCACATTAAAACTCAATTTCTGACAGGGTATTCGCCGATATACCCAGTCAGTTTTTGTAAAACACTCGCATGGTAACCCCTAATTATAGACCCTTTCCACGTTACTGCGGGACTCAACAATTGAGGGATCGCCAGATCCAACTTTAACCACGCCCATTACGTAGTTTCATTGTGACGTCACAATTAAAATCATGTTTGACGGGCCATTTATTTATGACGCCATAATGAAAAAGTGTGCCAAAAGGTGGGATGTCGGGCATTTGCCGATCAGTCAATTGGTTGGCAAATGTTAACGTTTCCCATAAAGATTTTGACGTCATAATAGAAAATTGAGTGTTCGTGACGTCATATTGCGGGAACTTTTTTCACGATTTTGCTAACCAAAATGTTGAGTCCCGCAGTAACGTCGAAAGGGTCTATATAAACATTAGCTAAATTAATTAAATTAAATTGATGTACTCAGTTCACAGTGGCGGATCCAGGATTTTCGAAAGTGTGGGACATGTGTATTAGCCAAAATACTCAGCCATTTTTGGTGCCAAATCTGAATTTTTGTCCATAAATATATGGCGAAAAGGGGGAGGCTCGGCCCGGCTCCCGCCACCCCCTCTAAATCTGCCACTAGTTCATGAATGTAATTTAAAGTTAAGTTATTTATTAATATATTATCTTCTTCTTCTTCTTCTTCTTCTTCTTCTTCTTCTTCTTCTTCTTCTTTAATTCAGAACTTCTGTCTAAATTTGGAAATATTTCTTTTCAACACTATGTATCCAATGGAATTTCCCATACTAATTTGTACGGTGATCTCGTATATAAACTAAGGAAAGTAAAAGGCTCCGATAACGTTATTTTATCATGCAATGAAATAGCCAAACGTCTTCTAAATAGACAATATGACATTGAGATCATAAAAAAGACTATAGGTCTTGTATTTGGCCCCTCTACAGCCTTATACAGACTTTTACTTGAACGTTGCACGCTGACTAACAGGACGGTGGGGACTATATGACGGGCCTTGTCCAAACCTTTTTCGGAGGAGACATGGTCCTGAACCTCGTCCCCTCTGACTGTTATTCGGGACTCCTACAGATCTAGGGTCTTAGCTCGCTTTCAGAGTGGCAGAGCACGGTTTATCATGTTGATGCCGCATATATCTTTATATCATTATGTGTTTTACAATACCTTACGTGTTTATATTTTTATGACCTCTCAATATGCGATACCTGCTGATCCTTGTTCTTTACATGGAGGATTATTTATAAATGTACGTCCTTTGATTGTTTTGCTGTTACGGTGAGTGAGAGGGTGGGCCCGTAAACCGGTTAACCACACCATTTTTTTGGCTTTTGTCAAATTAAATGACCGTCCTAAGTCGGTATCGTAATTGCACTACAATCAAATATTTTTGTAATGTGTTATATGTGCTAGTATATTATTGATATCCATGTATTGTATAGCTCCATGGTGACTTCTGCCACATAAATGAGCCAGTAACTCCTCTTTTTTCTTTTATATTACAAACGAAACCAAATTTAAGGGCCCCCCCTACCAGAGACATAGACTACTTTCTATGTCTCTGCCCCTACATACATTTGAAATGCTTCATACGCCCCTGAATTAGACCCTTCATGTACTCCTCCCGGATTGTCGTGTGCGGTATTCGTTCTGAAATAGTAATATACCTAAGCGATCAAAAGACCTCGATAAAAGGGTCAAGGCTGATCATTTTGTAAATATTTTGGTGATGACTTCCGGTCTGTGCAATGACTTGGAAATGACAACAAAATAAAAGTTAAAAAGCGCACATTCATAACGATTGTCATTTAATAGGAACGATGTTCAGCTCCGTAACAAGTTGGTTAGGTGTTGTGGACAATAAAAAAGAGGAAGAAAAAGAAAATGCTGACACGGAGGACAAGTCAGAGGAAGAGAAATCAACAGAAAAAGAGAATGAGAATTCTTCAGGAAATAAAAGTAAAGAAGAGAAGTCTGAAGACAAAGAAGAAGATTCACTAGAGAAAACAATAGAAGATGTATCAGCAAAAGCAATCAATACAGCGAAAGAATGGGGGAGTATGTGTCAGAATAGTAGTCACATCAGACAGTCAGATATCTGTTTGTCTGTTGGATTACAGGCCTTTTCATATTAGTTTTATGTCGCTTAAAATACCCAGCATGCAATTTTTTGCTGCTCAGATCTGTGTTATTCTATTTTGACATAACAACCCAAGCATTAACGTCATAATGAAAATTTTGGCAAAATGTAGTTTGTAGGGCATGAGCTGAAGAGGCCAAATATTAGGCCCTCACTAAAATTAGTGGTCGTAGTCCGAGTTGGATTCGAGAAATGTCACACATAATTACAGATTTCTTCATTTTTATTGCTTTGTTCGTATTAAAACGTTCAGGAAACATTGTTAGTTTCATATTTTATTTGATTCGACAGAAAGAATGTACCACTATGTCGTTAATTCGATAATTCAGAGCATTTTCTATATGCTCCCACACTAAAATTAGTTGTCGGATTTGAAGGCAGAGTTGAGAGTTCTAGCTGGAATATGAGGAATCTACCATTATTTCCTAGACTCGGACTCCGACTACCAATTTTAGTGAGGGCCCTAATATTATGAAGGAAGTGACTCCCAGTACACAACATGTATGATTTTCCTCCAGAATAGAAGTACACATTGGTAGATTAGAGCCAATAAATGATTACTCAGAAAAAAGAAGCAACCTCCCATTACTTAAGTTAGTGTTTATTCATGATTTACTTTGTACATTACATCATCAGCTTATTGAAAGAAAAACAGCATAACTGTGAAATGGAGTCATTGGAGGGTTTGTATACTTGTGTGTACTTTTAACCTGGAGGATAATCATACACATGAACTGTACAGTTGAAGTGAGTTTTCCTGTAGAAAGGCTTTACTATAATGTTGAAATCAATTTTATGATAAAAAGGATAACCCAACCCAATTTTTTGTCCACCTTTCCTTCTGGGTACATAGAATCACCAGAATTACTGCTATTCACTGGTATCACAAAATAAATGACCGGAATTACAACATAAATGACTGGAATTACCGTTAAAGGAACCGGAATTACCGTTGTGTGAGTAGATAATGACTCAATAAACCTAGAAAGTATAACTTTGTACCACATAAAATCTGTTTCTGTTGAAAAATGACAATAAATGTCCTTCCTCTGCATTTGGCCAATTTCAGTTTGGGGCCGGTTTGGGTTAAAGCCATATCGATTTCGTCTACCCAACCACTGATAAAATTTAATTATTATATATAAACTTTTACATTAAATTTCACCTGTTCTTTCAGATTATCATAAACTGGAATCTAAATTTACCAACAGATAAATATAAAGGTGAATGAAATATAATGGAGTTATAAATCTTGGAAAGTAGTTCACACTTCGAACACCAAACTTGTTCTGTTTGTACATACATGTAAGCACGGTACGAAAAAAGAGAATATCAGGTCATTCTATGCTAATATAAACTTTATATAGTATAAAGTTACAATTGTATACTTTCTAAGTACATTTGGTCATTATCTACTTACACAACGCTAATTCCTGTCATTTATGTGGTAATTCCGGTGAAAAGCAGTAATTCTGGTGATTCTATGTACCGTTTCCTTCTAGTATGTGAAGTATGTTCTCCATAATTGTGAAATAAATGATTGATGTGCAGTTTTATCATGTAGGATCATCCTACACATTGTGTACTGGGAGTCACTGCCTATTATGAAATTTGTATATTGACCCATCGTTTTAGCGGAGTGTTTGTAGAATTTTGTGATGTCACAATACATTTATTTTTAGTTTGAGGTATGAAGTATCGCTACATCATTTGGTTTAAGAATTTTTCTAGCTGTAATAGAAGGGTAAATTATGTCAGCTTTGTTAACATGTTGATGATGAAAACTTTATGTTGGTTCATTGTCAATACAAATTTCTGACAAGCCAAAATAATTTCCTGTCCAAACATATGCCAGGCAAGTTGACATAAGAATCTAAGTCAGCAATGCATATACCGATACATGTACATGTACCTTAGTTCAAAAGCTATGGAAATTGGAATAGTTCATTTACCAGGCCCGTAGGAAGGAGTTCAAAAGTGGAGGGGCCAAACTTGTAAACTCTAAACAAAATTTGCAATATGATACCACTGTTTTAAGCCACGTTTTGTGCCAAGAAGGCTTTCTTGAATTGCATAGAGCTGGAAACTGACCATAGACAGATTAAGAAAGTTTTGAAAGGGGGGATGTTGCAGCCTGCCATGACTTCAGTTTTCCATTATCCAGTTTGGCAAGGGACAGAGGAGGGTGCTGCAGCCTTAAAGAAGGCTGAAAATAATCCTTTATTGGTAAAATTTTCCAAAGGGGGAGGGGGTTGCAATCCTCCCTCAAAATCTGCCAATGCTGACAGTTAATAATAAACTCATTTCCACCTCCCAAACATGGATAAGCAGTGTTCAGGGCCTGTCATTTCAACTTTGAGGCTTTAAGAGGAACGGTAAATTGTGCTTATGTTTGCAAGAGTAAATGTTTTCCAGAGTCCAAACACTTTTATATTTTTGCATGATGAAAATAACTTGTAGTATTATTACTATTAACGTTCAAATTTATACATACTGCTGCAACACAACTTATAAGATTGTAAATCAATTGCCTGTTAAGTATAATTTAATTAAAACAATATAGTAAATAAGATAACAACCTATAATCGGCCAGAAAAGTGGGCCCCCCCTGGCCCCCCAGTTCCTATGCCCATATTTATAAGTAAAAATGGAATGAAAACCATTGAACAATTAAGAGTATGTATACAAGTATTTGATAATGAATTACAAAAAAGGGTATTTTTACTCCTTTGATATTGATCGTTTTTAAACCAAAATATTGACATTAAAATGCAATTTACATCTAGTAGCAACCCTAGGAAGAAAATTTCAAAGTGGCTATAGCTCTTACAAAGCAGGTTAAATTAAAAAGCTCTATGAAACATTTCCAGAACAGTTTTCCTTTTCAAAATATTTTTGCTAGAACAGTCTCCACAAAACTTTTTTGAACTACTAACCTGTACACAAATTTTATACTTTGTTCGAGAATCTGGTAGCCTCGGGCATCCAGCTAGTGAGTTTTCATGAGGACTGCTAAGGCAAACCTATGATAATTTTGTCATCAATTTTTTTTACTCATTGTGGAATGGTTTCCTTATATAAGCATACCAAGTGACTATTGTGTTGACAAACTGTACATTACTCAAATTACACTTCAATTCATATAATTGCAGTAATTTTCATTGGATTTTGATAAAATTTGGCACTATGAAGGGAAATTTTATCTTTTTCATATTTGGTATTTTAATTTGTCTATCTCGATTCTGATACAAATAAATTTTTTTTATTTATTAATGCACCAATTTCATTAATACTAAACTGTATGTACATGCAAATGGTGCATGTATATATAAAATATAAAAAAAAGGGAGGAAAGGTTAAGTTGGCACTAAGATTAAAGGACAGATTGAAAGTAAAAAGAGTCAACTTAGGTGCCGCTGAATCAAATATAATGACAAATTTTCCCAATGTACATGAATAAACATATCATTAGAATATATACACACATTCACAGAACATTTACATAAAAAACAAATACATAATTAATGACATTGAACAAAAGTACATGAAGAACTTTATTCAAGCTTTTGACAAGCAACTATTCAGAACTACTGTAAACTCATATATTCTTCTACAACAGTTATCATAACACTGTACGTATACAGTCATGTTTCTATACATTTACTTGCACTTAAACCACCCTCTTTATCTATGGCAAAATTAAGCTATAGATTAAATTACATGTACAAAGATTAGCAACCCAGTTGATTAACAAAGAAAGATTGTACTTTCATAAAAGTATGCGAGAACTTCACTGCCAGATCTAGATAGGTTTTTACATCATAATGAATTGGTTTGATGTAATTTCACAGTTTTATTCAGTTTATCACCGTATGATCCAAGATACAAGTTGGTGTCCACAGTCTATATCACAGTAACAAGCAGATCTTTCTGAAAAACAAACCCCCCAAAAAAGGGAGAAAACCTGTTACTAATGCCAGTAATTTAGCCACTGCATACTCCATGTAGGAACCTGGTCTCACCTTTGATTTCCAAGGGTTCATGAATGTTCTTGTAGTATGTTGAACATTGAAAGTACTACAGGGACATGTCATCAGTTACTTTCGTATTTGATATCATTAGTGAAAAATTTACTTTTTAAGTAAAAATGTATAAATCTGATTGCTGTTTTGTGGTTTCACATGTATGCATATGAAAGTGTACTACAATCATTCTGAATATACATTGTAATTCTTTACTTTTACTTTACAAGTAAGTAAAAAATGTTAATGATCTACATGTATGTAGATATGGTTTCATGATTATATACCAGAACATTTGCTGTGATATGTACATGTAACATACATGTACATGAAATAACCATATCTTGGCACTAACTTTTAAAAAGAGATTACTCAGAATCAAAGAGAAATTAATGCTGTTCAATTCAGATGATAAATACATTAAAATCAGTTGAAGGATCTGAATTATGGATTCATTGAATATTTACAAAGTTAGTAGATAAGGTATGATACCTTTTGTACCTTTTTAATGTGATAAAAACTCTGACCCAGGATCAGCCGAAAAAAGAGAGGGGCATAGATATACCTTCTGATCTTTTAAATTAAATGTTACATGTACCTCATCATATCATATTCTTTTCACACTATTATTGATTTTTATCTTTTGTAATCTAGGTTTCCTGTATTCATTCAGTAAAACAGCTGGTAAAACAGTTGCTGACAAAGCAATGCAGATTAGCAAACAAGTAGAAGAAAAGGTAATCTGATATTCCCATCAATATTTTGTAGAAATAAGATAAAGCAGTACCAAATGGCGATTATGTATTTTATTTATTATGTTACCTTAGATGTTTGTGATACACAAAGGAGACAGATAAATACATAGCTCTTATCATATATCTTTCATGTGTATAGCATCTGGTTTATATTGAAACAAAGGTTTATATATTAAGCTAGGATACAAATGTACATGTATGTATCTGAAAGACTTTAGTTAGTCTAACTGAACAGAAGCGTTTTATTAATTTTGAATGTTGAAACTGCAGTTTTTATTGCAATATTTGAATAAGTATATGTGAAGTCTGATGTGTTTTCCTACAGTCTTTAGTTAAAATACGTTTTAAAAGGTTCTGAACTATTAACCCTATTATGATCTTGCTTTGTTATACTAACCAGGCATACTAGGAAATGCAGGAGTTTCCGTTTTAATTGTTATTCTGTTGGTTTTGTTGTTTAGACACTATCATCAGTCTTTGATTTACATGTACATGTACTTCTTAAAGGTTTTATTACCCGGTACCCCCTTGTAACAACATTGCAGGGGGTATGTAATAACAGTACTTTTTGTGTGTGCATGTATGAGTGATTGCTTGCATAAGTGTGTTTGTAACAAAACCTTGTAGACACTCTAGAAGTCACAATTTTGGTCCTATTGGGTTCATATCTAACATACTTATAGTTTTAGTATAAGAAGAGGACGATCCTTATTGATTTTAGGGTCAAAAGTTACGGTCACTAGAGGTCATCAAAGAAAAACCTTAGACACTCTAGAAGTCAAAATTTTAGCCTTATTGACTTCATACTTCACATATAGTTTTAGTATAATTAGAGGAAGATCCCTAATGATTTTGGGGTCAATAGGTCAAAGGTCATGGTAAATTTAGTACCATGGATTTTGCTGCCATGTGAGGGGATGCCATGTCTGACATTGCCCTAGTTTAAAATAGTTCTTAAATATATGAACTTTCTCATATCTTTCACATCTTGCATTAAAATCTTCTTGTTATATCAGACATTTCTAGGAGATTTCAGTCGGGAGCAAAACAAATTTGTCTCAGAGAAAAAGGAGAAGGAGAAACATGAAGAAGCTGCGGTCCCTCCTTGGATAGGATACAATGAAGAGGAAGCTATGAAATCTCAAATACTGGCTCTATCTAAGGTATGAAGCAAATGATTTGTACAGGTACATGCTAATACACACACACACAAGGGATAACTAAACACACACACACACACACCATATTTTGAACATTGATAAATGGAACAATGACACAACTTTTGTCTCCATCTTTTAAATATATTTTTAACAACTCCATTTCAGGAAATATATCGGTAGTAATATGTCCATTTGTGTGTGAATGTTTGGGTGTGACTGTTTGTGTGTGAATGTTTGTGTGTGAGTGTTTGTGCATTAGTTAATGAGTATATAATGTAATAAGACAGTAACCTTTTGATTTTAATGAGGGGGAAAAGAATTAAAGAATGCTCCACCAAGAAGATTAACCCTATCTGATGTCCTTACATTTTTATTTCCATTATTATTATCTGATGTCCTTTACATTTTATTTCCAGTCCCATATCCTCTATACTAAGATTCCCTATAGTTAGGAGTCGGACCCTTTTTATCATGTGAATGCCACCAAACTTCACATGTATGTTGACCTCAGTAGAAAGAAGAGCCATTTTGTCCTCTCATGCAGCTTTGTCAGGAGGATACAGTAACATTGTTGTGTGTCTGTTTGTTCGTTCAGGCTCTCATTCCACTTTTCTTTATGAACACTGTAGAAGACATTGATTAACACATAAATTCTTCTGTTTGTTAGTCCAGGCTTTTACCCTGCTTTTCCTTGGGAACACTGTAGAAGACACCATTTACAACATAATTTCTTCAAATGTGTACTTACTCTTTATGATAAGAGAAGAGTCCTATAGATTTTCAAGCTGGCGTGCGCTAGTGGTACCACTCGCTCTGGTCATGCCAGTGTTCTGTCTTTTGGATGAGACAGTAAAAACCAAGGCCCCGTGTCGTGGTATGCATGGCACGTTAAAGATCCCTCTCTGCTTCGGGTGGGTCCGTTGCAAAGGTCAAAATTTGTATGCCCCGCATCAGGCAGATGCTGTCACCATATACATGAAATATTTGTAGTGTGACATTAAACAAAAATCAATCAATCAACCTATCGATTTTCAAGGTCAAAGATCAGTAGTCAAGTTTACATGAGGGGATGCTACACTTCATGAAACAGTCAAAGGTGAAGGTCACAATGTCAGGAAATTCACCTTTTTATAAAGCTGTTTAATGTTAACGATAGGCTTTATAATTTTTTTCCGATAAATCATTTCATAACTTGAGGAATTGTTTATAAAGCCTTATAATTTCAGTTCCTGAGATTTGACATCATGGAATTAAACTGTTCATTAAGGTGAAAATGAATACTATATTTATAGGACAGAAGAAACTTCATGAGAAATCCACCATCCGGCGTACAGTATCAGTTTGATTTTACATCTATGTATCCCATTGCTATGGCAACCTTACAAGAAGATTCAAATTTACAGAAAATGAGATTTGAATTGGTTCCTAAACAGTAAGTCGAAAAATAGAATATTTAAAATGATGCTCTAATGGAAATATTATTTAAAGTATTAAATTTAGATATTTAAAATTTCTATTAGTCATTAACAATATGAGTACTAGAAGTTAATAAGATGATCTATTGCGAATGGAAAAAAGTCGCAAATCAACTTTTGATGCAACATTTCTTGATCATTGGAACATTTATTTGAAAATGAAGCATAGATTTCGTAAGTAAAAGTGGTGTATTTGGTGCATTGTATTGGGATTACAGTTCGTGTACTCATGTGCAGAATATCTTTCCTTATTTAAAATGAGAATTAAACATAGAAAATTATATAAACAAATCGGTCTTTCAAATCGATACCTGTGGTATAGACTGAGAAGATTTGGTCTGAATTTTGTCTACTGGTCAGCTGTTAAATTGGAACACTGCCATTGAGGTATACTGACTCTACCTTGTGATAATCAAACGACACAACAAAGTTATCTAGTAAAACAGGATTTCTTATTGTTGTCTTATTACTTTAATAACTAATTCAGAGAATTTTATCAGATGCAGTTTTTAAAAATCTTAATATGTAAATAATCATGTCTCTGTACTTTTTTTCTGATAACAGAATCAGTGAGGAAACTTTCTGGAAAAATTATTTCTACAGAGTTTCCCTCATCAAACAGTCTACACAGCTCACATCCTTGGCACAAGAAACAGGTGAGCTTTTGTTATTTGCTCTTGAAATAGTTGACAGGTGAGCTTTATTATCCTTGCTATTGTCATCAAGGAGTAGATATGGTTTATAACTTGGGTTAGTGTCAATGGAAGAATGAATGGGTAAACTTTATATCAGGATTTAAATACATGAAATCAGTAAATTTTAAAAATCATGCTTTCGTCATAAGATAAGTTTTATATGTTGTGTTTTGACACAGGAAACAGAACAAATTTGGAATAAATTTTTTTCATCACAAGATCAGATACACTTTAGCACTCAAATTGTGTGTAGGAGAAAAAAAAACCCATACACAATCTCATGTTCGCAGTACAAGAAATAGGAAAGCATAAAATGTAATGTTCTAGCAGAAGAAACAGGGAAATATATGTTCTTAGCAAAAAGCTTCAACATAAGTAAATAATATATGTTCTTAGAACATATATTAAATGTCATTAATTTATTAATTTAAATGTAAATTAGTAACCATTGATCTTCCCTCTGGAAGTCTAAAAGAGATTTTTTTAGATTTAAATGTCGTGTTTTCATAACAAGAGACAGGGGAGTTAGAATTTGCTTCTGTTTTTGGTACATGTATAAAAATTTCCAATTTTTATATCTGACATCTGATTAGTTGATACATTTTTAACCTTTTTGTCGAGCAGCTAAACTGAATTCAAAGGAACTCAGTCAAATTATGTCTGATACTGACTGTATCCTACAAGCTTAATTACATACCAGGCTTTGTCCAGCATAGTCTTCTGAAAAATAAATTGGAAAAATTATTATGTTCTTCAGTTCCTGTACATATTATACAATGTACTACACATGTATTTTTTCAATGTCTGATTTCATTTCTCTAAGTTTGTCAGATAATAAGATAAGAAAAAGGTCCGTGAAAATCTTCCCAGCATATTACATACATGTACACCATTTGTCTTCTTCCGAATTTGGTATTTCGGGCAATAGTTGGGTAAAGGTCTGTTATCCATGTAGTAAGTTATTGTCTGTTATTGAATGAAAAATTTTTGAAGATAAATATTTGTTTCCAGGGAGTACAGGAGAGAGTAAATCAAATGATGGATCCAGGAGATCCTCAACAGGTAGTGTAGAAAAAGGTAAGTGTCACAAGTTTTAGGTTACATTATAAGTACACATTTCAGTGCAGACAAATTTTATTGCAAAAATATGAAAGCAGAGGTCCTTGATATGTTAGTGTAGACGTGAATAGTTTGACCTGTGATTAACCTTCATATTAGGTATCACTGAATGCATATGGATAAAGGTAGTCTTAAATCGTAACTGTGCACTAAGATAACATTAATGCATGTACTAGAAATATAATTTGATTAAGAAATGTATATATACATATTAAAACATGTTTGATAACAAAGTGTCAGTAAAAGCATGATTTTTGAGAAAGTATATGGTCTTGTATGTGCCATTTCTGTGCTGGTCCTCAACACCAGGTGTCAGAGAAAGGGTGTGATCACTGCTCTATAAACATGCAAGTTTCTTAGATCTTGCATGCAAGATGTAGACATACAAACTAGTTAAGATATGGTGTTTCTTAATCCAGAAGGAAGAAAGTGCATATTACGTTTGAAATACTTGGAATACGTGTAGTGTTTGATTCAGTTATTTTCTGATTCTAACCTAGGTAGTGTGTGGAATGATGGGTAGTTTTTCTCTCAAGCATGAAAAGAACAGTAAACCAAAGTTATTCAAACTCTCTCTGAGTAAATCAATTAAAACGATTTAAGGCGACATGTTAAGATACTGCATGTGTACATATAAAAGTGCAAACATAAATTAGCACAAAATGTCTCAAATAGGTGGTTGGCGAATTATAAGAACAATCATGACAGGTGCACCTGGTATTCTCATTGAGTTTCTTTTGTGCTTTCTTTTCAATGAGTTAATGTATATGATGATAATCATTTGTACATGCTACAGTAAATAATAACTCTTGGAAATGAGTTTATTTCTATCAAAATATAGAATGTATGTCATGATTTACTATATGCTACGAGTGCGTAGTTGCTGTTTACTTAATGGTTTTAGTCCTTCAGGTATTGCAAAAATATATATGTATGAAAAGTGTAAAATATATTTGTTGTGAGAAAACTTCTACATTACATTTACATTCCAGATAAAATTCAATCATTTTTTACATATTAACAAGGACTTATATGTGTAGATACATATAAGTCCTTGATATTGAGCATGTATAAATTTGTGGTTGCACCAAAAAGCTTTTGTAATTTTCGTAGAATTACCGTTCTTTGGGTTTAGGAGATTAGTTCACCGACGACTGGGGAAAAATTCAATTGTTTGATAGAGTTATCTTTCTTTTCCCTTAGCAAACCCTTAAGCTTCTGCAGCACATTTATAAATAATAGATAAATAAATAAGATTCATTGATTGAATATTGTTTTACGTCACACCACGAATATTTCACGTATATGGTGACGGCATCTGCTTGATGCGGAGCATACAAATTTTGACCTTTGCAACGGACCTACCTGAAGCAGTGAGGGATCTTTAACGTGCCATGCATACCACGACACGGGGCATCGGTTTTCACTGTCTCATCCAAAAGACATGACACCGGCATGACCAGAGCGGGACTCGAACCCGGCCTCCCGATCAGGAGTCCGACGCGATACCACTAGGCCACGCCGGCTTTAAATAAATAAGAAGGTGTTGGATTCACCATGTATGGAGGTTCGTCTGTGACCATGCTCTGTTTCTTTATGTAAAGAACATTTTGTCTGATATGTAGCTTATACTGTCTTTCTGTGTTGATTCCTTTATATTTTCAAAACTTAAAAACATGCCGATTTGCTGTCATGTTTTGCAAAGCTTTCGCTCCGGCCCAATTTTGCTTCTCGGGAATATTAACTTAATATTTATGTACAGGTCTTTATTGTTTGTTAAGTTTTTTGTTTTTGTTTGTTTTTTCTTTAGGGGTGGGGGCGTTTTATCTATCGGTTTAGGGGGTAGGGGCTTGGTGTTATGGTTGACAGCAAGTTATTTGTGCTTGCGCGCCAATGCGTTTATGTACACACTAAGCTAATAAGTTATTAGTTAGTTTCAAAGGACTGCTCATCCCCTTACATTACGTGTATATATCCGATCTTAATGAAACTTGACACATACACTGGTTTCAATGTCGCCTGAAGAACAATGCATCTCTTTTTTGACCTTGATAAGGTTAACACTTTTCGTTCTATTCTTTATCGGTTGTATTACCAAAAGTATCATAAGAATTTAAATTATAACTTGAAATCTGGCGGGATATGAATTCATGGTTTGTCTTTCAGAAATTGCATGCCAGTTCGATGTATTTGTTGGTTGTTTAACGCAATGTAAAGACTTTTTTACCTTGATGATTTGAGAAAAAGAATAATAAAGAAAACAAACAATAGAGAATATAGAATTGATCTTTTGCAATTACAATAGAAGAATGTCAATATGATGTTTGTTACGGTCACTGTAAAATAAGAAAGATACCTTCTTGTTTCTATGATGAATCGTGACTATGGTAGATGTACGAGTATATCGGGGGTGGGGTGGGGGGGGGGGTGCTAACGTGGATAGAATACAAATTGATCAGCTCACTCCATCACTCCATATTATGTCTAGAAGCACCTTCCCCTTCATTTCTAAGTTATTAAGATTTGCTTCAACAAACTGTAGGCGGCTGTATTCTTACACACTGTTATATCTGACTTGCTTAAGTAAATGTTGAAGTCAAAATCCTGCACAGCAGACTTTAAGAATTAATTTTATCTTTTCTCATCTCCTTATTCTTTGTTTGTTTGTTGTTGTTGTTGTTGTTTTTTTTTTTTGTTTTTTTATTTTGCTCTTTCTTTTGTTTCGGGATGGGGGTGTTGTTGGTTTTGAAAATTTCCTAATTCTTTCAGCTTTTGAAGCTCCCTTGCTGAAAAACCGCTAAAACACAATCCAGTTTATCAATTTGACCTCTAGTCCAAGGTATTAGGTACTCAATTACTTAAATCTTTGGCTTCCTGTTGATGAATTTCTAACATACTCGACGAGTTTTGATGTCTTCTGACAACTCTTGTTTTCATTCACTAAATTCTGCTGAACGATATTCGTATTTAGTCAGGTACATTTTTACTTCCAGTTACCTAAATCCTCCTCCTTTTTGCCATTGTGAAAAGAATTAACATGCATTGCCATCAATCAGCTGTCAACGCAATAATAACTATCAGCTAAACGAATATCATGGTTTCTGACTTCATCTAGTTTCTTTTGCTTTGTATTATGCAATGATGGCATTGTTACGTAATGTTCCTTTGTAGAAATGGCTGTGAGTCAGTGTTTTGAATCATTGTGGTAGTGAGTGACAGAGTTTGTGGGGAGTGACTAAGGCCAGAGAAAATGTTCAGAACAGGGTCGTGTATGAAGGAACACCGAATGGTTATCTTGTAAGATTGGGAAGAAGGGAGTAAAAGACAATCATATCAACGACTTTTAGATACGGGTAAATTCTGCGTGATTTAGTAGGCAACGCAGCTGTGATGAAGTCACTCATTCCTGTTGGAATCCAGGAGTTTTAGGGCCGATGTAATTTAGTCGAAAGGGTGCTTTGTTCGTGACTAAGAGATTCAGTATTAGAATTGTACCTGCGGCCTTTTTTGGTGTCCCGTCTATCGTAATTGACAGTAAAATGCAAGTTTCTGTGTTCCGATAGGCCTTGACACGTAAAGGATCCCTTACTGCAGTGGTGGATTTAGAGGGGACTGAGGCCCCCCCCCCCCCATCTTTTCGCCACGAGGTTGCTAGGCATGTATAGATGATATAGTTGGAAACACAAATAATATGAGTAAAACTCCAGATTTGGCACCCATAATGGCTGAGTATTTTGGCTCATATTTGAATTTCAAAACCCAACCCCCACCTCGCCCCTTTTTTTCGGAAGTCCTGGATCCGCAACTGTTACTGCTGCGGATTTATATGTTGAATTGGTAGAAAATCGGTGTAACGGATAAGATCTCTCCAATAAATAAAATAATACTGGAGTGGCATAAATAAGAAACAAAGTGAGATCGATTCCAGACACGAATTATCAGGAAGTAAAGATGGTCATCTCATGGTGCTTTTATAGGGTTGTCCAGCTTTGTGTGTATTCAAACCCTGGTCGGGAATAAAAAATCTCTAATTGGCATTACGTAGGAGTAGAAAGCAAATCAGATGTAGGAAAGGGGTCAAAATACATATTACATATTTTCGATGACCAGATCTGTTGACAAATTTGTGATACTATTTCAAAGCCAACTGCAGGGTAGTTGATGAGATCGTTGGTTTTTCTTTATTACTCCTATTCCCTTTTCCACTAACCATTGTACTCTTGGGAATTCGGATGACGTTAAGTAACAAAGAAACAAACATGAGACCGTCCCATTCCCTCTGAACTTCTAAACACTGGCCGCCATCTTGTCATAACAAAGAATTATATCCAAATGTAATATTATACAACGGACAATAATCCAACCAAGCGACTAAAATGTGTCTGATTGCTGAATGAAAGTATCGGACAATTCTCTTATCACGTGTCTTTATGATTCTATAAATACATATGAGCGCGAGCTGTCGTCTGCATCTCTTATATATCGGTCAGCTGATATAAACTGGGTAACACATCATTTGCAACAGATTGTGATGACTAAATAATCACGAGGGTTCTTCATCAATTTCTTGACATCCATTTACATATAAATATAGCGTCAATGTTACCTGCCTTTCAAGGAAATAATAAGTGCTTTATTACTTGCTTTCATAGAAATCAATGATGTTGTTGGCTGTTTATCGAAGTAAGGTCATATTTCATGGCATGTTTGGCATTATTGACTTTTATAGTTGTGTATTGAATAATGTGATCGCCTTCCTTCAAGGTACTGGCGAAGGACCAGTCCCCGGCTAAGACCAGTTACCGGCCACTACGTTATTAAGGATATTCAAAACGTGAATTGACAAAATTTTCATATGTAATATTTAGTATCCTATGTAATGCAGACAGTTACGTGAAAAATCTCATAAATTCACGTTTCAAAAGCCGAAATAACGTTGTAGCCGGTAACTGGTCTTAGCCGGTAACTGGTACACAACCAGTACCGTAAAAGCGCGTTTAGTTGTTTTGGGGGGTTTTTTTTGGGGGGGGGGGTTGTTTTATTATTATTATTATTATTATTATTATTATTATTATTATTATTATTATTATTATTATCTTTTTGTTTTGCGTTTACTTTTTAAATGCAAGAACGTTTTTACTGTTTTTGTTTGTTTGTTTGTATGGAGGGGTTGGTTTGTACAGAAACGCTTTATATACAAGTTTAACAACAAGAAAACAGTTTCACATGGCCTATTGCGACCCAGATTGAAACGCTGCATTTGTTACTGGTTTCTGTTTCTGCTCGTACATATTGCCTCATTTATATTTTCTGCATGTATAGTATGGAAACCGCATTTAATGCATGCTGTGCATACACTTGTCCCGAAACTTGAAACTTTGCCGACTCCAGTTCACGCTGCATGTTCCCTGTGACAGAAGTATCTTCTCAGCTTATACCATGGGTGACTCATCAATAAATCGGATAAAAAAACCCAACATATCTGATATTTATAGAAAATAAAACATTCATTCGGCTTCCTTAAATGGCATTTCACACTTGCATGCTGTAAAGCATGGTGTTATGGGGGTACGTTGGTGTGGTGGTACGGTGGTACCATAGTGTGGTGGTACGCTGGCACCATGGTATGATGATACGCTGGTACCGTGGTATCAAGTGGATTTGTTCAGGACTTTATACCAATTGAGGGATCGCCAGATCCAGCTTTAACCACGCCCATTACGTAGTTTCATTGTGACGTCACAGTTAAAATCATGTTTGACGGGCCATTTATTTATGACGCCATAATGAAAAAGTGTGCCAAAATGTGTAATGTCGGGCATTTGACGATCAGTCAATTGTTCCCCAGCTCCCTGTCATTTACGAGTACGTCCGTTATGTATCCAGTTCAACATGCCTGGGCGTTAGATATTGTTACGAGGAAAAGTTTACTTTTTATGTAATGTTAATATTCAAATTTATTGAAATTATAAGTTTAAGATTTTATTGTATCAAAAATTTTCATATTCCATATCAGAAAAATCAAAAGTTATGAAATGACAATATTATAAATATACACATTAAAGCAAACTTCGCATACGATTTCCACTCGTAGATTTTTGGATATGATATAATTCAGATTTGATTTGATTTCTATCATCAATGAGGACTTCCTCGGACTTGAAGCGATAATGCAACTCTTTTAGAGACATCATGGTATTTGATATCGGCAAGTCGTTTGTGATAATGACTTTTTTTCAGAGATAATTGGGTATACATATAATTTGTCAATCAACATCGAATTTGTTCACCAACCAGAATTTTATTTTTGTAATGCCGTATAATTACCATACTATCGACCATCTTACCGCCATACCATCGTTCCATACCATTATACCATACCAGTTTTATAACATGCCATCTTAAATATCGAAATAGCAAACAATAAAGGTGATAGTCGGAGATTCTCTGCCCTTCTCCCAATTTTGATATCCGCGGTTTCTCTTCACTAACCGCGGATATCAAAAGTGGGAGAAGGGCATACATATAATCTCGAACCATAAAGGTTAATGAAACTTTTGATATAGAAGACTACATGATACTAATATACTACCGTACTATCGTCCCACCATATCACTGTACCGTCATACTATCGTGCCATCATACCCGAATCCCATATTACCATGCCATTATTCATGTACCTTATCATGATTTACAGCATGTTCTGGGGAAGAAACGACTGTTTCTTGAGATAAATGCTCTGACCTTCATATGGTGAAAATGAATAATTTGACCTAAAATGAACTTAAACTAAATATTCTGACTTCTAGGAAGGGCATAGATAACATACGTCTATCTAAACTGTATTAATATTGACAACAGATTGCTTTTTCGCAGCTCGCTCCGCTCAATGAATATACATTGATAATGGTGAAGTAGAAAGATGCGTGTCCTTAACTTTAAAGTCGTGCATATAAACATTTGAATAAACCATAAGAAGTAGAGGTCTCGTATTCACTATGCATAATACTAGAAGCAATAAAGAAGCTCTTTCAAATGAAATCTAACGTGTGACCTCGATTCATATTTTTTACATAAAAATATGTCACGCGCACATTTAGGTCATTTCACAAAATGTCAGATTTGAATCTCTAAAAGGGGATTTTAGTGTCAGTCTTTCATAAACAATAAAAATGTTTAATTTTTAGCTCGTTGTGAAGTAATTTGTTTAATTTTGATACCTTATAATTATTATTATTTGTTCCAGGCGTGCTTGAAAATAAATAATCTGACCTAAACTATTTTGCCAGCCCCTTAGAATAAAATTATCGTCGATCCCTTAAAATGAGTGACGAGCTGATTTACTCTACTTGTTTGTGATGGGAAAGGGAAGAAGAGTGATTGTGGAAGGACATTGGATATGATTTTTCAAGTTCACTAATGAACAATGAACTCTTCAGTCTTTGAATTTTGTTTTCAATCTAAAATAAATGACCAGAAATACTTTTGGGACATTGCAGTGGTAACAGTGATCAATCGCTTGACGTTGGTAAAAGATGCTGAGGAAATGTTGATACTTTTACACCTTAGAAAAGTTGATTAAAAGTTTATATAAGATGAATTCTGTTTTTAGCTCACCTGAGCCAAAGGCTCAAGTGAGCTATTGTGATCAATCACCGTCCGTCGTCCGTCGTCCGTCGTCCGTCGTCCGTCGTTAACTTTTCACATTTTCGACTTCTTCTCCAGAACCACTGAACAGAATTTGATGAAACTTGATAAGCATGTAGTACTCATGGTCCCCTACAAGTGTTGTTGTTTTTCGTCCGGATTCATCAACAGGTGGCGCCACCACAGGCAAAAGTAGGTCAAAGAGGGTACCCTCCTTTGACAAACTTCTTCTTCAGACCGGGGGCATACAGAGACAAACTGAATGGATAGGAATGATCTAGAGGGATGTGTGAAGAAGTGTTGTTATTTTTGGTTCCGTTCCGAAATCAAATTTTTGACGTTTTTTTGACGTTTTTTTGTACTTGGTAGTTTTAATGCAGAAAAGAGGTATTTTTTTCTTTTAGTAAACATTGATGCATTAATTTGGTTTAATTTGATCATTTTGATGGTAAGAAATACTACTGCGAAGAAAATATTTCAATATTTTATGTTTTGGATTTTTTATGAATTTTTTAAGACTTTCAAGAAAAAGGGGGGTGGGATAATTGGTGTAAACATTTCACAGTTTGAACTTTTTCTTCGGAACCACTGGCTGGAATTCAACGAAACTTGGCATGCATCAAATACTCAAGGTCCCCGACAAATGTGGTCATCTTTGTCAGGATCCATGAACAGGTGGCACCACCACAGACAAAAGTAGGTCACAGAGGGTACCCTCCTTTGACAAACTTCTTATTCAGATCGGGTGCATACAGCGACAAACCGACTGCATAGGAATGATTTAGAGGCATATGGGAAGAAGTGCTGATATTTTTGGTTCCATTCCGAAATCAAATTTTTGACGTTTTTTTTCATTTTTATTTTGGACTTTGTTATTTTAATGCATTAAAGAGTTATT
This sequence comes from Pteria penguin, assembly GCA_035048485.1. Taxonomy (NCBI): domain Eukaryota; kingdom Metazoa; phylum Mollusca; class Bivalvia; order Pterioida; family Pteriidae; genus Pteria; species Pteria penguin. The sequence continues at coordinate 52,709,796 of CM068581.1, forward strand.
ATTTTCTTTTAGTAAACATTGATGCATTCATTTGGTTTCATTTAATCATTTCTATGGTAAGGAATGCTGGTGCGAAGGAATTTTTTCAATATCTCGATTTTTGAATTTTTTATGAATTTTTTAAGACTTCCAAGAAAAGGGGGGGGGGACAATTTCTCATATCTACAACTTGATCTACAGAACAACTTGAAGGATTGTGATAAAACTGGGTAGGATGCAAGTACTCATAGTCCTTTTCAAAGGTTTTGTTTTTTGTGCGGATCATCCAAATTGGTTAACAGATAATGCCACCATGTCTAAAAGTAGGTCTCACAATGGTACATATACCACTTGGTAATTGAAATATGGAGAGTAGCGGTTCAAATCCAGCTGTGGTCAAAAAAATTTTTTTTTTTTTGTTACACATCTAAATAAGTTTTTAGATGTTTCTCAACACTCAACATATGAAATTAGGAATTTTACGTTTAAGACTTCCAAAAAAAAAGGGGGGGGAGGGGTGTTTTGGCCATTTTTCACATTTTCAACTTTTTCTACAAAACTGTTTGAAGGATTTTAATAAATCTTGGTAGAAATAAGTCACTTATGATCCTCTTCAAATTCTGTTGTTTTCGTCCAGACCTCTTTACAGGTGGCGCCACCATAGTCAAGAGTAGGTCACAAAAGAGTTCCCTCGTTTAACAATATTCTTTTTCATACGGGCTGTATACAGAGACAAACAGAATGCATAGAAATGATCTAGAGGGATGAGTGAAGATGTATTGTCATTTTGGTTACCTTCCAAAATCAAATTTTAGAATTTTTTTTCAACATTTCTTTGGACTTGGTGATTCAATGCAGAAAAAAGTGTCATATTTCCTAGTTAATTGATAATGATGATTTCTTATGGACTATTGTGATCATAATTATGGTAAGGATTGTTACTTTGAAAAAATTTTGTCAATATCTCAATTTTTGGATTTTCTATGAATTTTTTAAGACTTCCAAATGAGGGTGTATAGGAACGATTCAATCACATTTTTCACTTCTGCTGTTATACCACATGAAAGATTTTAATGAAACATGGATTACATGCAGTACTAAAAGTCCTCTATCAATTTGGTAAATTTCATCCAAATTGGTTAACAGATAATGCCACCATGTCTAAAAGCAGTTCTCACAATAGTACATATACCACTTGGTAATTGAAATATGGAGAGTAGCGGTTCAAATCCAGCTGTGGTCAAATTTTTTTTTTCATTTCTTTACACATCTAAATAAGTTTTTAGATGTTTCTCAACATATGAAATTAGGCAATTTTAAGTTAGATCTGGACAATATTTGAAACAATTGTTGTTCATGACCCAGACTTGAAATCAGTCAACAAAAGGCCCCACCTAAAGAAAATGACTAACTTGTTGCCCTGAATGACTTCTTGCAGAGACAAAGGAAATGCTTAATTTCAAAATCACTTGAATGGATGTGCAAAAAAGTGTTGTTTTTTATTCTAGCCTGAAATAAAATTTGACATATTTTCAACATCTGTGTTGACTTAGTCACATTAATGCAAAAATAAATGAATTCTTCCTTCATGCATGACTGATTATCTAGGTACTCAGGTGAGCGATATAGGCCCACTTGGGCCTCTTGTTAGTTTAGACTTTGGCCACATCTTTGTTTTATAACGTCTGCATTTAGATTTCTAGAGAAATAATTGTGATAATCATGGCTTTTGTGTATGCTACTTATTTCTTAGGAGTGAGATTGATTTATTATTGTTTTACGTCACTCCACAATGATTTCACGTATATGGTGTGGGCATCTGCCTGACGCATTCCATAGAAATTTATGCCTTTGAAACGGTCCCACCCAAAGCAGTGAGGGATTTTTTACGTGCCACGCCTACCGCGACACGGGTCCTCGGTTTTTACTGTCATTACAACTAAAATGGTGTGCCCACGGCGGGAGTCAAACATGAAACCTTTTGGTAAAGAGCCAGGCACCTCATCCACTGATCCACGCCGGCTTTTTTTAGGGTTGAGGGATCAAGATCATAGTGGAGGGGTCGGAATATGGATCGACTCCTGTATAAATCAAACATAAAACAGTCTAGATCTACGTTGAGGTTTGACGGGCTCCATATTTCGTTGGAGGATGTATCATTGCGATGTCATTGCAATATTTTTCATATGCCTACTGCTGTTCAGTTTTTTTTTCTGCTCATTTGCTAGATTGAGTTAAATGGGGATATTTCACTGTACGTATCCGTCTTGAGTTGTACATATTGCAGCATTCTTATATGAGTAGAGGCAAGAGAGATTCCGAATGCATGATGGGTTATGACGTTGGTTTTATCCTAGGTCATAATGCAACTTTTCAGTAAATTGTTACAAATACTATTTTAAATATTTTGAAATCCACATTTGAATTTAATGACGAAGCATTCATAGATGGTATATATTTAATTATTTTCTCATTTAAGATAATTATCATGGTAAAACAAAAGATTAAAAAATAAGATTTTACTTAGAAATTGACGATAAATCCCGAGGGGTATAATTCATAACAAGTCTCCAGTCTGGATCATCTAAACGTTTGTGAAATAGTCCTATGAGGTGAATTATTTAAAATAGATAATCGTTTGATTTGATTTTAGCTAATCTCGCGAAAAATTGAGACAAGCTTATGCTATAGCCCTGGGTATCCGTGTCCGGTTAAGAAGTTTGGGATAGGTCAGTTTTGGACAAGTACTAATGTCAAATTGTCCAAACTACATCAGTGGTTCATCTTACTGAGATGGGTCCATGCATCAGACTCCATTTTGACCTACTGTTTCCGCTTGAGTGACTCAGTTAAGAAGTTTGAGGTAGTTCAGTATTGGACAAAGTACTCATGCGACAGTGTCCAAACTTGCATTGGTAGGTCATTTTAAGATATCGAGATGGACCCATGTATCAGATGCTGCATCTGACCTACTTTCTCCGCTTGAGTGATCTAGTTAAGAAAAACTACATTTAAAAGTAATTTTTCATGCTCTAGGTGCAAAGTCAGCTTCCTGCAATTGAGAGTCAATGCTACCGTCGAGATGAGATATGTTTATATCCGAATGCAATTGTATTACAGCAAATATGCAATTATTGGTTTCATTTAGAAGAGCAGATCAGAGACTTGCATTATAGGTCTGAGAGCAGATGTCCTATATGCTAAGTGAAAAAAGAAAAGCATTTTTGAAGTAACATTGGCATATGACATACTTAAGGAAGATTTAGATAAGTCCATCAGAAAAAAAAACTATTTTCTACTGGAAGATATTAGACTTACGCGAAAACTCGTGCAGAATAAAAAAGAAGTTTCAGAAAGCCTAAGCGACAAATGTGATCAAAGGAAACTCTACAAGCAGTCAGGAATGACTCAGGATAGCTTTATCTTACTGGAGATCAGTGGGTTTACGAAGTACAAAACCACATTAAAGGTGGAATTTAACTGTTCCAGCCGAATACTAACGTTCATGACCTTTAGACCCACGAATCTTTTGTTATTGAATAACTGTATTGAAATTGGTGCATTTTAATCCAGATTAGGAAATGGTAGTGCACTAACTACATGAAAAAGACCTTTTTGATAGTTCGTTTTACGCTTTTAGTTACACAGTCCCTGTTTAGTTGTTACATAACGTGAATATCTTACGAGTCAAAAATCTGTACAATGATGAGTATGGTGCATATATCCTTCCCTCATTATTTATGATGTAACCATGAAGTCAATTGATAATTAGGCACGTAGTCAGAAGATCATCTGGCATGCAGAAAAACAAAATATTAACAAGCTTGAGTAGAAAATGCTGAGATTTTCGGTGAGTTTTTATGGCAAGATTTCGTTCACCAAAGGTCAATGAGTTTGCAGTAATGATGTGTGCTGCACTTTACTAGGGCACCAATATAACTTGCATTAAATTCAATAAATCACTGTGTAATGCTACAAGCAGATAGTCGCCCACGGTGGAAGATTTTATGGGTTGGCATGATCCAACTTGCTCACTGTGTCTCGATGAATCTTTGATTCCATACTCGTGATATGTGATGGGCGTATTTTGTCTAGAATGATAGAAAAATACTATTAAGGGTAATATTGGGTTGGCAGGTCAAGAAAAATGTTAGTATATAATTTTCCCTGATCAGATGAGGAGAACAAATAAGACATTACCGCTCTTCTTTTTAAAATGGCAAAATAAGAAATAACTAAATTTAAAGACGGTCTATTTACCGTATGCAGAAATATAAAAAAATCGCCCTTATTCATAACCCCCCCCCCCCCTTTCATTCAGGTAAGTTGATTTCTAAGTAAGAAAATTATTGGCCATTTGAAAATTAAATTTAAACTAAAGTTGATCAAAATCGAGTACAATACTTCCTCACGTTCTTTACATTATATCTCAATTTCTGAGAAAAAAAAACCCCACCAGTAGCTTTTATTTATAAATAGTAAAGTTGACAAAACCAGCACTGGGATGTTTATATAACCCCCAAAAATGTATTATAATAGCATTGTTGTTTTTGTTATAAAAGGAAATACGAAGGCCTGTGGAATTACATCATTAAGTTGTAGATAAAAACACCTGTAAGACGATTGTGCTTCTCTCTGATTGGTTAAATAATATGTTTCTAGGTTAAAGAACCAAGTAGGGTTACACTGTCCTAGCTTGATGTGTTGACGAATTTAGAATATATGGAAATACGCATCACTTCATAGGTTGAGTACTCTGTCCTTATAGAATGAATGTTCGTTTTATTTCCTGGTATGCAGTATGTAAACATTTTATAATGCCATCTGAACGTAATCAAGAAAAATCTGCATGTCTTCCTCGAATTGTGTGGGGGTAATGTCGCAATGGAATTGAGAAAGTGCTGTACATAATGCATCACAACGTAGAATGTAAATATCAAATGGGCGGAATTCTTTAGTGTTTAATCTTAATATATGAATAAAAAAAATGAAATAAATTTTTCACTGAAACTTTTGTCTTTCTAAAAATCTTTTGGACCATTAACATGCCTTGATATTTACATTTTTAGCTTTCTGTGATTTATTTACATCTGTTTTACATCTCGTCAGCAATGTTTACCGACACTTAAAGAACACTTTATCCGGTGTATGACCGTTCGATTTTCCTTCCGTTTGTCGTTCGTATTTCGTTTTGCCGTCCGTATCACTTTTATTGTTCTGTTTAAATTGTCTTCACAGACGACATACGAGTTCCTTAGATCAGTCAAATTACCTTTTTTTCCCACACAGTGATCAATTCCCCAGGGGTTTAATGGCTTGCAGACTGTACCCTATGACTTATTAATTTCCAATGAAATATAAGTATCGACTAGACGTGGTGTTACTGGTCATTCACCTTAACACTGCGGTACATCGCACCATTTAGTTACATATATGACCATACAAGAACTTGTACCAACAGCTGTACTATCTTTTTATGTTTATCATAAGAAACACACTTCCTAGAAGGTTGTATAATATGAACTGCAATGGCTTCTCAACGCCGCCATGCCTGTATATGCACAATAGTCTTGGCGCCATCATTGAAACCTGTAGAGAAATATGTTTACTTTGAAAGGGCTCCGGCGACGTCTGTCTATACTGAAGAAAGAACTAAAGTACATTCACCGAGGTATTCTCAATATATATATATATATATATATATATATATATATATATATATATATATATATATATATATATATATATATATATATATATATATATATAGCGGCACGTAAGATAAACAACTGAACATCTAAACAGGACTTCATATTGGTTTTATAAAATGTGTCAAAAAGGGTCATGTTAAAAATTATTGGTTCACAGCTGGTTTTAATAGCATTTTAAGATTATTTTGTAAAGAGCTTTATCATAGCTCGATACAAATGCAAAAATCATAGTCCCTTACTGAGAATTCTTTCTCACTAAATGAAACTGATCTTTGAGAACAAATTCGTACCAGGACAGAGTATAGGTGTATATAATTGGGGGATTTTCAGAAGTGGGCTTTGCTCTTTGCTCATCCGCACTTTTCAGGTACAGACATTTATGTATATTATAGTGTGAAAAAGAATTTGCGTGCGCGGATCTAGAGGGTTGGACCGGGGGTCTCTACCCACCATGCCTACCCTGAGAGTCGGCGACAGTAATTTTCCTTGTTATTTTGCAAGGTAAAATAAGTAATTTTACACACAAAAACATGGATGGATTCTCTCTCGGAAAATTCATTAGGGGTGAGCACCCTCACGACAAAATTTCTCTATCCACACCTGATTTGTGTAAGCGGAAAACATAGTTTTATGCTTTGTTTGAATTTGAAAGTTATCATAATTGTAAATATACTGCGCTCAGATGTCAATAGGGCTAATGTTTCTGATATTAGCTGTTTACACTAGTTTCTTGGAACCATAGCGGAATGACCTTGGTCATATCTCAAGCTTGCAACCTTTCCACGTAGGAAACCTTTCCTTGACATGAAGTATGGCTTTATTTCTAGTTCATTTGTTATAAATGAAGTTCAGTTGGGCTTTACTCTGATCTTTCTAAATGAAACTTACTTAGAATAATCCCTTCGTGGACAAGACATTCTTGCTCAGGTTTTATGAGGATGAGGATTCCATCCCAGAGGTCCTGTTACTTATTAGCCTCACTTGTACATATTTATCACATTTCTTCCAAATTTTTCCAAGTTATATAAAGGTGGAATCTGTTGGGCTTTTGGATTTTTTTTTCAAATAATTGAATTCATCTGTACTTTTTCATATGTTACATATACCGAAAATTAGTCCAATTTAATTACATATATATATACATTATATATTGCATTATATATCTTTTAGGGGCAGGCGTGGTGTAGTGGTTAAGCACTTGGCTTGCGGCGCCGACGATCCGGGTTCGATTCCCGGGTTGCGCCACTATGTTTAAGAGGTTGGTAACCTCCTGCTTCCATGTCGCGATATAACTGAAATATTGTTGAAAGCGACGTAAAACACCAATCAACCAACCAACCAACCATTATATATCTTTCATCAGCTCCTGTCATTTTGAATGATTATATAGGACACAAAAATCGAGAGAAAACTTTGAATTTTATTTACATGTATGATTGCGCTTGAAGACAAAACACATGGATATTTCAATATTTTTATGGCCAGGTGATTTTCATATGGGACATACCCTCTGGTTGTGTCATAACCTTTGTAATAAGTGGAAAATGTAGAGAATGGTCGATGCGGTTTTATTTATTATAATCATTTATTTATTACTGTGACCTTTCTTTTTATGGTTACCCAGCAGCCAAAGTTTATCATGAAACATCATTATATATTTGCAAATAACAGGTGATACTGTTTGTCTCATTGGCTTTACTATCGACTTGTATATTTTTAAATGTGTGTCCTTTGATTATTCTGCTGTTGCGGTAGGTGACAAGGTGGGCTCTTAAATCGGTTAACTATACCAATTGATTGACTATTGTCACATCAAATGACCGTCCTAAGTCGGTATCGTAGCTGCACTATAATCGAATATTTGTCCTTATGTGTTTTTTTTTCATATCATTATACTATACACTATATATTTCCGTGGTGACTTCTGTTATACGGCTAAGTCAGTAACTTTTCTTTCTTTCTTCTTATTAAACCGTTTGTGCTATACTGATGAGATATCACAGTTTCCGCCGATATCTTACCTATTGTGAATGTGGATTATATCTTTGTGACTATTAATTGTAATTACAGCTTACTTATTTTCATTAATTCTGACTAGGACAGCATGGTGGCTATGATTGTTCAGCATGAGATATTTACTTCTCCGTGTCATCTGATTCCACTTTAGTTTTTCAACGGTCTGTGCTTGTCAGTTTCCCTAACTTTATTTTATTCCTTTGGACATTTGGTATTTTAGAATTGTACATATTTCCACCTTTAGACATGTGGCCGTCCCTATTTCTCACTTCATCTTAAATTTGTCGTTGAAAATGAAATAGCTGTGAATTGTTCACTTGCATTGTATCGTATGATATTTGGAAAGCGACAACACTTTACAACCCTTTGAAATTTTTATTTCAAAGTAGTAATCATTTATTTTATCACATAATATGAAAGTATTTTTTTTTGTTTACATTTCTGTAAGTCAGCTTGCATATACATAACAGTCTCAGCGGCATCATTGAAACCTCTAGAGAAATATATCTACGTTGAAAGGACTCCGACGACGTCTGTTTATACTGAATAACGAACTAGAGTACATGCATTTCAAAATATATGTATATTTGTCTACGAATTCCAATGACGACACGCGAAAAACACATCTAGCTGAACATCTAGCCAGGACCTCTTAGTGGTTTTATACACGATGGTCATATTGTAAATTATTGGTTCACAACTGGTTACAATTGCATATGAAGATTGTTCTATAAATGGCCTAATTATAAATCGACATAAAATCAAATCTTAGTCCCTCACTGAGAATCCTTTCAAACCAACTGTAAATGATTTTTGTGACCAAATTCATACAAAGACAAGGTCTATTTGTAGATTATTGGGAGATGTTTTGTTAAATTTTTTCACTTTTCGAGTACAGATGTTCATGTGTACTCTAGTACGGATGTTTCTCCTTTCATTTATATATAATGTATTTCCATGAGCGGAAAGCATATATCTATATTTTGTTCGAATCTGAATGTTTTCACTAATGTAAATAAATAACAGATGTAATAAATATAGAAAATATATACCTTTTAATTTTGTGCACCATATGCGCATTTCGACAAGTAATGTCTCTTCATTGATGCTCGTGGCCGAATGATTGGAATTCTCAAAAAATATAAAAATATGAAGAGCAGTGTTGAAGCCAAACTAACTGAAATGTGAACCAAAGAATCTATCTAAGGACAGAGCTATGCATGAGGGAGATACTCTTTATTTGATGACTGAAAATTTGAAGTAAACTAGACTTATGATGCCCTCGGGAACTATATCAGTCCACCAGCAGTGACACCGGCCTAGTGGTTATAATAAATATAGAACATATATACCTTTTAATTATATATATATATATATATATATATATATATATATATATATATATATATATATATATATATATATATATATATATATATATATATATATATATATATATATATATATATATATATATATATATATATATATAAGGAACAGAACCCAGTATCGCGGCTAATAATTCTAATGTTAGTGTCCCATGGCATATTTGTAATTTGAGAAATTAAAACATAAATGAATGCTAGTTTCTTAGAGTTTGAATCTTGAAATACATAGCGGAATGACTTTGACTAATTGTCAAGCTTGGAATCGAATCTTTTAACGCACAAGACCTTTCTTGGCTTTATTTCCAATTCATTTATGTCTGAAGTTCAGTCTGGCTTTGATTTGATCTTTCTGAATGAAACTGAATAATCCCTTCGTGGACTAGAATTCTTGCTCAGGTTTTAAGAGGATTCGATCAAGAGGTCATGTTACTTATTAGCCTCATTTGTAAATATTTATTACATTTCTTCCCAATATTTCGGGATAATATAAACGTGAATTGCGTGGGCTTTTTTTTTTCAATGATTCATGTTTACGTTTTGTATGTTATATACATGTATCCTGAAAATTAGTCCAATTTAATTACATTGTATATCTTTCATCAGCTCCTGTCATTTGAATGATTATTTAGGACACAAAAAATCGACAGGAAATTTTGAATTTCATTTACATATATGATTGCGCTTGAAAACAAAACACATGGATATCTCAATATTTTATGGCCAGTTGATTTTCATAGTCGACATAGCCTTTGGTTTTGTCATAACCTTTGTAACAAATGGAAAATGTAGAGAAAATTCATCCGTTTTTATTTTATCATAATCATTTAATTCATTTTATTTTATTTTATTTTATTTTATTTTAAGTAACCTACAAAGTGTATCATGAGACATCATTTTACATTTGCAAATATTAGGGGATTATTGGATCGTTGTCCTTCTTGTTTAACCGTTCGTTCTAGGCTAATGTAATATCACAGTATTCGCTGTCTATTTACTGATTGTGAATGCAGTATATACCGTTGTAACTTGATTGTAACTACAGCCTTGGGTAATTCAGTTAATTCGGACTAAGGCATCACGGCGGTTGTGATCAGCCTGCAGGATATGCTTACTTCTGCACCTCACATGGTTTAGGTTTTTTACCTTAGGTTTTTCAACTATCTGTGGTTGCCCATTTACTTAATCTTTATTTCATACTTTTGAGTAAATTTTATCTTAGCATTGTACATATTTCCACCTTCCTTTTGAAATGTGACCGTTTCATTTGTGCTAAATCCTGGATTCTTCGCTTAAACGTAGTAAACTGATCAGTTGCATTTAGCTCGATATTTCGAAAAAGACACGACTTTACGGCCCTTCGAAATTCTTGTTTCATATCAATATTCATCTATATAATATCACATGATGTGAAAGTATTTCATTGTTTGCATTTATATTGCTTTAAGTTTGTTTGGCGCAATGGCCGTAGACAACGTTAAGATGCTGCCAAAAATGTGTCAAACATGTTGTAAAAGTGCGGAATGTCGTACATGATTGGTATTGCGAAAACCTGAAGGGCTCTATACCGATTTTCTGTATTAAAGGTTTTCCGAAACTAATAAACTCGAGCTGCTTGTTTTTCACAACGTCTTATTTACATGGAGTTGAATTGTAGGCCCTAAATATAGCAGATTCTGATTGAAAACATTTAAAATTAATATTGATAACAGAAGGGGGCTTGTCATACAACAAAGGTTTCTTTTGAAACCGCACATTGGTTCAAGGTCGAATCGGTATGATTGATTAAATGCTGAATACGAGTAAGGAAACTCCAGCATTCTTGCAACATAATATACGAACACGGTCTCTACTCACCAGTTTTAATGAATAATGAATGGAACATATATATACATCACCACTCCCTTACATGATTTAGACATTAACAATATGCGTGACCTAAATGTAAGTTTCACGTTTTAAAGATAAAGTAGAGCAAGTGCTTGGCACATTGTATAATTTGTCGTTGTACTGCAAGTTGAATTTCAATGAAAAAAATATATATCACAATTTCTACAATGATATTGTGAAGGAGATAGATATCGGCTTCAGGTTCCTTTAACAATCTGGGTCAGTTGTCGCGTGTGACGATGTATTATGTGAGGTAATAATGAATATTCTGTTAAAATATTATACAAAAATTTCCTACCCCACCTTTGGCATAGCTAGCTTAAGATTTTGTGTATAAAAAGGCAAAAAAAAAAATGCAGGGCTCTTGGACCTCCATAATGCTATAAGTTAGTCCAGAGTAAATCCTTGGAAAGTGGGAGGAAGGAGGGTTTTCGGAGTGAGGGGGCGAAATTCCTTGAAACCTAGCTGTATGCATTCAAATACAGTCATTTAAATATTGATTATAATTGACCTATGTGGTATACATTCTTGTGTATTTGTTTGCGTTTTTGCGTAAAGGGCGCTACGCTCTCACCACCAAAAAAAAACCCCTCCCCCTTACATTAAAAAAAAACCCAAACAAACAAAAAAAATCAAAAAAAAAACAAAACAAACCAAGCAAAAACCAAAAACAACAATGAAAAAGAACCCCCCCCCCACCCCAAAAAATAGTCACAAACAAACAAACAAACAGCTATTCCTCAATAGATGTTAAGTGATGTCTGATTTCTCGTTAGACTAAGTACTTATGATAATCGAAACGAAAAGGTTTTTTTCTTTTTTAGGAAATTTTTCCCACGTTCAATATGAAATAATGCTCCTAGTTATGCATGTGCATGTTCATTCTAGATATGAAATGCATCCATGTGCAGTTGCTTTATCATCTCTTAATGTATGTCAAGTAACGATAACCTCTATTGCATTTAGTGATAGAGACAGTGCGTATCAAAATGATGTAAGAGTTCTGGACGATAAGATATCAGTCACAAAACTCTACAAGTCTGATTGACAGCAACTCGTACATCAAAGAAAACAATGGCACATGACACAATGGACGACCATGTTCTGGACATCGCTTATATTTGTTATGTGTGTATTGTCCTTCAAACTTTAAACAACTTCTTTATGTGTCAGTGATAAATTTTATTGGACTTCCTAGATTTCCCGGCTATCCGTCCATTTTTCTGTCTGTTTGTTAATCATTCCGTCACAATACAGTTTTCCGGACTTTTAATCTTTTATATAATAATGTAAATAACAAGGAACGCTCAACATTCACAATGTTTCGGACACTTGCCTTTTATCAAGTGGAAATAAAAAATAACGATACCTCTTAGTAAAATTCATGTCTGCTATTTATTTAGTTCAGACTTCCCTTCGGAGAATATCTTCTCATTATTTTTTGTAAAATTGTATATTTTAATGAAAGTTGATGTATGGTTTTGTTCGCTTGCCGGGACGAATGTCCTGAGAGCTATTGTCATATCCTCAGCGTTGTCGTCGTCGTTGTTGTTGTTGTTGTCATATCCTCAGCGTTGTTGTCCTCGTTGTTGTTGTTGTTGTTATATCCTCGGCGTTGTCGTTGTTATATCCTCGGCGTTTAACAAATTCTTTAATTGGTATCATAACTTTAGAACCATTAGAAACTGGGCTTCAATATTTCACATGTGTGTTTCTTGTGCCAAGGCCTTTCATTTGGTAACAAAAGTATGGACATTGAAAAGTTGACTTACTATTGAAAAACTTTATCTTGGTCATAACTTATGAACAGTAAGAGATAGGGCTTAAATTTTTCCTGTGTGTATTCCTTGTGGCAAGACCTTGTATTATGTATCAAATGATTTTTTACGTTTTGACCTTCACCTTAAAGATTGACGTACTTACAAATCGTTTGATATTTAAATTTGGTTGCCACCGGCGAGGTCTGTTGTCTTTTGACAACTCTTGTTATAGTATGTTACGAATCAAGTTCGAGCTATATCACGTGTGGTTCGAAATTTAGTAAGACAGGTATGGAGCATTATTGCTTCCGCAACATTTTTGCATTTTTGATTGATCCTTAGGTCAAAAAGCAAGGTTACAAGCATTTGTTAGTGAAAAGCTTTCCTCTGTTATACAGTATAAATTAAATTTTGACCCCCCTGCTTTTCGCAAAAACGTGGGAACATTAAATCTCATTCGTCTTTTCGTCCGTCTGTCTGTCTGTCCGTCCGCCCGTCTGTCACAAAAACTTTAACCTTGGCCATAAATTTTTAACCGTGAGACGTAGGGCCTTCATATTTGGCATGTATGTCCCTAATTGCAATACCTTTCCGTTGGTACCAAAATTTTTATACTGTGACCTTTGTTCAACTTCTATGTAACGTTTTAACTAAGACAAGGGGTCTTCATATTTGGCATGTGTCCCTTATTGCAATACATTTCCGTTGGTACCAAACTTTTTTATCATGTGACCTTGACCTTGACCTTTGACCTAGTTCAATGTTACTTTTTGCCGTAAGACGTAGGACACATGTGTGTCTTTAAACATGCACAACCGTGACAATATGTCACAGATCACTGCAACCTTACTGATAGAATCCCGAAAGCGGGGGACCACAATTCTCTGAATTTGCTTGTCTTTCTGTCAGTGGGTTTCTATACAGTTCGATGTGTACTAAACTATCTTGTAAATAATTAGACTATCTGACTATGTGACCTTCTCCTTTAAATTTGACCAAACTCTTGGAAAGCTTAAATTTTACTATTACATTCATTTCACTAATGATAAGGCTTTGATGTTTTCAGAGCTGACAGTAAGTTTAATACATACTCACGTGCTTTAATATAAATAAGTTTATTACGTATTTTGAAATTTTATCAATAGTTTATATAGAAAGTTTCCTGGCTGATATAGAGCCATAAATGCCCGCAACTTCATATCAGCCCGGGGACTATTTCCAGTTACGTGACGACATACTTATATTTGACGTCATACCGTACGCAGACAAACATGGCGGACAGTACTATTAACGAAAATGCTTCGATTTATAGAATTAAATGTAGATGGACAGTTAAATATGTAATAAAAACGTTATAATTGACTGAATACGACGAAATATGACCGCCCTCGGTCTTTGAGTTCAAAGACCTCGGGCGGTCATATTTCGTCGTATTCAGTCAATAAACTATAAGTAAAACTTTTAAGATTTTAATAAAATAAAACTAAGTACATGTGGTTTTACCTCTTATTTTCACATTGTCCAATTCTCATATATCAAATCAATGGGCATCTTTGCCAAAATATTGAAATAACTTTTAAAAAGACATATACTTGTCCATAAATTATTCACAGTTTCAAAAATGTTATAACTTTAAGAAGTATAAGATGACATTTAAACATTTATGCTCTCAAATATTCAACTTAGAATAGAGTTAAATGTGCGTACCATTACTATTATATATGCTGTGTTACTGAATTTGTATTCTCAAGTACAGCAGCAATAGAATGTACATTTTAATAATTTTCATATTTAAAAATGACCTGCTGTTCATTTCACATGAAGCATGAATATTCATTTGATATGAGGTGTTACCTTTACTATTTATACTCCTCATTCCATTACGATATATGCATACTCTTATCGTACATACACAATATTCATTAGTCCGAAATATCACATCCAAGGGGTATGACTTGGGGTCTAGATTCTGACCAAGTCTTGTACTTGGATATTTCGGATCATAGGCTGAGTAATCTGTATCAGCATTATTCTTTCAGAACATTCCAAATCCATTGATAAAGAGAAACAAAAGGACGAAGACTTTGCCCCGAGTAGCCCAAACGATCATGAATTTGTTAGTGATAGTTTCCAAGACGACGCCATCAATGATGAAGATATGAGAAAAGAAATGCAGATGCTGGGAATGGAAGAAGGAGACAAAAAGGAGAAAACTGAGGAAGGTGAGACTAAAACATCAATATTTGTCAAAATGTAACAAAACACAAGTAAATGCTAGCTGTAGAAATGAAAAGGAGATGTTTTCTTTCATCTTCTCTAAACTGGAAAATTAACTCATTTTCAAATTCTAACGGATTGCCCTTATTTTAGTTCAAAGAGCTGGATCAAATCAAAGTTGTTATTTCTCATTTCATACATGTCATTTACGATTGCATTCCTTCACGTTTTATGAAGACAGTAAACAAAGGCGTGGGACATGTATACATCACGTCCTTTCATTTTGATTTTTCCACCTTGACCACCTAGTTTGTCATGTTACTCAATGCTTGATTTGTTTAACAAATATGTTAGTGTTTTGCTTGCCTCTTCCTTTTGCGACAAAGCTTGGTGACACCTCCACTGTTATGTGTCTTTATCAGGTGGTACGCCCTATCGTCAGCCGTATGAGAGAAACTATTGGAAAGTGTGCTATGAACCTACAAGTAAGCATGACAAGGGGGGTTGCTGCTTGTAGTGCTTGGTACATGTGTACTCGTTTGTCACCACCTCCGTGAATTAATGAAGCCTCCACGTACAATCCGTATCTATCCGACCGACTTATTTAAAGCACGTGTGAAATATCGTTCATATTTTTTTTCAACAATTTCTCATTTCATAATTGACTTTTTGGTAAAGCCCATAACCTTTTTGCTATGTTATCAGATGGTTCTAATCCCACAAAAGATCTGACATGCTCTTAACTTGATCAAGATTGTAAAAAGTCACAACGCCTCCTTATTAGTGTTGACAGAACTCCGTGATTACTCATTCAAATTTAAAAAATGAGCTATTTGTCGCATGAATTTGACACGATGGTAGGAATAATTAACATGCCGTTGAATCGCTCTATAGTTATGACATGTATTACAGCGACACATTTACGGGATACAGTTTACTGTAATTAACGAAACGTAACCGAGTCTGGTCTACTGTATGTAGATAAGTAGAGAGCCATTGAGTTTTTTTTTCAGTTTATCAGATACACTTTATACAAATGAAGTCTATCAAATACACATCTTTAAATACATATAAACCCTGCACTCCTGTATGACTACTAGGTATTGTTGGTCTTTTTTTTTTTCTTTCTTTCTCTTTTTTTTTTTCGTTTGTTGTTAATTAAGGTGCTCGATCACAGATCCCGAAAACAGGTTTTGTTTTTTTTTAATTTTTACCTCTTTTAACACGTTTTATGCCCCCGGATCGATAGACTTTTGTGCTTGTGTATCTGTTTGTTTGATGGTCTGTTGTCAAATTTAACCTTCGCCATATCTTTTGAACCGTGATAGATAGATACTTCATATTTCTCATGCATACTCCACTAATAAAGACCTTAGAAGGTACACCAGAGTCATGGAGCTCGTCACCTTGAGCGTGACCTTTGACTACATTTCAAAATTTTCCTTATTTGAACTTTGTGACCGTAACTTTTGAAATGTGAGAGACAGAAACTTCATATTAGGCATGCGGACTCCACTGATAAAGTCCTTTCAAATTACCTCGTGACCTTGACCATTACGTTATATGAACGGTTATTTCATCTACCTGATTTAGACGAAGTTTCATTCTTCTTTTTATGCCTAAATATGCCTATGGATATATATAAATTATATATATATATATATATATATATATATATATATATATATATATATATATATATATATTAGGCCAGTGTGGCTAAGTAACAGGAGACGCCTGTTGTAGTTATGATCTGTGTCTACACTTCCCTCACTCTCGGCTTTTATCGGAGTGCTGATTACGCCGTGCTGTCGTCTACTAACAGTTCCACCTTGTCTGTATAGATTTTTTCCTTTTATGTGAATGAATGATTTCAAGATCGTGGTAAATATTATTACTTTTGGTCGGTTTATTTTGATGCTATTTAAAGTGATAGGAAACGTTTATGTGTGAGTTCCTTGATAAATTGCTAATAAACTTTGAAATCGCACTGACTTGGTGGTTTTGAAGTGTTTATCCGGAACTCGTATGCGATCGATACTGTATTATGTAAGAGTCTGCAACTAAGTAATTATACATATATATATATATATATATATATATATATATATATATATATATATATATATATATATATATATATATATATATGTTTGTTTTATGTTCATTTGATAGTAATATTACTAAAAGCAATACGAGAAATGTCAACTTCTGCTTACATGTATTTGACATTTTGCGTTATTCGGTTAGCGCAATTTATATTATGTAGTATACGAAACCAATAACGGTTTCTTTAAAGTAATATTGACTCTGTGTCGTCGTGCATTTCGCTTCTAGTTTTATTTTCTGGTCGAATTCTAATAATGTGCAGCAATTTTAGATTGAAACCATTTACAATAACTATCGAAATTGGCACTTGATTGAATGTATGTGAGCAAGCACCTTTAAATAAATCGGAAATGTGCAGTTCCATTAGTGACAGTATGCCAGTATTAGTGAATGCTATTATATCTTCTTACAATGCCGAAATGTAGTAATGTTGTCAGTCGGTCTTGTCCGATGGAGTTAGATTCACGGAGGTGGCTCTACAAGGGCATGGTAAAACGTAATGAAGAGTTATTGGCATAGTAACTTTAATGAGGAATTAGGGCCTTATCTGTTATCAATAATAAAAACGAATGTTTAATGTTTGAATGCTTTTAACCTTTTTTTTTAAATAGATACCACGAATGATGTATTTTTGAAATGGAAGCATTTTCTTCTTGCGGGATTTTAAGTCTTGAGCATACCTTTTCTTATAGTTCTAAAATGGAATTACTTCATGTGTAATTTAATTACCTTTTTCCTGAAAAGCTTATTAAAGACAGTGAGATTGACCAGACATTCATCCGTTGAGAACTCTTTCATTTTATTTTCGGTGTGAAGGGTTTGTTATATTTATGTCTTGCCATGCCCCAGTATCATTCGGAAATCTTCGTCCTTAACATATTCCTGTGTTAGGCGCGGTAGTTCCGAATGGTCCTATTGAATGTCGTCAGTATCGTTTGCATGTTCATGGTATATCATTCATACTTCCTCATACGCTATCAATAATTTAGCTCGCTTGCTGTTTATACCTTCTATTTTTACAATATCCTATTGTATAAAACTTAACCGGTATAAGTTACCAACCCCTTTTAATTCACAATGGAAACATATATAATTTGTATCATGTTTTATTGTTTCGTTTATGAATTTGTTAACACCACGCCAGTATCATTTAACTTACGTAGTAATCAGAAGTGTTCAATGGTGGGGTAAAGGCCCGGAAAAAGAGGATTTACTTTCATTTTATATACTATCCGACCTCCTGAATTGCTACCACAGGTTTTGAACACTGATTCAGTGATTGTGATGTCATTGTTGTAACCCATATTCATTCCATATTCGTCTGTCAAAATTCCATTACCTTAGAAAATTTTCATACTTCACATTAGATCCAAATAAGATACTTTTTTGCTTCCGTTCTCTCGACCGACCCTAATTTATTTTATGACATCCTAGAAATACACTTTAATTACTGATTGGGTTTTATAATATCTTGTGTCCTTGTTAACTTGTCTCTAACAGGCTTACTGTTTATAGCCAAATTGATTTGACATTTTTATTCGTTTATTTACCTATTTATCTAGTATCATTCATTCAATGATCATTTCATTTTCATGGACAAACAATTTGACTGTAATATGTAATACGAGTCGTAGATGAAAAGTCTGTGATTCACTTACTGTGTTCTGCTAAAACTTAAGTTAAACTGTAAAATTAAAACTTTTCCCTACCTATCTACCTTTTTCAGTCAGGGGACTGGAGACAAGACAATATTTTGTTATGGTTTTGATATTGTTCCTATGATAATTTTAGCTGGATTGCGAAGCAAAATCCGGTCTATGAAATGTTGATTTCCGTCTGCTTGTCGGATTGCATCAACAATTTCGTTTAGCTCTTGCATTTAAGACCATTGATAGTAACTCTTTCAAACTTCACATGCAGATAGACCTTGATGAGCTTTGTCTATTGAAAACCCTTGTCTGTGACCTTCACTTTGAAGGTTCCCAGTTTCAAGGTCAAATCTGTAATTGTCTTCAATTACAGAAAACCGTAAGAGTCATGTTTTTCAAACCTCACACATAGATTGACGTTGATGAGCACTATTTCTAGTGACTTTCTCTGTGACCTTGACCTTGAAGGTTTTCCCGTTTTAAGATCAAAAGCATATTTAAGTTAAGCTCAATTATAGAAAGATCTTTCAAACCTGACACACGTAGATAGTCCTTGATGGGCTGTATCCTTGAATGACCCTTGTGACTTTGACCTTAAAGGTTCTTGTTTCAATTCAAATGCATATTATCCCCTCCCCTTCCCGCAACGGAGTTAGACCATTAGATCTTTCAAACCTCACACTTGGTTGGTTATTGACGAGCTCTTTCCGTTGCAACCTTTTGGACCTTCACCTTCAATACTCAGTTTCAAGGTCAAATATAAATCAAGTATAAGTCAAGTATAAATCAATTACAGAAAGATCATTAGATTAGATCCTTCAACCTTGACACACAGATGGACATTGATGAGCGCTATACCCGTCCACTTTTGTGACCTTGAACTTGAATGTACCCAGTTTCAGGGTCAAATGCACATTTAGATTTGTCAATTACATAAATCCCATGAGACTTGGGATCTTTCCAACTTTGTTGCTTCTGTGGGTATAGTGTTTCAAAACATATTCTGCTTTAAATAATTGTCATCGCTTCGCTCTCCGGTCATACCACCTTTAGCAGTTTCTTGTTTGTTCTCTCTCTCTCTCTCTCTCTCTCTCTCTCTCTCTCTCTCTCATAATAGCCTTCTAATGTTTTTGCTTATGAATAGGGGAATGAAGAACACATCATTCGGGTTGCTTTAAGTAGTTTTTAATCAAGGCCTACATCATTTCATGTAATGTAAGATGAACTCCATCATTTGAATTACTGATAATAGAAAAGTAAGATCATAATTATGATTGTCTAATCTTTGGAAGAAGTGCTTTAAAATTAGGTCGAATTCCATTGAACGTGTACGTGAAATTCTTTTTATAAAAAAGATTACATATATCCCAAATGCGGTGTAGGAATTGTCAACTGTATTTCGGAATTTTTTCATGTCTATATATACATTTTTAAGGAGGTCAAACATATATTAAGAATTACCGCGTACAGGGCTTATTTAGCAAACTTCCTTGTGTACATGTATTATGGTGTAAACATAGATCAGTGGTCTCGGATATTCCTACAGTTCTTCTTTTGTTATTTTATTTATAGACAGTGACAACATCCCTCAATGGGAAAAAGAGCTGCAGCAAGAGCTTCAAGATTTCGAGTTAGTAGACAACGCCGGGGACGTCGACGACGCCGATATAGAAAATGAAATCTTGCAACAGATTGAGAAAGAGACTAATTCCGGCTAGGTTGTGACTTTGTGTTCTGCTATCTTCTTTCTTATCCATCAATCCAAGAAAAATTCCATTCGTAATTTTTGGTTCCCTATCGTATACCATAGAGCAAGGAAATTACAAATGGAATGTGTAACTAGATTGATAATTCATGTACATTTGGACCTTATGGTTTGCGATAAAATTTGGGACATATTTTGTTGAACTGGTGTTTTTTCATTACTTTACATGATACTATTGAAGTATATTTATACTATTTGTGCTAGTTAAATGAAGCTGTTCTAATACTTTTCCTTTGAATGAACTGAAGCTCTCGTTTGAAGTATTCGCAATTATTTATAGTAAACGTTTCCTTCCTTCCTTTGCATGTTAATGTTCACAAATTTTGTGTGATACAGAATGTGTAGATAATTATGTATTCGGTAGTAAAAATCTTCAAATTTAAAATTAGTAGATGTCAAAATAAAGGTCTTATGAAAGATAAAAAAGAATAAGATAACCGACAATTCGAAAGTAAAATCAAGTGCTGACAAGGAGAATCTCCTGCTTGTGTACTGCACCCGCTATGTAAATTTATTCATATGCCTATAAATCAATGGTAGATGAACTTGATTATCAATTACATATATGTCTATCCCAAGTATTGAAAATATGCTTATTTGCATTACTAGTGCTTGTTTTTATGGCATTATACAGGACACAGTTGACTAAATCTTATGTCATTATTAACTTTTCAACTAAAGTTAATTAAGATACCAGTAGCTTGAATTGCAGAGGGGTTAGGGGTCATTATATCAAAAGAATGCAATTCCATTAGTCTTCTTGTTAAAATGTATTTTTCTTTTAATTAATTACGTGAATATTTATTTTCCAAAACAATAAACAAAAATTCGAACAATAACTTCGAAAAGAATTACAGTAAATGTTCATTGACATAATTATCTTCCTTGTCAGAGGGATGGGATACCTTATGCGGTCCGTTCATTCTGAATATCCATTAATATCAGGTTTGATTTTAATGTCATTGATCAGTATGCATCCGAAAATAACCATTTTAAGAGTACCTGAAAGCTCTGCCGGAATGCATCAGGAACAAAATGCCACATAGAATAATGGGATGAAAATTTCATTACTCATTACACTAGAAATATTACACTATCATCATGTTGTTGCTGCAATAACGAATTATTATGATGTTGTAAAACATTGCATACATAATGCTGTCGTCTGCGCTTTAGACACGTTGACATTATCGGAACAAAATGTAGGATATAGTTATATGAGTTCATCGGTATGTAGTGTTCTACTCTTTTCACTGAAATTTAATTCATGGTCTTCCTTGAATATCCCAGACGACATTATTTTATCTTTGCAACTTTCGTTATTCACATTTATTAACATTTCAGTTTTATGCACATGAAATTAAAAATGCAGATTGCTTTTATGATGCAGAAAGAAAAACCGCAAACTATTAAGCATATATAGTAGACAGTAGGGTTATTGTGTCTTTCAACGTTTTTGTCATAAAACGTCATGAAATGTTGTACAGTTATATCAAATACATAATGTACTTTTTGTTTCTTTGCGTCTATTAAAGAGTATGTCATTGATATGATTCTTTTTTTTAAAGCTCTCTTACAGCATCTTTTTAGCTTATGTCTACCAAAATACCACATTCCGTGGTAGAGGATTTGATTTAAATGTATCTTCATATATCCCTTTCATGACATTGGGTACCCATGGTGCTCTGTACAGTTTTGGTCCAAATTCATGTATCGAGTGCAGCGGTCAGATATTTTGTGTGTGTCTCTGCGTTTTGTTTGTGCTTTGTTTTGTTTTGTTTTTTAGGGGATGGCATTTGTTGCAGGTGACTAGACAAGCAGGAGACGCTTACTCCTCCCAGTTAGATAGTCTTACCTCTGGTTTAATGAATGGATGTTTTATTATCTCGATGACATTGTTGTGAGTGCCACTGTCAGATAACTGCGTTTACTTTCGTATTTTACATTATTGCCATACCTTCTCATATTGCAGTGAAGAGCCCACAGAATGATCCTGGAGGAAAGGTCGACTTCTGTGTTATTATATCTATGTTTTGGTATTTTGTGTTGTGACACTTTCTTTTTTATATTCTAACATATTCGAATCCTCGGACTAATTCGACTAAAAAGGCTAAAGAATAATAGGTTTTAAATACCTCATCTTGATAATAATAACAATAAGCAGAATGCAGCGATGGTGGTCACACTAGGATTGTAAGCAGTACTTTCAGTTTCTGGATTAATTTACTTAGAATTGTAAATTTACAGGTAGACATCGACGTAGAATTTACACGATTTAGTAAATTACAAAATAATAGTTACGTCTACGTTTTCGTTTTTATGTGACTTTACAGCCTTCAGTCAAATTTTGGTCCAGCTTTGGTTCTCTGGTTTGCTGTATGAATCAATGATTGGTATTTTAGATCCCTCTTACAACTTCAATTTCAGAATTTCGTTTAGAAACCTTACAAATCAAAATCTCTCTCTCCTTCTTCGTTGTACAAGTAACTCTGACAGTTAAGCACTAAGTACATACATGTATTTTAAGTTTTGTAGTCGGTCTCGGATATTGTTATGGTAATGAGTCTAGAATGTCATTTCTCAATTATGTCATTGTCCTTTAAGGATGAAGTTAATTTCGTCCTTCCGCACATTCGTCGAGTAATCTATTCGAAGCTGTTCTTGATAGAGTGCCCTCCATCGAAATCCAGTATGCTATTTGCATGCTTAGATCACGACGTTCTGTTCATTATACGCCTGTCGTGAAATGGTATGTATTATGTTATAGCGCTGTCCGTCCGTCCGTGGTCATGTTTTCCAGACTATTTCTTTTATGTACAATGTTGATATCTATTCACAATGTTTCTCACTATAGATGTAATAGTGAGTGTGCTTTGCAGTCAGATTGATGCACCGTGACCAACTTACGGATTAAATATAGGTCAACACTTTCTGTTTAGTTATGGATACAGAAATTGCCCTGAAGTTAAGGTTATTCAATTTTCAGATATCTTTCTATCAATTTTGAGGTGCTGTATTAAACTTGAGCATTATTGAGTTTCATTGTAACTTTTGATATGGCTACCAATAAACATTTTGAGATTTTCCAACTTCCTGATTTGACAGAATATGGAATTTCTTCATTGCCTCATATAGGCAGAAATACACAATTCACAATAAAAAAATTTTTAGCAGATATTTCCTATTCAGAATTCAAATACAAGATCTCGGAAATACATATTTCTAAATGAAGACAGGAACTTGGGACCTTTCCCTTGTACCTTTTATGAAATTGGCACTGGGAAAGTGACACTTGCATTTATTTTAGATCTGTAAACCATCAATAAGAGTTATCTCTCTTGATGGTATAGTCTTGCCAGCACAACGCTCAGTACCTACAATATGCATTGCAGTCTTTGCAAAAACGCATAAAAGAGTATGCATGAAGAATATAAAATACATGTACCTATTAGGCAATTCCAAGAAAATGATTGAAAATATTTGCCTCACTTTCTTCTTCAGATTTCCTTTGAACAGGGGTTTCAATTGATTCATTTCCTTTCCTTGGAGAATTATAATGACTACTCAGGTTATGAATCCTGATTTATATGAGCATTGAAGTGTGACTAACAATGGGATTGACTAACAATGGGATTGACTCAAATCTTATTATGCCTTTTGCCGCGGGCTAAGAAAAGTACGGAGTCAAAACGGAACTTCTGCCGGTTATCGTACTCTTCAAGGCGGAAATATAAAAAATTTGACTCCCGCCACTGTCCTTAAGTCACAATCTTTCAGATAAATACAGGTTCAGTTCTCAAAGTAGTTGGATTAGTACACTGTGACGCACTTGAGAGCTGAAAAGAGGTCACTTTTCTGGATCTTCCATCAGGGATACAGGTATTGCCCTGAAATTTAATCACAACCTACCTCTCGGATAAATTCAGGTTCAGTTCACATGTCCGCGGGATTGGTGCACCGTGACCTATTTCAGAATAAAAGTAGGTCATACAGTTTTCCGGGCTTTTTATGCCCCCGCAATGAAATGGCTGGGGTCATATAGTGTTACCCTATTCCGTCATCATTCAGGTTCCGCTCATTTTCTTTTTGAAGGTTGGATGGATTAAATTGATGTTGGGTATTCAGATGTATCAAGGGAAGATGCAGGTCAGGTTTGAATACGGGTGTGGTCTGTTATTTTTGACAGAGTTTTTGCCCTCGAACGTAGAACATTTCTTAAAATTGACAGTTTCCACTCATTTTCTCGGTGAAGGTTTGATGGATTAAATTGATATTGGGTAGATAGCATATATCAAGGGAGTATGCAGGTCAAGTTCTGATATAGATTTGTTCCTGTGATTTTTGACAGAGTAATTGCCCCTGAACTTTAGAAATTCTTTGAAATAGTGGTTATCTGGCGATTACATTTCACTACCTTAGCTGCCAGCGGGGGGATCTGTGTCGCACTGACACATTAAAATTCTAATTTTAGTTATGGATACACATATTGGTTTTTTACCGAATTTGATGAGTTATTGCCCTTTAGTATGACTATCATCGTAATCATACTGCAGACGTTTGCGACAAAGAGTCGTACTGAAATTTCGATTCAAAGGTCAAGATCATGTTACGATATGAGATGACCAGCCTTAATAATTTTCATCTATTTCTTTTTTATCACTGTGAACAAGATTTACTATACACCTATCCAGGATATATCGTCAGCCCAATACAATGCAGTATAGATTTAATCAAGTTTTCTATTTATTCTGTGTCATTAACCGCGATAAACGCCTACCGCAAAGAGGGATTTGCCACGCTGCACTTTTGATTATCAAACTATGTCAATACAGAATGAATATTTATATTTAATGCATCCTTGATCCTCAGGAAAGCCATGTTCGTTCCGCAGTGATGCAATGACTGTGCTCTGGAGCGCGAAATTCAATCGATCGCCGATGGCTATGATCTGCATTGACAAGAAGTAGTTAGCGTTTTGCTACAATAAAAATATGTATGAACTTTGATCGTTAGAGTAAATAAATGATATCCGAGTAACAGCTGATGCGTTCATACGAGATTGAATTTGCATCCTTTCTTTCAACCATAATACCCTAAAGATTTTTCAATATGAAAATGATTCTTGTCTTGTCAAAAGCGATAACATTATTATTGTTTTTTTTTTTTTTTTTTTTTTGGAGGGAGAGGTGTATAGTACATAAAATTTAATGTTATGAAGATAGTGTTTATCTTACATGAAGGCATCATTGAAAACGTCCATGATTCATCAAGTTTCAGGAAGAAAGCATTGAATTGTCAAGTCGAAACGCTTAAACAATGGTCTGTACTGATCTGCAGCAAAACTGTCTCGCAATTGGACAAGAGCCACATATTGCAACAATAAAGACGATGTTTTCCAGCGATCTTATTTTGTGAGTGCTACGCTGCACGTAATGCTTTTACAAAGTGCACAATGATGTTTGCCTAGAGACCAATGCCTTAGTTATCGAGTTCATTACCCTTCTCCTGTACCTTCTTAATGATAGTCCCTTGGTATGCTTTTCTGGCAGTTTTTTATCAGTGGTAATTTTGTCTCGATCCAAATTGTAGAGTTTCATCCTACGAACTTGTTCTTATTTATTTATTTGATATTTTGATCATGTTGATTTGATAGCTTTCAAGTGAACTTGCACAAGTAGTTCAATGGTATTGTGCATTTTTCTAACAGTGCTTCAATTTTCAATCATGCTGCCCAAAAAGAAATTTTGTTATTTTATGAATGTGTCGTCTCGCAAATGCCATAGGACATTATGTAGTTCAACGTCAGAATGTTTTATTGCCAAAAATTCATATGACAACAGGATATTTTGTCTTTCATTAATACATGAATCTTAAAATATCATCGATCAATCTGCACTAAAAATAGATTCGAAAAATATTTTTTTGAAAATCTAAATTTGATATTAATAATGTTTTAAGGTGTTGCAAACGTTCTGCTGACATTTTAATGTGTATGTATTTGTTTTATTTTTATCACCTCTACAAGATTATTGCATTTATATGTTGGCGGCACCTGTCTGGTGTATTTGCTTTAAAATTTTATCCATTGGACCTATCCGACGCAGTGAGGGATCTTGATATACCTACCAAAGTATACCATGACACTGGGCCTGGGTTTACACTGTCTCATCCCAAGGATAAATACGGAGGTAGAAAATAATAAATCACCTTCGAAATATCTGAGCCGACAACTGGAATCGAACTTGGGTTCTCAGATTTATGTTCAGTGTAATACTTCTAGATCAACCTACCGGTACTTCCCTTAAATGTGATACTTAATGTTAATCTTGAAAATAGTGTATGTTGTATTTATTTGTTACCATTCGCCCTCTTTCATTTCTTTTATATTGGTATTGTGGTCTTGCTTTACCACGAAATGTTCGGCCCAAGCACAGGGCAAGTTCTGCTTTTGGGTCTGACATTTTGGAATTTTGCTACACTTGCTTTTGACATTTTATACACCCTTACAAAGTAGGGGAGGGGGTATATTGGAATCACCTTGTCTGTCCGTCAGTTCGCCCGGCGTCCGTAGACGCATCCTTGACACTTTTTATGTGTTTTTGTCGTTTGAGGGACTATGTTCTCTAGATACAACCTTGTCCAGAGTTTTGCTCATTTACCTTCCCATAGACTCCATTGAAATTAGAAACAGGCTTGGTGTCGTACTTAAACGCTTGGCTTGCGGCGTGCGGCGCTGACAATCCGGATTCGATTCCCGGATTGCGCCAATTAATAGTATATGTTTAAGACCCGCCTCTTTTTGTGAGGTTTCTTTTAACGAGATCTCGCGAGACCGAATCGCTGACACAGAAACCGGCAAATTTGACACAGGTTGGGAAAAATGTGTGTAGAGCCTTCAGACAACAGATCGGGGGTAAGTTTTTACTGCCGATCGCTTGCTTTACGTTTGTATATGTTAGATATTTGCTCCATTTGATGCCGAAATGCGTAGAATCGCGCCGGCCATTCCGTTTATCAAAAATGCAAGTTTACGCAACGTAAGGAATTGTGGCCCTATCATTCATATTGGGCCACTACTTGCAGCTACAATCAACCAACCAACCAATCCATTGAAATTATAGATTTAGCTTAATTACTGCATAAAGGTGTGCACCTCCCATTTTCATCTCTTTAGGGGAGCCATTTTTCAACTTTTTTGGGACACAGTGCATTTATTTTATTTTGGGACTTGGTGATATCTATGCACATAAACTTGTCTGGAGTTTTATCTTTTCATTGATTACACCTCTTGTTTGATCTATTTATGGCAAGGATTCTATAGTCTACGGATGAATTTCTTGTGACAAGACCTTTCAATAAGCATCGAATGTTCAGCTTCCTGTCAAGCTATGTTGTCTTCTGACTACTCTTCTTTACCGTCTTATCATAAATACAGAAGACCGACAAATCACAGTTCAGATTGAAACCAGAGACCATCTGGAGGGATATATAGGTATTACCATGTCCATCCGTCCGTCCGATTAAGAAGGTTAACAATGTTTCTTAAAATGTAAAAGTAGGACATTCATTACACTTATACCAGTGAAGTATCTTGAGATGAATTATTGCATGTTTCAACTTCGTTGACTCGGGGGTTGGGGGGTGGGTTTCGTTAGGACAGCTCTAATTCATATTTGGGTCATTTTAACGAAATGAAAGTTCTTGTCTAAAGCTTTCACTATGATATACAGTCATATTGCGGCAAGGAAGCAGAGGACGAATTACTGATATTCACTGATCGCACAGTAATTGTAGGTATTTGATTAAACAGGAAAAGATAAAAATTTAGTATTGCGATATAGAAATATCATTGGCAGGTTTTGAGAAGGGTTACAATCAATGCAACCTCCTCTCATTTTCGACCATTTTTAGGGCTGCAAACCACACCGCACCGCCCCGCCCCCTTTCCAGACAGAATAGTGCAAAACATTAGTCGTAGAAGGCTGCAACCCTCACCCTTTTTCAAAATTTTCTAGATGCGCTTATGAATATAGTTTTTAATTAATGGCATATACATTACTCAATATAATAAGCTTTGGAAAAAGTTTTGTTAGCATAGTGTCTATTATATGATAGTCATTTATGCATGTTTTAATTTCCAAATTACAAATATGTCATAGGGCAGTAGTTTGAATTATTGCACCCTTGACAACGCTCTCTCCGTTTCAATATTAATCAACAATATGAATTAAATATACGAACTAAATATTAATATAATATGAAATATACACAGACCAAGTAACCCAGATGTAATCCCATTAAGCAACAAAGAAATAGAATCAAAAGTTTTAATATTACATACGGAATGAAATACTCTGCGCTTATTGAGATGCAACAATTCGGTCACATTAAAAATTAAATGTAAATACTTTGTAAATTCTCATTTTTTATCAAAATGTTCACATTTCTATAGCGATAAGGTAATATTTGTCTACAAGGAAATGGCGCTAAGAGCATGCAGTTTGAAATGGAGTTTTTTACACAGGCAAGTGGTGACATGCAGGTATATTCATATTGTATCTAAATAGTATCAGTATCCGCAATGGCTTTTAGAGGGACATTATAGAAACATTTCTTTACTGTAAATGTTCTTATGAACATAAGAATGGATCAGCTGGTTATATCGGCTCTTCATTTCAAGACATTTTGGCATTAGTGTGTTCGACCTATATTTTTATTTCCATAGTTTCGACCCTAAGCATTACCAATGGGACATCTTTTGACGAAATGTGTGTCTTGTATCCAAAATAAATATTGGTAGATATCTTCATATAGTCATGTTCAAATGGACGGATACCACTGCCGGTGAACAGTCAGTACCCGAGGCTATTAATGAGTATCTTATTGTGCAAACCATTGTATGTCTTAGCTTCACGGTGCTTTGTATTTGGTCAGTTGAGTTCGACTTAAACATCACGGAACAGAGATAACGTGTCGAAATACGCGTCTGGTGAACTAAATTAACGTCGGAATAAATTCTCTTAAAGTTTTATCTCAGAGTTGAAAGAATGGTTTATTGTGCATGTTTATTTGCAAGCGATGTGAAGGTTGATGAAATAAGATAAAAGCTAACAGTTAAATTTAAATCCTTTTCCAGATCACGGAGTCATGAATACTCTATGGCACTAATGGATCATACTGTCATTTTGTCAATATTGCTAGAAGTCTTTTCATTGTTACCTCTTACATGTTGACATCTGTTTGTTTAAGTACTCATGACGGTTGTGCATAGCGAAGCAGGAGACGCTTACTCCTCTCTATGATTTATGGATGTTTACGGTAGAAGGTCATTACAATCAAATAGGACAGGCTATATTCGTATTTCACTAAATGAAATGATTATATCCCTTACTTCTTGCATTCCAAAATGTTGAATTATGTGTATGGACATAGTAGAGTAAAATATTTTGTGACAGTCTCTTTTTCATTTTTAAATCATTTATTGCGAAGGGGACATATAAATTACAACAAACAGGTAAAGTCAGTCTCATGATATTCCGTTGGTTGATTTATTGCTGAAAATGAACAGGATAGGAAATTAAAATCCGCTGGAAATTCATCAAATCGCTATTTCAACGAATTTTTATCAGGAAAAAGATGCCCTACTAAAATATTTGATGTTTGAGTGTTTTAACTGAATTATTTCTTGCTGACAATTCGTAAGGTACTTTCCTCCGACTACGTATAACGTATAATCCTGTCCAATCGGATTTACCCCTAGGGATACGGTGTTAGGAATGACTCGTTGATTTATAGGAAAGTTCGTTCAGGTTCACATTTATCTTCAAATAAAGTTATTAAAGCGATAATGTTCGTAAACAACTTATTCGTCATAGTGTGTAGGGCACAAGGACGTTTTGTTTTCTCGTGATAGGAATTTTGGCAAGAAATAAATCTAGTTATTTAAGGGCAATTGTAATCAGTGGTAAACAATAAAAACTTATTCCTCAGTGTTGGTTGAAATTGCGATTTGATAAATCGCATAACTTGAGTAATAAAACTTTTACTGTGAGAGTTTTATGACACGTCATTTCTTATTTTTGTTGAAGTTATTCATAAAGTTGTCCCTAAATCAGTTTGTTACATCATCCATGGTGTGAATGGAGAAGGAATGTGCTATTCTCAATCTTTAAACTCGCACGTTCATTTCTGAATGGAATGTATGGCGTTGAGTGTTCCTTATGCCCATATATGGAGCTCTCGACTTCTTTTATTATTATTATTATTATTATTATTATTATTATTATTATTATTATTATTATTATTATTATTATTAATATAACTATTATTATTAATATTATTATTATCATTTCTGTAAAAGAATTTTAAGAAATCACCCCGCTCCCAGTGTATGTACGTCCGGTGTAATCTTTTTGTGACTTCTGTAGAACCATTGAAAGAATGTTGGTAAAACATGGTAGAAATGTTGTTATTTTCAGTCAGGATACATTCAGGAGCGGATCCAGATATAGGGCATGTTAGTTTTCGTAACCTTTTGATGTCTTTTTAAGTCACCAGCGTCACCAAATTTCACATGAAGCATGGATAAGACAAACATAGATTGTGAATTTATGATCCCCGCACCCTGAGACCTTAAGACGGGCCAAAACTGCTGAAATGGCTCAGTCATCGCAAAATCTTCCTTGATCTCTACTTCACCACATAGAATCTCTTTGCAAAGTTATAAAAAACATTAAGGCTTGTACCCAAATGAAGCCCTCTTTCTACCTTACGATAATTATCATGTCAGAGACGAGGGTTCAGTCCACTAGGACGGAGTCGATATTGTGATTAAGTACATAGTACATAGTAAAGAAAACCAGAATTCCTGGTTAGAAAAGAGCACAAAGCCCTACCAAATGTCTGAAATTCTTGAATTCATGGGATAAAGATTTGGCCTCTGTGACGGTTCAAACATTCACTTATTTACCATTAGCAGGGGCTATAGACTCCAATAATCGATTAGGTCTATGGAATTCTTGTTAAATGTATGTTTTGTTTTGTTTTTGTTATTAATATTATTATTATTAATATCTATTTATTTTTATTTGTTCAATTTATTATTATTATCATCATCATCATCATCATCATCATTATTATTATTATTATTATTATTATTATTATTATTATTATTATTTCCAGGCAATATACTCACATTTAAAATTAGAGGATATTAAAAGACAACAATTTTGTTTCGTCCATGCATTAATAAAAATGTAATTTATAGATTGCAAAAAACAAGTTTTAACTTTTAAAAAGATTATATAAACAAGATTAATTCAAATGCTTTTGAATGTTTTTGCGTGCTGAAAGTGCTCAGGTGGGAAAAGAAGACCCATTGGGCCTCTTGATATTGTATTCATTTATATTGTCAACGTGCTAGTCACCCTGTCTAACTTATCACATTAAACCCTTAAATATTATATTGTAATATAAAAAGGAAATAGAAATAACCTTTATCTTGATCCGGATCTCCGGTGGTGGAAATTGCTGCCATGGAAACCCCGCTATCATAGTGAATTTGTAAAATAACGAGACTATATTTAGATATGACATCTAGAAACTTTGTTGTTATGATATTATACGGTCGATATTGTGAATGAATAAGGCGATCTATACCCATCATTATCGAATAAAAATGGTTAACCCTCGAGATTCAGCATTGACTGAATTCGCTCAATTGCTGTAGAGAAGCATTGTGTAACATTGATTCCAACGCTCAAATATAGTGTGTTTTTGGTTTATTTTTGGCGAATTTTTTCATGTCTGTTCTTCTGCTGTATATTGACCTCCGTTTGGTTTGAGGTGTTTTTTTTTTGTCATTTCTAGACACCCTTCGTAACACGAGACATGTAATGGCGCTGCCCATCTGTCCACGGTCATGTTTTCCTGATATTTTCTCGGTAACTGTATATATAGATTGTTGAAATTTGGTCACAATGTTTCTCTCAAAACATGTATTCCATTTCAGCCAGACTTATCCACTGTGACCTATTTTATAGCTCAAAGTATGTCAAAAATTTCCAGCCTTTTTCATTAGAATACATATATAGCTCTGAGAATTAATCACATCCTTCCTCGCAAAGAAATACAATTTCAGTTTCATGTGTCATCCGAATTGGTACACTGTGACCTACTGTTTGTATTAAAAGGAGATCAAACAGTTTTCTGCACTTTTATCGAGACGATACGGGTGTAATGTGACCTAATTTGACAACAGTTTTTGCTCTAGGTAGAAATTTGCTGCCCTGAAATTCAGCGACGGGCGTATAATGGAACGTAGGCGTTGCTTTTGTGTTTTGTTCGTTTTCTCTTTTGCTGTATATAGTCTCCTCATTAACTTGTGTTACTTAGCCTCTGGTAAAGTCTACTTCTCTACTAAATATGGAGTCACCTCTCTGTAGTGATTTCTTCTGCTGTCATTCAAAGATGTTCTATTTCAGACAACACTTCATTTATTCCTATTATGTTTGCTTCAATTTAGAATGATAATGATTTGTTAAATTTTTAAAAGACTTCCTTTGTAACCTTTTCACAATTTTCTCCTGAAACATTTAACATAAATCGATGAAACTAAATTGTCTACCACGTGCAGCTGACCGAGTTACTTTAGATAAAGCAAGGCTTACAAAATACTTAAAGACTAATTAGTTATATTGAAATAAATGTCATATTTCACTTGTGCTGCTTTTAAACTTTCGATATTTAACAATTTTTAAACAATATTTAGTGATTTTAACGATTAGATAAAAGTAATATGGGTTATGTATAACAGCTTTCTTTCCTTTCAGAAAACCATGGAATACGATTTGTATTGCCTCGTTTTAAGACCATTCTTATTAACTGTTGCTCGTGATATCCGAAGAATTACATGTATTAATCGAAGCAAACCGTCATGATTTTGAGTTTGGACCATTTCGACAAATCTTGTCCAAAATTAAGTCAATATAATCACGATATCCTCTTTACTTTATTGAAATCTTCAACCAAGAGAACCACTTTCATGTTCGAGATCTTAGTCTTATTAAAGTGTTATTGAACAATTCTCCCGATTTCTTGCATGTTCAAGATTCATTACTTTTGTCAAGTTTGATATAGCCTCTTTCCAGACGAGGACGATTTGTTCAATGCTTGTTTACATGTTCATGTTACAGCTGTAATCGTATTATCAATATCTACTAATCTATAGGGACGCTGTTCACCGTGACAAACTAATGGCTTCATTCTGTACGTATACAATAAAATGAGTTAATCGGCTTTTACAGCGAAAAGTGTCAAGGGCAAAGTTTGATATTTGAACACGCAACATGTTTGCAATATAATGGCTGTAAGTAAGCAGTTATATACACTATATTACTTCCATTAGCATTTTTCTATAATAAAAGCGTTGACGCATTTTGTATTGATTATATTTCGACCAGGATTTGAGAAACGAGGGACAGCAACATGAAATCATAATACTTGTATATGAAATTGTAGATGCTATATTGTAGTATTGTACATTTTGTATAACAAGGGGATGGGTCGGGCAGTATGTTGAATAGAAAAAGTAAAACGCAAGCAACTCCCATGTATATTGTAATAGTATTTCTTTTGCCATGGCAACCACCTGGGTTACAAATCCATATTTCATTGCTATATGCTAGAGGCGTGACATACCCTAATATTGTTCTATCCTAGTAACAGAATGAATAATTATAACTGGTTTACAATACGTTTCATATTTCAGAATAACATATTATGTATATGCCATAATGCCATTCTAAACAAGAGGCCCAAGTGGGCCTCATATCGCTCATCTGATCACAATACGTTCTTTTCACGAACAACTGGCAGCTTTAATTATTCTTTTACTTACTGCGTTGTGAGTAGTGAGTAATGACTATGAATTAAACAAAGAAAAAATTCATAAGCTTCAAGAGAATCAAATTAGGAAATGAAAATTTTAAACTTTGCTAATGATTTACAGCAAACATGTCTCTACAAAATAATGCAAAATTAAATGAAATGAAAAAAAAAGGGCGGGCTACCTTTCAGTATGTCTCTTCTGTCTCAAATAAACAGTAGGAAAATATCAATAACTGATCAGTTAAATTTTGTCATAAAACTTCCAAGTAACTCTTGATATACATAGATTCTAAGATATAAATCTATACTCAAATGCTTCATTTCATTAGATAAATCAGAAAAGACACTAAATGTGTGAACAAAATAACTGTCAAAATTCTAGCCTTCTGCACAGGTGAACTGAATATACACAATGCATCTGTTCAGCTCTTATGATCGAGCTTAACCTTTGTTGTTGTATAGTCGTTTTCATTATCGCTACTCCAGTTCCAACGATACCAAATCTTAACTGAATGAAAACTACAGTTGATCCGTTGTGAAATTCAGACTGTTTCAAATTCAAAATGGTCGCCATGACATCAATTTTAATTTCATGTTATCGTCAAATCGGAAATCACTTTCTTTGTTTCTTTCTATGTTTCATTCCTTCTTTCTTTTTTCTTTCTTTCTTTCTTTCGTTTGTTCCTGTCTTCCCATTTTCTTTCCTCCTTTGAAAGACTTTAACATATGTACATCGTAAACGAATAATACATTAATAAAGGTATAAACATCTTTTACGACATCATAAGAAACGAGTTAAAATGACTTTTATCAATCAAGATATAATCCAAAATAAGATATATATATAGATATACACATATGCATAATTACACATACATGCACATTCACATTTAAATGAAAAGATGTTTATGACAAACAATCCTACCTAAGTAAAATTTTGACCAATATGATATTCAAAATAGTTTTGGTAGTAACATTTTTGTTTGTTTTTTGTTATCGCTTCACCCTTTGAGTGATACCGGTAGTGAATATATCTTCATACATATCATCTTAACGTATAGAATCAAACATGTGGTCTATTATTGGTCCTTCAGATTTTAAAAATGAACGATCATAATCCAATAGGCAGACAGCATTGCAACAGAATCGTAAACTATACTGTCTCCATAGTAACATGGTAATCAACTTGTGTGTAAACCACAACACAATGTACTTCTCATTACAATAATGTGCCCCGTACCCAATTTCTTGTTATTTTACCGTTTTTGAATAATTGTCAGGTTATTCCTGAAAATTGGTCTGAAAACATAAAAAAGTCGATAAGGATACATCATTATAGTTTATGTATTATAGATATACAAATGTATCTTCTTTTTTCATAGTAATCTGACAGCCAACTTGTAGACTAACCTAGTCCCCTCTGACTGTTAGTCGGAACTCCTACAGATCAAGGGTCTGAGCTCGCTTCCAGACCAGCAGAATACAGTTACCTCATGTTGATGTCGCTCTGCATATTTTTGATATCATAATCTTACTCTACATTACTATATGTGTTTACATATTTCTATGACTTATCAACCTGAGACACTCGTTGATCCTTTTTCTCTTTATGGAGGATTATTTGTATATTTTCAAATGTGTGTCTCTTCATTGTACTGCATTTGCGATGAATTGGAAGGAGGGCCCCTAAACCGGCTAACCACACAAATTGAGTACCGTGTGACACTCAAGTGACCGTCCTATGTTGGTATCGCATCTATCGTACAATCATTTTTAGATGCCATTGCATGTATTTCATTAGTGGTTACCAAGTTTTATTGGTGACATCTGCCCTACAGCTAAGTCAGATGTCTTTCCACTTTCCTTTGACAACTAACCAGTTAGTGATTATTTTGGTGAGTTTTCTAGTCGATATGGGATGCAACTTTGTGGAACCTGTATAAGCTGTATTTTCTCGACATAATAATAATAATAATAATAATAATAATAACAACAACAACAACAACAACAACAACAACAACAACAACAACAATAATAATAATAATAATAATAATAATAATAATAATAATAATAATAATAATAATAATGATAATAATAATAATAATAAAAATAAAATAAATAAATAAATAAATAAAAACAACAACAACTTACAATATGATAGCATTATGTCTGAGTTCAAAAACCGTTTTGAGACGTTCCCTCTTTTTCACCTTACATCGTTTATTACTGAACGCAAAGGAATAGTTTAACTATGATATGTACAACATAATTACGAAATAATGTTTATTGCCTTCCCATAGTACCATGACACGCACTCGGTCCATAATATTTGTTACAAATATATGACAAACGTCTGAAATATACAATATCCGACATGGACTTGCGCCCTATATCATTGCAGTATCCTGTGGTGTCTGGGCAACAGCACGTAGACAGATCTTGTTTGTCATTACTAGACACGAGAAAACACTGAAGACCTCAGAAATGAATTGAAAGCAGTAAAATTGTAAATTTTCTTTAAAGTAGCTTTAAAAAGATGAGAGAGAAACAAAAATACTATCAAAAATGATTTTCATATGTATGTCGAAAATGTCATTAGTATAATAGGAATATTTGCCCCATTGTCCAGGAGCTTTCGCTGGGCAGTTAAGGATCACACGAATCCGAGATAGTATTATCCCCAATTTAACCATGCAGAGATTCAACAAGATTCGAAGCGTTACATATGAAAAAGCAGTTGTCAATCACATTTTATTTATGATACTTTTGATGTAATCAGTGTCAGTCCGAGGACGTCAATTTCTGCACGTAAGCGATATTCCTTTTTATTTCCCCGGATAGATGGATCGTGGGCATATTGTTTCGACCTGTCTGTCTGTTTGTCTGTTGTGAACTTTAACCTTCGCCATAACTTTTGAACCGTGGGAGATAGAGACTTCATATTTGGCACACATACTCCATCAATAGAGTCCAATCAAAATACTCCAAGGTCATCGACCTCGTGACCTTGACCGTGACGTTCATTTCAAAATTTACCTTATTTGGACCTTGTTACAGTCGGAGCATTCGTGCTTCACGAACTCATCTTGCTGCGCACCTATCATTAACTTCAAAAATATTCTGTATACCTGCATATCAAATTGATTTAAATTGATTAATATCAGGATAGGATCTAGCGATGATTGAATGTGGGAGGTTTCATATTTGATTAGTTAAGAATCGCATAGGAAAGGGGGATCCAAAACCTGAAAAGTGGTCCAGGAAAGGGGGATCTAAAACATGAAAAGTGGTCCCAAATGATTTTTTTATATAAAAAACGATAAAATGTGGAGTAAGAAGTGGCTCAGGATCTACATATAGATTCGGAAATTATATACCCACTTGCTAGATAAGATCTTTGAGTCTCGAAACATTGAGAAATATAAGATACTATTCAATATTACAAAGAGTTTAGTTGACGGTAACTTGAAACGAAGTGAAAACCATCTTACATCAGAGGCCTGTTCAGCACTTCCGAAGATGCTTATTGGCGTTTTCAATTCATTCTAGCTAACTGGTCTTACTATGTAATAAATCGATCACGTTATGCTGGTCATATCCCAAAGCTAGATTAACTTCTTCGTCTACCGTGCATAATTCACTCCTCATTCACTTACAATTCAGTAACAAAGTTTGTCTCAAAGTACATCTGATATAATTTATTATTTTTAGATTTTTTATAAAGATCTCCAGCATAATTTTTACTGAAGACTGCTTTCTACGTGTTTACATACTGTGCATCGTATTCTTTTTCGCGAGCGT
The DNA here is from genome assembly GCA_035048485.1 of Pteria penguin. NCBI lineage: Eukaryota > Metazoa > Mollusca > Bivalvia > Pterioida > Pteriidae > Pteria > Pteria penguin. The sequence continues at coordinate 52,747,965 of CM068581.1, forward strand.
TAAGATTTTATTTTTCGCGAGATTTGCTATCGATGGTTTCAGAAATCAAATTCGCGAAATTGACACACATAGCTAATAATAAATGGTTTACTATATACACTACCCAGATTGCAATCGATGCGAATTATACAGACGTCAATAGCAATAGAAAGTTATTTGAACATTGAAACTCAAATGCCTCAAAGCCGAAAAAAAATCCCAATAACAAACAAAGCTCAAATTCAGTTTTCAGTATCGATGGAATGAAAAATCCAAATATAAACAATGGTCATCAAGAAGCAATTTTGTTTCTAATGGTGTATTAAACTTTTTATGATTGAGGGGGCATGGCGGTGGTCTGTTCTAACTAAATCTTCTATAGGGAAAAGCTGAAAATTTGAGCCCCCTCCCTCCCACTCCTTCCCTTTCCCATGTACCGCCATACTACAAAGTACAAAAATATGACACAAAGCACGTACTCAGTGTGGATATTAGTAATGTAAACATGTTTATGAAATTCAGGTTGTGGTACGTGAAAATATTCACGAAAATGTCGTTATCTTAAATGGGGCTATATACAATATGATCTGTATTGAATTATACGTTTAAACGTATATTGTAATCGAATGGTAGTCAAAATAAACGATGATAGAACGTAACTATTACTGACAAATAAATATTTATAATCATTTCAATGCGTCCGTCTATTATCCTTGACAAAAAGGTGAAACAATTGTGTTGTGTCTACGGTTGGTTCCTTACTTGGTGTTTTACGTCGCTTTCAACAATATTTCAGTTATATCGCGACATGGAAGAAGGAGGTTACCAACCTCTTAAACATAGTGGCGCAACCCGGGAATCGAACCCGGATCGTTGGCGCCGCAAGCCAAGCGCTTAACCACTACATCAAACCTGCCCCTCTGTCTACGGAAGATGGATGTTTGCAATCGACCACGTATGATCTATCTACATGTATATATACCAGAAACATGTACATTATACACGGAAAATTACTCCTATTTCGTGCGACTTATTTTTTTTTTTTCGCGAGAATCCCACTTTCTCTATATTTACGAGACTACGTGTAAACGTTCGCGAGAAGCGATAAACATTTTTGCATTTCAATTTTAAAGTCATCAATTGCTTATTTTTCGCGATGATTTTTTCCACGAAATCAAAGTTCTCGCGAAAAGGATGATTTACAGTATAAACAATGAGAAAATTATCCTATTAAGCAATATTATCATGACTACAGTACATCTGTACCGAACTAAACGTGTATGAAGGTAAAAATAAATTGCCATTTCAGTTTCAGAGCGTTGATTGGATATTCGACATCAAAGTGGGTGATGTTTTGTTTTTTAACAGAGAACAATTGTACTAGTTTAAACACTGATGGATTATACCAGTAAGGACGGTTGATAGATGACGACTTCAGTCGACTAACCAGAAAGTAAATCAGTCTAGTTCCCGTAGCTCCTCTAGGTCTCTGTATAAATTAAAATAGCATTATTCTTTATTTTCATTCCCTGTGCATTTTACACCGTCTTTCCAGTTTGTTTTTGTTTGTTTGGGGGGGGGGGTTGTTTGTTTTTTGTTTTGGTTTTATTTTGGGGGGGTGTTATTTTGGGGGGTGGGGTGGGGGTGGGGGTTACATGTAAGTATCTGTCTTTAAAAATATTATTGAGAATTTGTTTAGTTAAATAAAACTGATTAGAAATTTCCAGAGAATTATTTTACTCAGTAATGTTGAGCATCAGTTAAGTATTTATACTTCTGAATGCTGAGGATGATAAAAACACATTCATTTCTTGTATAAAGATATTCTTTCAGTCTTGTTTTGGGATGGAGCAGAAATCTTTTATGTGTTTATATTTGACAGATCATAAATGACCAAAGTCCACTCAGTTCTAGTTACCCATTACACTTTTAAGCCACTTTGTCATTATTTTCAATCATTTATAATTACAAACTATATAGCTTGTAGATTTCTTCATGTAAAACTTGTAACTAGAATTTGGTTATACAAAATTTTGTTCACAATGTTAGTGGCAACCATTCCTGAATATATAATGAAATTACCAACATTTCTTTTCCATCTTAAAAAGAGTTTACAAAAGTATATGAACTCTTTCAATATCGCAAAGTTAAAAAATGCATACCCTTAACTTACTATAAAAGTATCAAATACAAGGAATTTTGTTTCAATATTCAGATATAGAAAATAACATATATTTTCGGATGTATTAAATTCTCTTTTCCCGTTTTGAAGAACCATGACATCCTGTGCCCTTATAAATCTATAAATTAAAGTTAAATCGAAACATGAACGATTATGCACAACTTAAATTTGAATTGAAGGACCAAATGGATTTTGTTTGCTACTATCTGGTATTGGTCTACGAATTTGGAAAAAAAATCAATAGATTTATGCATTGAATTTCCACAGTTTAGGCCTTGAGCATCACTGAAAAAACGAATTGTCAAAATGCGCAAATGGTGCACCAAACTTATAACGCATATATGTTCTCATGTTTATTTTTTGCTTAACGATTGATCTTCCCGTCAAGGAGCGTTATGTACACCGTTTCAGATTTAATACAGACACTTAGTCTTATTTGATGTTTGAATTCAATCAGGGAAAGTGGATTCCGAAAATAACCTAAAATGACGTTTTAGGTAAAATCCCCCCCAAAACAAATGGTGGTTGTGTCATGTTATTGTATTTACCCCCCCCCCCCCCTCCCTCCCCAAGTAATTTAAATAAATTTGAACATGACAGTTGGATGGGTTTCCTACGTACATCTTGATTTTTTGTTGATTGTGCTTAAGGTGCCTTTTTTGGGAGGGGGGGGGGGGGAATCGGAAAACTGATTTTTTCGCGAAACTTGCATACATTTTTCATTTTCCTCACAGACAACGTGAAACGTATTATCATTAACAATATATTTATGTTAGACTTAGAGTCAATTTTAAAAAAGATGAGTAACATGAATCTTCATTTCATTGTCGTGAATAAATAGATAACGTGTACTTTGTATGGTGATCTGGTGAGGGCTTTTTTTCGGGAGGGGGGTCCTTCTCTTGTCGTCCCTGTTTTTCTAAAGACTATAATATTACCATTCCTACCGACATTCTTCTCTGCTTCTCTCATTCTACATGTTATATATGCAATTCAATGCTAATGCGAGCTTTATGCTAAAAGTATGTTAAAAGTTTACTCTTGAATTTTGAACAACACCTAACCCCCCCCCCCCCCCCCCTTTCCCCACGTTGTTATCCTCTATGTTCGCCATCATATACAATGGGCGTGGTCGGACACTGCATGTTGATTTCTTACTGTACAAAACCTGTTTCTTCAATGAATCAATGAATTTCTTTTTTTTCCAACAACAGCAGCAGCGACTAAGGTAAAATAAACAGATGGAAATTGAAGCACTATCATATTCTCGATCAGAATTGTTATTTTCCATATCTAACAAGTTTGCATATTTACATGATAAATACAAATAGGAAAACAGCAGCTGAGTGTGAAGGCCGGTAGAGGGAGTTCTCTCGTCACCTGGCCTTGAACCTGATTACGCTGCACTGACAGTAATGTTTACAGTCTTGTAAGGGTCAGATAGGTGGAAGACGTGGACATCACAGAAGCCGTGTTACCAATTTTTTGTTTAAATCATAAAGGTACACAAAGGCACAATTACATACTATATTCATCTCTTGACAATGGTCTACACTATACATAATCCAAAAAAAAAAAAAATGTGGAAAACGACAACAATTATATATATATATATATATATATATATATATATATATATATATATATATATATATATATATATATATATATATATATATATATATATATATATATATACTTTTCATATAAAGTGAATGTTGAAAGAGCGGAGTAATAAAAGAAACGAAACAGGTATGTCACTTTTGATCAGAAAAATCAAAAGTTATCAAATGACAGGTAGATCTATAAAGATGATTGTGAAACAAAATTCTGACATAAAAAATTGTAAAAGTACTTTATGACAGGCAATATTTAAAACTTTTAAAATTATCACATAAAATATGAGTTTTCAAAAATAATATATCAAAACCTAGTATGTATAACTAGGCATTATGTAACAATAATTGTGTATTGTTTGAGGATAGGTTTAATAGGAATACATAAATAGTTGGTCCATTACAATATCATAAAAAAATGTTACACGTACATACCGGTCTATATATATATATATATATATATATATATATATATATATATATATATATATATATATATATATATATACAAAGAAGGTTTCGTTTTTACTCATATATTCAAATTGCATATACATTGTATAAAAATTTCATTCTATTTGGATTGGATTTAATACAAAAATTTAAAGTGCACATGATATATCAAATTAGGCAATAAAACTTTATTTTTCTAAAATCTTCATGCAGAATCAAGCATATTTCTCGTAAACAAAATAATAAATGAATAACAACAAAAGGAATGTTCACACAAGGACATTCCACTGTCGATGAAGATAAATGTTGTTTCCATTGTCGTTGTCACATTATGCAGTATTGTATCGAACCTAACAAAGGAAATGTGGTAAGATGGGTTGACTTCTACATGACCTTAGGAGAAACATCGGAAACATCAATGGTAGGGTGCGTTCGTAGTAAGAGATCGTAGTGACCCCGACCTTGAACGTTTTACCCCGCTTTATTTTCAATCGATATTCAGCGTCAGAAGACAGAAGACCCGAGTTAGAATTTCTGATGGAAATATCAGAATTTTTCAACGTGATTAATTGTTTAATATCATAACATTCCTATTTTAATAAATCAGACTGACCCTTGATTGAACCTGGAATAAACGCAAGAAGATCAAAACACTGGAACTGATTTCTTTACCTACGGGTCTGTCGATTACAACGTTTTTTCTTGGCAATTTCTCCATAATTGTTGTTTATTTTGTGAATTATTATCTTAATTGCAACTTTAGTTGTATTGAAATGAATAAGTAGATAAATATTAAATAAATGAATAAATAAATAGATAAATAAATTAGTAAGTAAATAAGTGTTTTAGAAAATAAATCAGTGAATAAATTAAAAAAAAACAAACAAACAGAAAAACCTTGAAAACAAAGAGCATGTATACATATGAATATGATGGATGTAATATTAGAGTAAGATCTCAAACTCCCGACCTGCGAAGATGGCAAAACACTGCCGAAGATTAATGTAGATGAACGATGTCTGATAACAAAGCAGACAAAAAAGTTCACGGGTCGAAACCGCCAGGTTACCCGTGTGAAATGTTCCGTGTGAAAAAGGAAGGAAACACTCGATTTCACCAACCTTGAAATATTTTTTCAACTAGTCTTAATTATTGTTGAGTTCATATTTTTGTTAACCCATTAGGTTAATCTTTGATGTGGGTGACCTGTTTGAGGCGAGTGTATGCCTTCTTTTGATGTCTCGTACAGATAATAAATGGTATTTTTCTATAACCTTTATTAAAATTTATCTTGACCTTGACATTTGTAATTCGTATGAATTTATTTGCGTTATATGAAGGTTTAGTAATCAATCTGATTAAAAGCAAATCTTTATTCCGCTTCTCTATTTGTCCCATTGGGGACAAATAGAGAAGCGGAATAAAGATATGGTTTTAATCAGATTGGTTTAGCAATGTATATATGTTAATATGTACATGTACATGTATATGTTTTTCTTCTATGTTAAGTATATGTCAATATGTCAAACCTATCAGTAGTACTGCTCTGGCGGTAAGGCTGAAATGAATGAATGAATGACTAATTTTATTCTATCCAATAACACTGAGAAATTAATGTAACAGGACAATGGACTACGAAACTTCGAGGCAAAACTGCCAAAAATAATGAAATAATGAGTGGTTACATGGATAATCCAACAAGGATGGGATGATATATCAGGACAAGAAAGCAGCTCCAGCTGGTTTGCAACACCCGTCATGTGCATGCGAATCCATAGTCAGCTCCGCTATTATTCTTTTCAGATGTAGTTATTTTAGGTTGAAATATCAATTTTATCATTTTTGAAAATATTTACAATTACATATATTAAAATATTTTAGCATAATGCTTAAATCGCATTTGACACGGACAGAAATATTATTGCCTAGGATCTAATTGGATAGGACTGACATTTTCATATCATATCTTACATTATTTGATTAGATTATGTATTGTTTTGTTTGTTTTTATTTATTGTTTTGTTTTGGATATTTAGTTTGTTTATTTTATGGTTTTATGGTTGTTGTTTTCATTACATTTTTTTTGTGTTTTTGTTTTTATTTGTATTCATTTTGTATTATTTCAGAGTTTAACATTGAATTAATTTCGTTAAATTAATGCTCAATGGTTTAGAAATTAAAAAAAAACCAACCAATATTTCAGTGAATGTTTTTATTTTCAAGTAAATGTAATAACATTTGTAATAATGTAGTTCAAAAACTAACATGTCAGAAAGAGACGAAATTCTGAATGTATAACGACATACTAACACCATTTCACGAAACCCGTTTGGTGGCCATCAGTGCTAAGTGGCGGAGGAACGTCTGGCGATAACCGACAACATTCTAAGCGTTCTTTGGTGGACCTTTTCTTTTGCCATGGAAAGAGTTCGAAACCAAACTTGTTTCAAGTGAGTCTCAGAGACACTAAAATGTGATTACAGCGCAGCGGTTTGGCGCAAATTGCCAGTATTCTACCCCTTATCTCTTCTACACACACAATTTGGAGCGTCGTACTCATCACAAGCAGTTTATTAACATCATATATTATCACTTGTCAAAATATATTCCACATATTTTCACAACGTGGAAAGAGTATATCTTGAGATTAGAAAATGGAAATCTGTTAATGCAACGCTTTCGGTAGTGTTGTGATTTATAACAACCAAAGTCTCTGTTGGCTAGATCTACTACCGTTTACTGTCGCAAAGAGTACAGGGTCCGGCGCCATAAACTGAGAAAATGCTAAGGTCAATTATTTCATTTTGATTTATTCCATTATCAAACGTTCAAATAAATTGTCATGCAGAATGGTTTAATTCTATTTATCGATAGAATAAAAGAATAAAAGTCAATAAAATCGAAATCCCAGTTATTAATTCATTGTTGAACAGAAGAATTTGAAATTATGACTCAAGTATTTTCTTATTTTATGGCTCCGGACCCAGGACTGCATTTATCTGCTTATATTTATATATTCAGTATATAATGAACCTTATTATGATGAAAATGTATCAACTCCATCTCGTATATTTATTGCTGTCGAAAGATTTCAAAAGAAGAAGGTTGAGATGAACTGAAGACGGAAAATGAATGTACTGTCTCGTCGCTGTCACTCCTGTCAATGAATTTTCTGAATATTTCAACAAACACATTTAGGAGAATTACCACATACTTACCACATCTATTTGCTATATAGTGACCGCGACGACAGTATGCCCTTAGCTGAGCCAAAAAAGTGGTATTTGATAACAAGATTAGTACATTTAGTCCTTTGACCACTCTGTTCCATCGACTCCTCACTGAGAGAAAAACGCTAAATTGTCATATGACGGTTGCAGCTAGTCAAATAGGAGATGTTAACTCCGACTGTATATAAGATATAATCCTATTTCCAGAGAATCATGACTGTCCACAATGGCACATTGTCGTAAATGGTAGAGTGACATAGCACCAGTTAATTAAGTAGAGTTGCTGGATTCTTTGTTCATGCCTTGCTATTCAACTTTGCTGGTCATAGTTCGCATGGCTTATCTGACAGATGAATAAAAAGCTGTGATGAAGCTGGAAACAAATCATACATGTAGTAAGAAGAAGAAAAAATACAAATACAGAAACACAGAAACAATAAGTGGTGTAATGGAAATACAGTGCATACTGGTATTCTCAAACTGGAAATACGGTGAACAGTTATACTTATGGTATACATGTAGTTTAAATATGGCAGACACTAATTGCTAATGAAAATTTTATGGCAACTAACTTTTTATCTGCACAATGTGTTCACAATTTTTCGGTCATTGGGCCTCTATCAAGTGAAATGAACGATGTTAAAGTATAGACTCAGTCTCTACCAGAGGGCGCTCTTGGGTTCGCATTTTCCCCAGTTGTCGGCTAGACGTGACGAACCTGAAAGCGCCCTCTAGTAGAGACTGGTATAAACAAAGTAAAAATTACCTGTAATGTTACAAATCATGATAATTTACATATACATATATGATATGTAAAATTATGAGGGCTTTGTTTGGCTTTTATATAAACATCATCCATTTTACTTGATAAAGCCAAGTGGCCGAAAATTGGTGTATAGATTATGCATTCTTTTGAATTATTTATATATTGACTTCCTTCCGTGCGATTTTACTTTTGAGGCTATGTTTTGTCGTTTGTCTATTGTTTTATCTTCCTGTACATCTATATGTAACGGATTCACTGTAAGCTTAGAAGAATATTTGTACGTCTGTCATGAAGTGGGACCTTGCTTCTCTCTCTCTCTCTCTCTCTCTCAAAAGACAGGATGTAGAAGAATTGTCGGTGAGGCTAGAACCTCGAGGGCCGAGACAAGCACACTACCGACTAAGTTACGCCGGCTCTGTGGATATTTACGCCTTTGACATCTTGTTCAATGTTTCAGTTTGTAAGAACATACAGCCACATAAGATTTCTGGTATTTCCTTTTTATTCCCGTACCTTTATAGCACTTCGCGGACACCTGAAACTATCCTTTTCGCGATTTGAAATGAAATAGTCATAATTCTAGAGATTCATCTAAATAAATTACACGCTGGGTTACTAATTGTCCAATACATCACTGACACAAGCATAAGACTCATTCTTTGGAGGCTGGTGTAGCTCAATGGATAAGGTTCTCGATTCATGACCGAGTAATCCCGGGCTCGACTCTCGCCGTGCGCGTGTCATGGTAGGTGGGACACGTCACGATCCATCATTGGCATTGCGTCTGATGGTTCCGTTGCATATGTATAAATTCCTATGCAATGTATCAGTTAGATGCAGTCACCATATACATGAAATGATCGTGGATTGCCATAAAACGAAAAGCAATCCATCACTCGTGCTTGGACTTGATCATTAAAGTTCACAGCAACATTTCGGTTGGAGCTATTCACATAGCTCAAAGTCATGACGAACCGCTTTCCAATAAGAAACAATAATTATTCCAAGTATAAACTTTCTGGGATCAGGTATAAAGAATTTATGGACCGGTCAAAAATATTACTAAAATCCACGGTGACCTTGACCTTGAAACTATGACCTAGGCTCAAGCTAATGACATACTGCCTTCCTGTAAGGATCAATTCTACAAAGTATGAAGTTAATCTAGTGAGGTGTTATGTTTTAATTTTTGAATTTATCACCCCCAAATAAAATCAAAAATTAAAACGTGTCAGAGGCATGGAGAAACAAGGACCGGACAAGGATTGCAAACCAAAAGTCCACAATGGCCTTGATATTTGTCAAGTGACGTAGGTCAAGGTCATGACTCTCCGCCATCCTACAATACACATATCCAATATCCATTCATTTAAGACCAAAGAAAATGTTGAAAATGCCGACTAAATTTGAGGTATTAAAATTTTAAAAAGCTTTAAGTGGCTTTGACTTTGAAGGTATGGCATTGGGTCAACGTTATGGCACACCACCTTCTCATTAGAAACATCGATAACAAGTACATGTACAGGCTTTCTGAGATTAGGCACATAAAAGTTATGAGTACTTCCCCCCCCCCCCCCCCAAAAAAAAGGAAAAAAATAACAAAAAAAAAGTCCACACTGACCTTAATCTTGAAGTTATGACCTTGACTCAAGTTTATGACACACTGCCTTCCTACAAGGATCAGTAGTACAAAGTATGAGGCTAACTCAATCAAGCATTTAAAAAAATATGGGCCGGTCAAAATATTACTGACGGACAGAAGCCGGACGGATATCGCGGTTGCACAATTTAATGATGAGCGTGTAAAAATACATGACATACGTAATGGATGTTTAAATACATTTCACACATACAACATGTGGTTTTTTTTTTTTTGTACTTAAGAGTTAGAAAATTTTCAATACTTAGAAATGTTTTATCCATTTTTGTAAGACTTGGCAAGGTATTGGGGGGGGGGGGGGGAGGAACAGTCACAAAAAGGTGAAAATTATAGAATTCTACATAATAAATGTGACATTGTCTTGTGCTAAATTTAGGTAGTATAAAAAAAAGGACCCTCAACACTCTCTTCTTGTTTACTCCTTGCTTTTTTCTTCTAGACCGTCTCTTGACCCTTCACTGAATTATGAATAAAACAACTACATAACTTCATCTTTTGTCGATCAACTTATTTATGATGCACACTTTATTTTTATACTTTCCTCGTTGTAGCAACACGTAATACCACTGGTTTTCCGAGTATGTAAACAAATTACAGAATTCGAGTTATATCCTGCAATCCTCTAGGTTGATGTGCTCTGTTCTGTATAATAATAACATTTTGTGTATATAACGTACATGCAGCTCTCCCTTGCCAAAATGTGCTGGGTATGCAAACCACCTAACATATTTACATGCTAGCTCTTTGTATGATGTTTGAAACGTTCTTTTCAATCTTTAGTGAATATATATGCTATAAATAGTAAAGTAAAGAATGGTTTGGTTATAGCTATTTTGTTAAGACACCTGAGCTGAAATTTCCAATTGACCGCCTTTTATATTCAAAGATTTAAAATGCTATGTAAAACTCGGTGAAACGTATATCGGCAGAAACATAGGGTCTGTGTGGCTATTATTGGTTGCGTGTATGTGTGTGTGTGTGTGTGAGAGAGAGAGAGAGAGAGGAGACTTGATATCACCTATCCTTCCTTTTTATGAGGATTTTTAGCAAAACTCTTTCCACGATATTTATAGATGTAAAGATGATGGATAAATCCAAACCACAAGTCCAAAAATCATGTAACCATAGGACATACAAAATCAGTGATAATATACAATCATTCTAAAAATATATTTCGATAGTAAATGTTACAACTGATTGGCGACATAGACTATTTTCATTTTTGTTTGTTTGTTTGCTTGCTTGTTTTTTCTTGGGGAAGGGGGGTGTTTATTTGATCTTGATTTGCTTCGGTCAGTTTGCATGTCAAATCATACCTTAAATATGAAATTTTGCCCTTCCCTCCCCGTCCCCACACTCTTTATATTTGCTCCTTATAATTATGTCTATACTTTATTTTGAAAGTGCAGTTATTTACAACATACTTTTTTTTTTAATGTAAAGGGACTTTGTCCTAAATACATTCCAAGCTGTACTCTAAAATGTGAGTCAAAAATGAAAGTGATTTTTGATAATTACATAATCATTTTGTCAGCTTGAATAGTTCGTGTAATTTATAGTGGTATACTTTTGAACATTCTAGTGGCACTCGTGAACTGTGATGCTACTAAAAATGGGTGCGGTGCCTAATAATTTATCTTGTAACATTTTTTAAATACTTGATATTCAGATATGTATACAGTTTTCTTTGTAGCACGAGTAGTTGTAGGAGGGAGAGCTTTGCATAAAGCTAAATTGTCGGCGGTATTTCATGCAGGCGCGGACCCAGAAATTTTATCGACAAAAAAAAAAAAAAAAAAAAAAAAAAAAAAAAACCAAACAAACAAAAAGAGGGCCATTCATATTGAATTTTATGAGAAGGGGTCCATCCATGATTTTGTGTGTAAAATTACTTATTCCACATTTGAAAAAAAAAACAACAAAAATTAACAAGAAAAGTTATTTTCGTCGAATCTCAGGTTGGGTCCAGACCCCTGCTCCATTCCTCTATATCCGCGCATGTCATGGGATGTCAATGAACTTTAAGATACTTGAATCAATCAAATATTTCATTAAGATGTTCCTGATGGATAGCACCTTATACTGTGTGATGTATCAACAACTTCTGTGCTGGCCCGCTAACCTATATCTATCACGCAGAACCAAAACAAATCAATAAGATTTCCTTATATAGGCTGACATACAGCTTACCATAATAGCAGATCCGCTCTCTGCTCTCATTTAAGCTCGTATTGATCATGCAGTACATGACTACATAAAATGCGACACATTCTATCTGTCGGCAAGACAATGTGATAACTCTGTTTTAAGTAGATTTAACGAAAACAGCCCACTGTCTTTATTGAAATTTACCAAAATAGTAAACTACGAGAGGACGATTGGAGTTTTAGGTGGAATTTTCGATGAATAATTTAATAAGCATAGGGCACGGGAAAAAAGAAGGGGGGGGGGGTAGATAAACTCTTTCAATTTTCTGACATTGATACTGATATCACATAATATTCATCTCTGCTCTGACCAGCAAACAGAGTTAAAATATGTTTTGCAACCCGCCCACCCCCTCAAACACACACACTTCTGATTTTATATAGACTATAAGTCCCTTTTCTGTAAGAATCCACCCGCGTAAGATACAGAAATGAACATAATATACATTTTTACCCTACGGCTACATCTTCCCCGTATTTATAGTTATACAATCTGTCGGCTCTTGCAACGATTTTAAAAATAGATAGATCTACTCCATATTGAAAGAAAATACATGGAATGGAAAGCTCCTCTTATTTATATTATCAATGTAATTATGAGTCAACTGGCCTTGACCTACAAGTATGGAACGTAAACAGCTAGCACTTCTCCTATAACCTTATAATTTGCATATCAATCACTAAGAACAGTTGACGCCGCATTAGGGGTCACCGTACTCCAATGCCAGCCAATCAATTCGCTGACCGACTTTTCTAGCCAATCAGCAAGACCGTTGTTTCAGATAGGCAGATCCACGAGTATCAACAAAAACAAGGCAAACCGGCAACTCCGAAGCAGCCGGTACGTTTCGTCTAGTAACTGTGGAGTGAATCTTGAGTTTTTTAATGTGACAGTTTGTGCATTTGGAAGACAGTGTGAACTATTGTAAAAATAAACAATGCCACATCATAAACATCATAAAAATCAAAAGCAAATTCGAGAGGAAGTTGTGCAAAATGGACATAGAGATGCAAATGCTAACGTGCATGGCGGAGGAAATGTAAACGAAAATCAGCGGCGGGGAAACCAGGTAAATTTGGTTAATTGTTGTGTACCTTTGACATGCCTCTGCGAGGGAGAACTTATCAACCCCTCTGACCCTGACGATGCTATACGTGTGTATTGTAATAATGAAACATGCACTGAGGGGAACTGGATGCATCATGAATGCTTTGTAGAATGGGAGGATACGGTGCTCGCTTATTTGAAATCGTGTGGTCGAGCTCGAAGCTGGAGTGAGAAGCAACGGCTACAAAATTTGTGGACCAAGAAAGGTTACGATCTCGCTTTCAAGGCTTGTGACTGCAAATGCGGCCGTGGTCACTTGAGAAAGGATCTTAATTTCATTTCTCCGCCGAGGAATGACAATGCTACAAAAGCAAAGAAAAAGCATAAGAAAAAGAACGACAAACCTGTCGCAGTAGTTTCTAATGGGAAACCAGCGCCCACGAATAATAATAACGGGAACTCCTCTCAGCCGACCGTGAATGCAAATTCCAATGCTGTGAAACATGCGATCACAAATCATCTGAATAATGTTAACAATAATGTAACCCGTGCTACAGAACGCATCGACAACGTCGGAAAGTGCCAGATTATACGAAGCAGCAGTCCGATAGACACACCTGCGTCTAATAACCGGAACCAGTCTTCTATACGTATGCGAGCCAATAGTTGCGAGAGTACTGGAAGTTCCCCTCCAAATTCGTCCGGATCTACGGGATCATCGTCGCCGGCACCGGTATCGCCGTTACCAACATCAAACGACAATTGTCTGAAAACCGTGCGACCCAAGTTTGATTTCGCTCCAGAGAGCAACATTTGCGCGCACCCGACTAGCTGTTTCAGTAAACGTCATGACCTGTCTGCGTTCAGTATATTACCGAAACGAAAACAGAATCCATACCACATCAAAATGGAAGATGACGGGACCCAAGGGCACGACGAAACTCGCTCGTTTGTACTTACACATTTGAGTACATACAAAGTGTCGTCCTTGAACTGTGTATTGTGCAAAAACATGCTTCCGGTATTTGACCGATATCCGCTTATCGATGGAACTTTTTTCTTGTCACCCCAAGCATACGACGACAGCGTTGTTCAGGTAATTTCCGACGGCCGACTACAATTTATCAACGCTGTATGTGTCAATTGCCTAGAGGGCGCTAGTGACGTCAGATGCGCCGCATGCAAGCGAAAATGGGACGGAAGCGCGTTACTTCTTGGGACCATGTATTCGTACGACATCTTTGCGGCGATGCCTTGTTGTCAGAAGCGTCTAACATGCAAGCAGTGTCGTCGGGCAGTCGTTGACGTCACCACAGGGCTGAATTTTTACAGCGATTATACACGGATGATTGCGTGCCCGTACTGCAAAGCATATGATTATCACTTTATTCGACCAATGGCTGACACCTTTGCTGTAAAACTACCTATATGGAATTAACTTTTAGTCTACTTTTAGCTTTTATATATACTCAAACGTAGACTGCAATATGAATATTATATATTTTGAAACTTTTTTCATAATTCATTGTTGTTACAATGGTTTTGACGCAAATGTTTCTGTGCGCGTGCGAACGTGAACATTGGTGGCCAGCCGTACGATACATGAACAAGGACAATATGCGAAAAGTTGTGGATTTGTGTTTTGTTTACATAAATTTTGATGTATTTATTCCCCACATTATGGCTTTTTGGTGCACAAGGGTATTCAGACTTTAATAAAACCATCATCGCAACATATTGATATACTAGGTATGAACATATTACTTTTAACGAATATTCAATGGAATTATCAACATCAGTCGATTTTGACTTTTAAAAAGTGACAACAAATAGCATGAACAGAGCTGCGCACATTGATTATTGTTAGATATATAACGAACAAATACTTATGTTAACGGACAGTTAACCCCCCCCCTTTTTTTCATCATTATTTGCTACGAACGTGGAACCAAGCCGGGATTGTCAGAATGTGTAGTGGATGTTGTGACTGTCTCAGATATTGTAAAATATATGTTTCACTGCTGGAAATTATTCAGGCATGTGAACTTATATATATAAGTGTAAATATCATATGCAAAGAACGATTTTTGTTTTGGGTTTCTCTTCGCGAGGCAGCATATTCTTTGTTTGTTGTACAGTAGGGCTAGAGAATACGGTGAATTTTGTTTGTGTTGGATCCATTGGAACCATTTAAGTGTGTGTAAAATGAAGGAAAGGTAAAAAATGGCATTTTCGAAATATTTGTTCTCTCATTTATTTTTTGAATAAAGAAGTTTTCAATCAACATCATTTTCTGTCTCAATGAAAGTTTTGCTAATACTTAAGTGGCTCTTATAGAAACCGCATTACGATCTACATTCTAAATATGCATGACATGCATATATGTATGACTTGAATTTCAATACAGCTTAGTTATCTGCTGACTTGCCGGTATTGCTATATTTAGCTTGCTCTACTTACACTTGGCCTTGACGTCACGTGTGTGTTGACCGAGTTTCTGGCATGTTTACTGTGCAAAACAAAGCCACCCACTTGGATAGGCCTATAATGTTTTGTTTTGTTTTGTTTACATTTGAACTATTTTAAAAGTGGTCGCAGTACGTGCTGTATTTTGAAATTAATTTTTTTTACTTTAGATAACAAAGCACAAAATATCGTGGACAACGGTAAAATATACAGTGGTCAGTAGATTTGCGTCGACATGCCCTATTTATAATATACAACATGGAATTAAAATACAAATATACGTTTTTGTCGATTGTAAGGAAAAGATGACGCGAAGAAGATCCATGCCTTATGATAGTTTTCGACTTCACTTAGACTTCCTTGATTCGCATACGTCTGTTGAACATGGATTTTATTTTTACTCGGGCATGACAGATCCAGGTTTAGAAATATGCAAATAAAACCAGATGCAAGTACGACAATAAAATGAATGAAATTACATGATTGATTCATAAATTCGCCCCGGCCCGTGACTCGGTACTCAGTCTGGTCAAAAATTGTACTAGATCTATATATAAATCTGATAAACCAAACGTTTGTAAACGTGAGCTGGTGCACGCTCGCGGAATAAGCCTACCTGGACATAAGCGGATCTCTGCAGGCACAAGTTCAATACATGTAACAGTTTAACCGATATTTTATATTCTCTGACCTAAACAAATATTTATTCAATGGCAGATCTAGCATTTTTTTATGAGTTAGTAGGGAGGGCATGTAGATTCTAGATTTATTTGTGATCCGAAATGTTTACTTCGTCAGAAAAAGGGCGATTTTCGTATCTTTTCTACCTGGACCCCTCTTTTCATTATGTACAGGAAAAAAAGGATAGTTTATAGGTGATGGATATACTTAACAGGACATTGCTAATGGACAGTAGTGTAGATTTTTATTGATAAAACATGGGAGAAACACCATAGGAAAATCATATCGCAATAGTCATGAACATGCGTACAGGTGTTTTATTACATGTCCTACGTTATATAATGAAGCGTCAGCATTTTCTCTATCAGCCAAAGCCCTTTTAATTGACCGATATTCAAAACTTGGCCGGGTTGTACAGGTTACCTTGAAACTTCGGATATAAATGATTGTTTGTTTACTAAATGTCTCCATTAAAACGTTGGATACATGCCCATGTAAATATATTGAAGTATATAAAACCAAGGAGACGGGGAAAAACAGGTTCCAGTGTTACGCATGTTACATGTAAATATATATATATATATATATATATATATATATATATATATATATATATATACACACACACACACACACACATATTATGATTAATTAAAGGCAGTTGTACAGTCATCGCCATGGATGTGAAAAAATCTTTGTGTGACCTAAAAACAAAAATCAAATAGTTGTACAAATATCTTTCAGGCATTCTAGGGCAGAGCGAAACGTTTAACAAATCGTATAAACTTGAATTAAATGCTCATTAGCATTTGCTAACATTAGAAATGTCCTAAATACATAAATTCATACGTTGTACGAGCTTTCTAAACGCTCTAGTTGATAAAAGAGAATTGAATGGGAGCATGAAATAAAACCAATTTTCCTCAGTATTAAACTATACGTTATTTTTTTAGGTATTTAAACGCATTGAGGTGCTCATCTGAAATAAATGAATTTGTTTCTTGTAGATATCTCGATCATGACATCTACTAATTCATTGCACAGAAATTTAAACTTCTACAAAGTTTAACCCTTAATTTCACATGCTAAATTCTAAAGTGATAAGGGATCTCATTTTCAATTTTCATCAGGAAATGGGGGAGTTTGGGGGGGGGGGGGGTGGCAGCAATGACGGGAGTCGAACGTGGGTCCTTTCGACCCCGAATCCAGTTCGTTACCGCTTTAGACATGAAGCCAGGCGTGGTCGACTACGTGGTTAAGATATTCAGTTCATAACCAGACAGCAGATGTGAATCCATTTGGACCCTAGGAAGAAGAAAAGTAGTTTATAATAATTAAATACCAATGTAAGTGGGGCAGGTGCCCGGGAGGAGTAGGCGTCTTCTGTTTGGCTAGATACACCCACCATTTATTGCCAAAAGGACACAGGACGCCGTTTCATCAAAGGGCGTACCTTTAGGCCTAAGATTAAGCTTAGTCCAAGGCTTACGACCAAATTTAGGCCCGGCCTAAGTACGTTTCATGAAAGGGCGTACGCTCGGATGTAAGTCGCCATATTTAGTCTTTGTATATAGGCCTAAGCTTTAAAGACTACTTTCATTTTGATATAAACAAGTGGGCATGTCGATTATATTTAGCACTTTTTACGTCATCGTTACGTAGGCGGATTACGTATCATTTGTCAGACGTGCTGAAAATTAAGCATATATATGCGAAAAAAGCACGATGGCGAGTTTTAGATGTAACTTTCAGTACTAAGAAAAGGAAACCAAACTGGTGTGCAAATGAAATTATTAAAGATTTAACAGAAGGTGTTATGGAGAAATCGCACACTTTATTTGGAAAGTTGATACCTTTCATCACCACTGAGAAGAAAAAAGGTGCGTAGGACCCCCTATGAAGTAACCATTCTCATAGACAACAGTCTAATGAGATCGAAATTTGCATAATACTCTATATATGGTGTCATTGTCCAATGTAAGATTTAGACTATTCTGTAAGTGACCTATCTGTAACAGTGACAGATTTAAAGAGGGGTTCATGAGGGGCGTCCCCCTTTCGCCGCATATTTATCAGTAAAAATCCAGATTCGGCACTAAAATGGCCGCCGGAGTAGTTTGGCGAATACACATGTGCGCCCCCCCCCCCCCTTTTCGGAAATCTTGGATCCGCGACTGTGTAACATGAAGTACACAGTATGAATTGCAGCTTAGTAGTACAAGGTCAAGAGAGCATTATATGTACAAGTGTAATTTTTTAACTTTAAAACATGACCCACCACTACATGTCAGTTTTCAATGAGAGTCACATTTTCACGCTAGGGTCACTTTTTCACGCGTGAGTGGGGTCATAAATAACGGACCCAGTCAATTTTTAACGTTAAAAATCGACCCTTAAAACTGACCAATGATATTTCAGCATTGTACACAAGATGTATCGTATAAGAAAGGACTCAAAGTCAGAACAGAGGCATAATTGGTAATATACGAAATTTAGTGGGTGCTTATGTCATTATAATATTATTAACAACAAGATACCATTATGGGCATTTATGGACTCCGGAAAATTGGGGGTTAAACCACGTAACCTGGAGAGGTAAGAACTTCCTGTTTGGTTGTCACACCTGTCATGAATGACAAAAGCTTGCAGACAACACGGAAATATTTCAGTACTGCATACGATATGAATAATAATAATAAAAAAAAAAAACACTGTCCTATAATAGAGGTGTGTAATAACACTCATGTCAATCCTTGCGGAAGAACTCTTTTTGCGAGCATTGCACCAGAACTTTATCTGGCCCCATGTCTTGATGTTTGATTTTAGCAAGTTGGAATCGAAGTCCGAAGACTGGCCAGTGGTTTCTCTGGGTATGCCTAGTGTCATCCATTTGAGGATTGACGGTCATCACTTCGACTTCGATGAGTTTAAACCTTTCCAAACATAAGTTATGCCTTGGGCCGGAATGAAAATTGCAGTAGATACAAGTATTTAGTGCTTTTGTACATGTTGCAAGAATGAAATACATTTAATATGAAGACCTCGAGGATTATTCAGAATGAACATCGTTAAAGCTAATAAAGTAAGACCTAGTATTTAGCCAGGATTTCCGTTATCGACTTAAATACCAGGATGCATTTGACTTGATAAAATGATATATCATCCAAACACACATTATCAAAACAATGTTTGCCTCTTAAATCTTTTTTTTTTTTATAAAAAAAGCTGTTTAAGGCAATCGATGGGATTCTTCTTTACTTCACCCATGCGGTGGCAGTAAAAGAAGGACAACTCTTACAAATAAGATACTTGTTCCCGTATTTTTCCATATTGCTCGTCACAAATCGGTACACGCGTCTAAGCCTGTCTAAAGAGCATCTTCCTCTTTGCTTTGTCTTAAGAGAATCTTTTTGCTCTTCCTTCTAAGTATAAAGTTCAAATTCTGAGTACACTTCGTACTGGAAGAAGAAGTCAATATTCTACAAATATTCTGGTTTTCCCCGTTTCAACCCTGAACATCACTGAATAGAACCAAGCTGTCGAAATGCGCACATGCTTTAAAAGTTATATATACCCAGCTGTTAAAGGAAAAGTTATATATAATAAAACAGCTTAGTGTACATGGCCTTCCTACCTATTTTACCAGTTTAATCATTGTCAGTGAACTGCAGGGAAGTCCGAAACGGAACCATGGGCAATAAATGATGCGAAGTGCTCCATTTCTCATGAAATACTTGTAAGAAAACGATCGACTAAATCGGAAGTACGGCGGGCGCAAGAAACAAATCTTTATTGGTTCTGCCTGATACCAACCTTTCCCCATGATATTATGTCGCAAACAATGAAAATACCTACTTATCACGAAGTTTTGAAAAAGTATTGACAGGTTCACGTATTTTGGAAAAGTAAGTGTCCCCTGGTTAACGGCTACTTCGCCACGAATTTGGTAATCAATATTAAATAAGATGATTTAGGTGGTTATAAAACCGAGTACGAAAGACCTATCGGTCATCGTTATAGACATGACAGAAGACACTGATTTTCAGTTTGTTCCTTGATTCGAGTCATAGGATTATACATCACTGAAGTGATCACGGTATATGTCTAATGTATACAAAGAAATTTACACGTATCCACTGGAAGCAGTAAGGCTCTTTTACACGCTAACGCGAATAGTTGTATGGTGCCTCGGTTTTTAGGGTCTAATCTGAAGACAGGATGCCGACGAGCAGTCGGTGAATGTCGAACCCGGGACCCCTTCGCCACGAGCCAAGGTCATTACCGACTGAGCTACACAGGCTACCACAGGCACATTTAGTAAATACATGTACAAGCAATGTAAAATACGAAAGTAAAAGGTGTCACATGACTATTGCAATAACAACAGTGTACCACAGTGGACATTCATGGACCCCTGAAATTCAGTGGCAAGACCAGGTGCCCGGAGGAGTAAGCGTCTCCTGTTTGGCTAGCCCCACCCGCCGTGAATGCCATACACACAGTCTCGTGCGTGCACAGGCCAATATATAGTAAACATTGACCTGTACGGAATCAAATAGTCGTGGAAGTCAAGATAAAGCCACCATATGAATTTCATCGAGTTATCAGATACAGTGGCTGCAATAGAAATGATTTTTGGAACTTACTGATACTATACGTTAAGTAAATGATCGCCTCGTTGAAATATTTCACAAGTTCGTGGCGTTGAACTCGTTGTAATAGGCGAATGAACGGACTCATCGGCGATGTCGGAAAAATCCCCGGTTTTATGAATATCAATGAAAACGATCAGACCAAAATCCACACAACGTCAATATAAAAAGTGGATTTAAGGTCAGAGAATCTAAGAAACGCTAGGACTACTAGGAGAATGAAGCCTACATTAAAACTCTTTGTAGCTTTTTCAGATGATGCAGTGTAATGGTAGAATCATTGCCATTGATAGTCCATTCAATGAGAAGAATCTATCTGTTAGGAACGAGGATGCTTTAAACTTTGGTAACACTTAAATACAATCTACATTTACATAATGTGTAGAATAAAAACGAACTTCTTATATTTGTAGTCTCTTCAAAAGCTGTATGAATAAGTAGCAATCAATGTCCGCAAATTTTCGGCCACTTTGCCTTCAACAAGCGGAAACAAAAATCTCCAAGTGAAATCCATATCTGCTGGTGAATTCAAGCAAGCGCAATCACTTAGCCATGTGGGTTTCACTTAGAGAGATTTTGTTATTTTTGTTTCTATTTGATAAAGGCCAAGTGGTCGAGATGTTTTGGACAGCGAGTGTTTCTTGTTACTTATTTAATTCATATTTCCTTTCAGGAGAGACTTCTCATCATTTCTTAAACTCTATGTACTTCTATAGATATTATCATCATATCTCTACCCACTTTAGTTAAAAGCCAAATCAAGGACTCGTCTTGATTACAAGTCCTTGGCCAAGTTCAATCTAATGTCGCTGTGACAAGAAGAAAAATTGTAAAGTTATTATGACAAACTTATCCATGTGTATCATTATTATTGTGTCTATCATGTGTACATCACTCCGATCCTATCTATACTGAAGAATTTTTATACACCCGTCAAAAGACGGGACGTATTATAGTATGGCAATGTCCATCTGTCCGTCCGTCCGCTATGGAACGCGATAACTTTAGTAAACGTCAGTTGTTTTTCGAGAAACTAATACGGAATGCTAAAATAGTGTATGGGAAGCAGCCTTTCGATTTTGAGCAAATTCCGTCTAGTCGTTCCGGAGTTATGGGACTTGGATTTTATTTTTACTATGAAAAGATGTAATGGAACGCGATAACTTAAGTAAACATCAATTGTTTTTCATGAAACTCATACAGAATGCTTAGAATATAATGTAGGGGAAGCCGCCTTTCGATTTTGAGCAAATTCTGTTTTGTCGTTACGAAGTTATGCGACTTCGATTTTATTTTTACTATGACAAGATGCTATGGAGATGCTATATCACGCGATAACTTAAGTAAACGTCAGTTGTTTTTCATGAAACTTATACAGAATGCTTAAATAGTGTAGGAAATCCACCTTTTAGTTAAGAACAAATTTGGTATTGTCGTTACAGAGTTATGGGACTTGGATCCCTCTTTTTGGATTTCAGTATTTCATAAAAGTATTACCAAAGAGACCCAAGTTTAGGGGTAATAAAACAGTAAGTTCACATTGTAAGTGACGGGCGTATTACGCCACACTTGGCGTAGCTCTTGTTAATCATTCTGAACTGTGTTGAGACCATTTTCAGCCATAGATTACTCCATCTTTTGAAGACAGAGTATTACAAGAGTCATGTATACTGTCACCTTGTACTATCATTCTTGGACTGGCATTGTTGTCTAAAGTGATTATGTAATACTTTTACTTCCTTATGGCCCTTTGTTGGCTATAAGTTTTATGTATATACTACACCACAGTTTTCCAATTAACAACATGCTTTGCCTTTTAAGATTGCTAAAACAGAGGTGCCACTCATGGACAGACAATGGACAAAGTGATTCTTCAGTATTATTATACTTCAAACATAACAAACATTTTATAAACACAATAATCATTGCTCCTAATTGTAGTCAAACATAAAGTAATTACTAAAAGATATAACTTCTTGAACCAGTACCCTTATAAACAATTGATTGATTATTGTTTTACGTCACTTTACAGTTATTTCACATATATGGTGATGGCATCTGCCTGATGCATTGCATACAAATTTAGACCTTTGCAACTGACCCACCCGAAGCAGTGAAAGATCTTTTACATGCCACGCCTACCGTGACATGGGACCTCGGTTTATACTGTCTCATCCGAAAGACAGAATACCAGTGTGCCCTGGGCGGGAATCGAACCAGAGACCTCTCGATCACGAGTCAAGCACCTTATCCACTAGACCACATCAGCTTTAGAAAAAATTGAAAAAAACACACAATACAAAGGCAAACTCACTTTACTTCATAGCAAACTTTAACATGTTCATCAAACAATGCATACACATGTGACTATGACAATAACAGTCAGTGATCTTCTCAAAAAGAAAATCTTGTAATATTTCTACTAAGCTAATAGTAAGTCGGATGAAAAAAGCTTTTGATCTCAATTGATAATTGTTCATATCTTCATAAATAAAGCTACCAAAATTAACACTGAGTAAGTTATGCTACGTTTCACTTGTTTTCTCTTTATCATTGCTTGGGGTTTCGTCTTCTTCAGCCTCATTTTGGGTACTCTGATCTGATTGGTCAGTTGATTCTGGCTGTTGAATGGGTGGCTCCTTTGACTCCTCTGACTGATCGTCTTCACAGTCGCAGCTGTGTGAATGTGGTGGGTCGGTGGTTGCATTATCAGCATTGTTTTGTTCTTGATCGTGGTTTGTGGCATCAGAATGCGTTGATACCTCAGTATCTGATGAATCACAACCAAGTTTAGGAACATCTGAAAACAAACATATTCAGTAATATGTTAAGTTTTATCACAACTAGGTTCTTCTCTCATAACTAAACAATCCAAATATTAATGTTCATGTAAATAATGAAAAATCCCAGCAAAAAGTATCGTATAAGATATTGAATCTTCCATATCATGTAAAATTTGAAATTCATAATTTCTGACTGATTTACCATAACATACAATATAATTATAAGTAACTTAACATTCAATGAAAGTAATTAAGCTTAGACTGATTGATTAATTCTTAATTTTAGTCACTCCATGATTATTTCCTGTATATGGTAACAGCATCTGCCTGATGCACTGCATAGAAATTTACACCTTTGTAATAGACCCTCCTTATGCAGTGAGGAATCTTTTATGTGTCTCGCCTATTGTGACATGGGACCTTGGTTTCTACTGTTTCATCCAAAAGACCAGGGGCCAGTTGTTCGAAACTTTAACGGCTGGTTAAGCTAACCAGTGTTTAAGTTTGAGATACAATTAAATCAATTTATAAAATTTCTGTATAAAAATCTAAATTTCTTTACAAAGCTTGTTTCATATGCTACAGATCAGTACACAGACTATGACAAAGTCTTCTCATTTCAAAGATATTGTCAGATGAAATTTAACCATTGGTTAGCTTAACCAGTGGTTAAAGTTTCGAACAACTGGCCCCTGTGTGCCTATGGCAAACCGTAACTTTTCAGTCAAGAGCCAAGCACCTCATTCACAGAACTATACCGGCTTAATTAAGTTTAAGTTAAAGAATACCAGTTTTAGTATTCTACGAATCTGATGACAGTTTATTTACCAATATTGGAAGCTTCCATGACTTTTCTTCCTAGCCTCTCTGCCTGCATTGCTCGACATAAGGATTCCAACTTTTGTATTTTGTTCATTAGGACTGGTTTCTCTTTATCGTATAATGTTTTCTAAAATAAAGATGCATATTTGATAAATAGATTTGGTACGAATATGCAGATAATCCTCAAATTAAATGATAA
This sequence comes from Pteria penguin, assembly GCA_035048485.1. NCBI lineage: Eukaryota > Metazoa > Mollusca > Bivalvia > Pterioida > Pteriidae > Pteria > Pteria penguin. The sequence continues at coordinate 52,772,706 of CM068581.1, forward strand.
AATTCCATGTCAACAATGACTTGAAGCACCTTCCTTATGGTACTGAATAATTACAAGAAAAAGTAACATAGAAACCCATTGACCTTTACTGTATTCTTAAACCTATGTGTTCAAGTTTACAAATAAATCAGAAACAAGGATATGAAAAATAATTCTAGGTTTATAAAGAAATATCAAAGGAAGGAAATTTTATAGCACACTTGTGTAACCTAAAAAGCACCTAGTGCTTCTAGCAACCTGAAGAAACTAGAACTGTCTGTCTAGCAGGACTTATACCCCTACAAGCGGCACTTGTAGACAAGGAGCCACAACTCGTGCAAAGTGGGGGAACCGCCACAAAATTTAAACCTGGTCTTTAGTAGTTGACAATACCAAGTACCAAGTGGCGGTCAAATAAGTATCTCAGTGGATGTGTGGAAAAAGTATGAAAAACTATTTGTACAGACAGACAGACACCCTGATTCCAGTACACCTCCACAATTAGTTGCACAGGGTACTATTACAGACATGGCATACTGATTTTGTATATGAATTTGCATCTGGAATAAATGATATTATGAGCGGATTTCTTTCTCTCTTACCTCTTCCGCCATCTGTAACAAGGCTTTATTGGCATTCTCCCATTTATTTTTCCAAGCAGCTCCATCCTTTTCTAATTTCTTTATTCTCTTTGTCATCTATTACAATAATGCATAAATGAATTATCATTAACAAAAGGGAACAAAATACTGTAACCCAGAGCTTTATCATTATTTTTTTTTTTTTCTCTTTGGTCTTACAACTGAAAAGCTAATTGTTGTCAAAAATTTATTTCTTAAATTCTCTAATTACCTTATCCATTTCAGTCTTGAATTTCTGGAACATATCGTTGCTTTTGCTAATGGTGGTCTGGAATTCCTCATATCTCTCTTTATACATTCCCAACTAGTAATGAAAGAAGGAATCTATTGTTATATTTGTCATCATTATATTATCAGCATTTTGAAATTTGATATGAAAAATGTTGTAATGCTTCTGAAAATTGATAAGTTACCATAATAGTAAATGACAAGATACAATAATTATGTATGGTGTTAATGTTTCAGAATTAAATACGAAATTAAAGAAAAAAGAAAAATCAACAAATTAAATCACAACTTCTCCTAAAAACATGTTTTTGAAAGTGTATTGGTGTTTCATTTCTGCATTATGTAAATTTAAATATGAAAGTACCTGAGCTTCCAACAATGTTGCTCTCTTCTGCCCTTCAGCAGCTTGCAGCAATAACTGAAAACAGAAAAAAATATGTATGTATGAAAATGTCATTACAGAATGTTACATCCATTCCTATTGGTTTAAAGATAAAGTACATACTGTCATGCAGTTTTAGCTACATCGTGACTATTGATTGATTAAAGCCGGTGTGGCTTAGTGGATGAGGTGCTTGGCTCGTGACCTAGAGGTTCGATTCCTGCCCTGGGCACACCAGTGTTCTCTTTCGGATGAGACAGTATTTAAGCAAGGTCCTGTGTCACGTTAGGCATGACAAGTAAAAGATCCCTCACTGCTTCTTGTGGGTCCGATGCAATGCATCTGGCAGATGCCGTCACCATATACGTGAAATAACCAAGAAGTGATGTAAAACAATTATCATTCAATCAATCAATTGACTGATTATTGTTTTGTGTCACTCCATGATTCTTTCATGTAATATATGGTGACAGCATCTGCCTGATACATTGCATAGAAATTTATATTTTTGCAACTGACCCACCCAAAGCAGTGAGGGATCTTTTAAGTGTCACACCTACCATGACACATGAACTCAGTTTTAACTGGCTTATCCAAAAGACAGGACACCAATGTGCTCACAGCGGGATTCGAATCCCTGAGCTCTTGGTCATGAGCTGAACATCTCATCCACTGAAACACATCGGATAATATGTGGTGCATGGATTTATAACCAAGAGTTAAATAGTACTGAAACTGAGTTGAGTCCTGGACCTTTCGGTCACGAGTCAAGCACCTCATCCACTGAGCCACACCGGCTTGCATGACTATTTAAATCATATGATTGTTATAAGATTGTTTTGTGTCTTATTTTCTGTAACACTAAGATTATTAATCACTTATATGTTGGGGTACCTGGCTGAGGCATGCACAGAAATTTGCACCTAAAAACTGCATCTATCTAAATCAGTGAGGAATCTTTTAAATGCAGCGTCTACTTGGATACAGGGCATCATCTGAATACAAGACGCCAAAGGGTCACCACTGGAGCTCCAACCTATGACCACTTGGTCTTGAGCCATGTATGTTACCAAGAGGGTTATACAAGATATAATTGGGGGTAGTGCTTTCTGGTGGAGAATTAGGAGTACTAAGAGAAATTGGGAAACCTTTAACAGAGACACTGTAAAACCTACTTATTACACCATCAAGGAGTATAATCCAGACTTGGTACCTGGTAGAGGCGAAAGGTTATAAGGAATTTCAGGATAACAAAAGTGAATAAATCTCAATTTTCAAAATGTTCACTCCACTGATATTATTGAGAATGATCTAAAACTGAAATTTTAGAAAGTATCAGTAATTGAATAAATACATAACATTACATGTATTATTTTTTTCTTTCTTATATGAAAGAAATACTGACTATTTTATGGCTATTTAATCAAATACTGGAGAATAAAACTTCTCTATGCCATGAAAGCTTTAAAATTTTGGAGTTTATTCATACTTTTGATGATGCTAAATGTAAGGAAGTCGGACTCTGCCTAGATGGGAACCAACCAATTACAGTACACTTCCAACCTTATGCTGGTATTTATGTAAAGCTAGGTAAACTAAGACAATGCAGATAAAATGTCTTGTCTTAGGTGATGAGAAAATTTGTGTGGCCACCCCGAGACCTGAACCATTAGTCATGTGACTCGCAAGAAGTGCTGAGAAAATCTGATACTGGGCTGTTCATATAAATGATCTGATACACGGGGGCAGTGAATCAATACAGGATACTTGGACATATAAATATATTTTTGTGGAAGTAAATAATGAGACATGACCTTTCGCATCAAGTTTTGATGAGATACACATGAAATGTGAAGTACTTCTTTGTATGGGGATTGACCGATACGCATTTCAAGACACTTTAAGAGGTGTAAATGTTTTTCATGCTTGTTAGAATACAAAACAAGCTAACCTTTGGTTGTTATACGAGTTAAAAATTAAAAAATATGCCCCCAATCTATTAACTTAATCCAATGAAATTTTACACAACAATGAGGCAGTTTTTACTGCCCGGAAACAGTTTAACCATGACAGGATACTGTGCGAGACTTGTCAAGCCCACCCCATTACTACCAAATAAACACCAAGTATGTTATGATGTGTTCTGACAAAAACGACAATAACTGTTGAATTAGAAGTATTTTATATATTTGGATTTTCATCTTACTAATATGAAAAATTTTTGTACCATTTCTCTTTCCTTTTTATTTCGTTCCTGCTCTTCTGTTAAGATGGCACTGGCTTGTTGGAGTTTAGCATCTGCTAATTTTTGCTCCAGCTCTCTGTGTTGCATCAATTTTTCAACTTGCTGTGGAACGAAATAGTCTAAATTTATTTTTACTGTGGATCACATTTCTATTAATTGTATAAAAATTAAGTTTTGTACCATTTCAATTTTTACATGTACAAAAACGAAAATTTGCAACAATCAAAACTTCATTTTTTGAATATAATTTAGTACTGGCACACCGATTTATTATACAACACTGTAATGTAGAACTCTTTTCCAAGAAAGACAACTTGTACACTGAATTCATTGTAGATCACTATAAGTTTTCATATATTTATATTATCTAAGTAAGAACCTAGACAAACAATACTTCAAAAATTTCTATCACATATTCGGTCTATTCGTTATACAGAGTTAATTTCCATGTGGGACGGTATTTGATGTAGAACCATTATGATGTCAAACCATTATGACGTCATTAGCTTCTATGGAAAAAGACCAAAAACTCCAGGAAATGATAGTCCACAAATGACATTTTCATAGGAATTTGATGATGTCATCATTGTTTTACGTCAGGTACCGTCCGAAATGGGACGTGACTCTGTTAAACGAAAAGACTCAATAGAAAAAGATAAGGAATAATAGTAATTGCTATTATTTTGAAACTGGTTTCACAAGATGGAAGTTATGTATGCTTTGAAAAAACTAATTTGATAACATCTTTTGTATTGGCAAGTCAAATTTTAATCCAAATTTAAAAAAAAAAAAAAAAAAAGCTTTTGATCAAGTAAATCTTCAGGGCTTATGTTATTATTTGTTTTTAGTCTAAATAGCTGATGAAACATTTTATCCATTAGTGTTGAAAATGTGGAAATTTCGTGGTGGGGTAATTTTCTCAACTACACAATAATGAAACAAAACCAACTCTGACCTCTTTGGAGTTTAGTTTCAGAGTTAACTTTGTTTATACAGTCAAACCTCGTTATCTCGAAGTTGGAGGGACCGTGGAAAATACTTCGAGATATCCGTAGTTCGAGATATCCAAATTTCGAGTTTAGGATCACAAATCTTGCAGTTGTTAATGTACGCCGATTCATTTGACATTTGTGATTATTATAGTAGATGTATGAGATATGCATGTATTTATCAATAAATACGCAAGAAGATGTGCATATTGTATTGTTCCTATATAATTAATCTAAATCTCATCATACCTTTTATATTTTATGAATATATAGAGAATATACTCCAAAACTGAAAACGTCCTTTTCAGTAACATCGTAATTTAAATCCAATACTGGATATAACTGTCTTATACTATAAATAAAACCGAGGACGGGCTAACACATAAGACAAAATAAAGTCACACGTCATAATTTGATTTAATTACTATTACTTTGCATAAAAATACATAGACATACACACGGATTGGAAATAGTAGTAGTAATAATTAATGAACAGTGTAAAGAAATTTCTTTAAATGCAGGTATGAAAAAGCACTATTCACAGTTAATATTAATTATCTAATTTGGTGTCGAGTTTAATAAGCTATCATCATTTATTAATATTTGGTATAAATAACAGGGTATGCACGGACGCGATCAATTATGTAATTACTGCGGCTTTGTACACCGACACGGTCAATTGATCACACCGCGCGAGCGACCTGTCACTTAGGGTAAACGCCGCGGGGAATATTGTCAATAAGAAGCCAACTTCGAGATAAACCGGGTAAATAAGAACTTCGGGACTTGAAAATGTATTCGAGATAAGCATGGTATTCGACATATCAGTGTTCGACACATCCGGGGTGAATTTAATCATGATATGAAGGATTTTTTTTGGGACAGACGGTCGACTTCGAGATATCCCGGGTATTCGAGATATCAGTGTTCGAGATATCGAAGTTTGACTGTACTTCAATTTAAAACTGTTTTGTAAGAGTATCACTTCATATTAGAGATATGACAATGTCTGGAGTTACCCGAAAGAAGGACCAACTGTAACAGACAGAATATGGGCAGATAGATGATTCAAACAAATACGTTCCATCACCATGATCGTTTAGAAAATGCAGACGGACCTGTAAACCATGAATATTACCCCCACACGAAATGTCGGACTGGTATTTTGGCAAAATTTTCCCCATGTTTACAATATCTTATATACTAATGCTACAATATCAATCTGTATTTTTAAAAAGAGAAGAAACACTGAGACAGACCTTCTCTCTGACTTCATACTGCTCAATGAACTTCTTAAGCTTGCCAGCGAGCTCTTGATTTTCTTCTCGAAGTTTGATATTTCTCTCGTGATGTTCAGACATCTGCTGCTGAATCTCAGATATTGTCGTCTACAGAAAAAGGAAAAATATCTCTAGTCAATATTACGTTTCTCATATCAGAGTGGGATGCTGAGTTGGAGTTTGTTCCTATATTTACACAGGGTTAATAGGGATTCAGCATAATGACAGGGATTACTTTTGGCACCATTGGTGCATTCAAATTTTATATGGTGCACTCCTATTCCATCAAGGAGTCAGATTGGCACATTGTTGTTATTAATGGTGCAAGAAACTCCTGTACAGTTTGCCAAACGAAACTGAGAGTGAGAGAATTCTAATTTCCACAATCTCCATAAGTGATGCTATTGTTATTTGAAGAACGTAATTAAGGTGCGTTTATCGCACCTTTATACGTAAAAATGTAACCGTGTAAACCGTTGATGGTTCAGAAGTTTTCCATCTTTTATTTGTTTGGTAAAGAACTATGTATTCAATAGCCAAAGCTCGATGTTTTTTAAAAAACTACTTTAAAACTCAATCATTAAAACCTGGATGTTACCACACAGGTAAAATATTATTTATAAGCTGCGAAAAAAAAAAAAATAAAATAAAACTTAGTACATAAACTGTTACCCTAATTATGAGATTCCAGTCTTATGTATATAACAATAAAAAACAAATCATGTGTTACAAATCATCACATGGCAATAGTAAGTTTTCCATATTTATACATCAAATAAAAAAATCAAGTCAGAACATGAGAATCAATGGTTTTTAAAATAGACAAAATACTGTTTTAATAGTTTATGTTTATGAATGATGATAAAATCTGTTCAGGTGGCCAAAAACATTAAACACAACAAGTTTTAATTTTTAAAACTTAATTTTTTTTCAATAAAATCTAAGAACTGGCCTATATAACATCCTAATAAAGGACTGTCTCATGTATAGAAGATTTCATACCTGGAATTTATTGGATATTTCTTTCCTTTTTTCCTCGTCTTCTTTTGCTCGTTGAAAACTCTCTTGCTATATAAAAAGATTGAAGCAAAGAATAAAATAACACCCTATGAAGTAACTCTTATATGACTGTAATCAACTAGAACTGTCCTAACGGGACAAATATGCCCCGGACAAAGGTTGGTGGACAGACAGACAGACAGACAGGGTGATTCCTATATATGCCCCCAAACTTTGTTTGCGGGGGGTATAATAAATTTCCACAAAATGATCCACACTGAAATGTTAAGTGTTAAACCATACAAATTAGATCCATCAATGAACTTATTTCACAGTACTATGTATCTATTTCTTGGTTTTTGGTTTTCTCTATGTGACGTGACCCTTACCTTAACAAGTTGGTTGTGTTTTTGCAGCTCTCTACAGAGTCCCTCTAGTCTACTTTTTGCCATGACTGCCTTAGTGTGCTCAGTTTGAAGCTGGTCTTTTTCTCTTGTAACCTTTGAAGAAAAACTTACATCAGTAAAAATGATATATAAACATGTACACAAAAACTTACATCAGTAAAAACGATATAAATACCTGTACATTTTTATATGAACATATATCCGTTTGGTCCTTTATTGGTTTAGCATCATGCCAAGATAAAGCTCCGGTTTGTACAGTGGTTAAGTGCTTGGTATGCATGGTCTGTACCTTGTTTACTAGTTGCATTCTCAAAAATTTGCTTTTTAAGCACCAAAGATGACCTTGACCTTTGACCTTGATATTGAAAATCAGCAGGGTTCATCCTCATGCCATAAGAAATAAGTATACCAAGTATGAAAGTCCTAGCCTAAAACGTATGGTCTGAAATTCACCCCATTCACAGCAGATCCACCCAAATCAAGGACTAGTCTTCTACATGTTATGTCTACTGAGGCACAAGGCCTCTGTTTTTACTGCTTCATCAAAAATAATTTTTTCAGGTATCATAACTCAATTTTGGAGGAGTTGTGACATTTTTTCCTAATCTTTATTTCATTATTTGGAGTATAAATTCATTACAAGACTAAATAAAGTGAAAATAATGTATTCAGTGTTTCCTTTTATGCAGAATTACGAGTGAATCGCGTATATTTAGATATAATTCACATACAAAATTTAATGTACAAACGTGTTTTCACGTAATAATAAATATAATGCACATATCAGATTGATTGATTGATTTTTGTTTTACGTCACACCACGAATATTTCACGTATATGGTGACGGCATCTGCCTGATGCGGGGCATACAAATTTTGACCTTTGCAACAGACCCACCCGAAGCAGTGAGGGATCTTTAACGTGCCATGCATACCACGACACGGGGCCTCGGTTTTTCTGTCTCATCCGAAAGACAGAACACCAGCATGGCCAGAGCGGGACTCGAACCCCGGCCTCCCGATCAGGAGTCCGACGCGATACCACTAGGCCACGCCGGCTTCACATATCAGAAGTTCCCTCGTAAATAACAGAAAAAAAAGTCATAAGGGCATAATCATGAACACATGTAAGGATTTCATAGGAATCATAATCATACATTGAAAGTATTTTCAAGTCACTGACATATATATCGCAAGTATTAGTAAGAATTTTTAAGTTCACAGACACACTAGTATACATATGAAGAATTTATGTGATATCGTACCACTGTGAGTTTGCGCTGTGTCTGCTTGAAGGTACTCTGGACGGTTCTGTGTTCTTCATGGAGGTCAGCATACTTCTTGCAGAGTGCAGCCAGTTTTTCCTCAGTAGTATGTAAGCTACTCAATGCTCTCAGGATATGGTCTGTATGATTAAATATAAAGACATCATAATAGACCATATTCCGGTTTTGATAAATGACGACTTTTTGTCCGAGCTAATACCTTTTGGTGTTGTTTTTTATAGTGACGTTATAATGAATCGATGTCATGCGTTATGACGTCACTACAAAAACAATGCCAAAATGTATTAGCTCGGACAAAAAGACAGCAATTATCAAAACCGGAATATGGTCTATTCAGTGTTCACATAAATGTTCAGCAATTTGAATTAAGGAGTAATAAAACAATAATATGAAGTGTGCTTATACTCAGGGATGGAACCACTATGGCCTTGTTATCACGTCAGAATTTCTGCTCTCTTAAAATTAAAACTATTATGTATGTTATCGATTAATAATTAATTTCAGTGTTCTAATGAATATTGAAATTATTCAAGACTTTAAGAACAAGGACAGAAACACTCTGTTACACTTTAGTTTCATAAGGAAGAATTACAAATTTTACAATCATAAATAAGGTGAACCTTTTTAAATGGACTTCATCGCCACTAACTGCGGTCCTAATGTTAAAGGAGGAAAAAAAAACATATTCCCACAAAAATTACGTAAAGAACAATGAAAATTCTTATGACGTCATAAGGTTGTTAACGTTCAACGTCGTTTTTAACTAATAGAACACAAGCGCCGCCTAACAGATGATAACGGATGGCGAAGCTCATTATTTCCTCCAGGAAAGAGTGGTGTAGGGAAGAGGATGGTTGGGGTTCAAATATAATTGAGAACAGCAAATATTAACTTATGTCTCATGTTGATAATCCAAAATGTATAAGATATTACTTTGAAATCAATGACCTTGTTTGCATTATACTTTTTGTTTCCATTTCATAAACTCCGACTTAGTCAGAAAGTAAGAAAATTTTCAGGAAAAGGAAAATTTTCAGGAAAATAGACAGATTCACTGACAGAGAGATGATCTAAACCATATCCATGACTAAGCCTTTCAAAACAATAGGTATGACAATTTTCAATTTCACCTTCCTTGTCCATCACGTACCAATAGTTTTATCTTCCTTCTTCTTGCTCTTGGAGCTTTTTTCTTCCTTATGACCCTCTTTATTTGACTTCTGTTCGGATTTCTTCAAAACCACCACATCTTCTTCAGGTTGTTTGTCCCCATTCACCATTTTCTCCTTCTCATCCTCCTCGAGTCCTTCAGAACCAGTTGACGTATGCATGGAACCAGATCCACTTCCTGTGTCATTCTCAGGAGTGGTTTCTCTTGCAGCCTGCGTAAGGTAATGGTCATAAATGTATTAATAGTCTATGCAAATACGTATTCAACAAAAAGTTATGAGAAAAATCTTCGTATCTCAAGAAATTCTAAATGAATACTTTGTACTATACTGTGATCACATCTGCTGAATTCTTTCCCCTGACCATTACCCTAGGGAACAGTCTCCCTTGCAGTCTGGTTACCACCTAGGACTCTGAGCACTTCAGATCCTCTGTACTCAGGGTCCCACTACTAAACCTATAAACCTAAATTTCTGTTTTTCACTGTTAAATATAACTCTTCTATTTGCACTTTACAGAGTAATTTTGTCCAGACGCGCACTCTGTATAGACTACTCATCTGAAGGGCCATACTGTACACAGAGATAGACAGATAGATAAGTTTCAGTGCACATCAAAAGCCCCCACCTATTGAATTTTCCACTTGTTATGTTGTTTGACATTATTGTATATTATTTTCATATATCACGTTAAGGGGTTTTCACTCAAAAGGCAACAGAAACCTCCTTATGCATTTGAAAGAAATTATGACATCGCAACTGACCCAAACAAAGCAGCGAGTGACCTATGAGGCCTCAGTTTTCACCATCTCCTCCAAAAGACAGGATCCTTATGAGCTCCTGGTCAGACTTGAACGCTGGCCCTCTTACTTCCAGCTGACACTGCTACATTAGCTCCATTTTTATCTTGAAGACATCCAGATTATGATTTACTACATAATGTAGTATACCAGACAGAAACTACCTCCATGCCCTTATCTTATAAAGATGCAGTTAACATACAATGATGTGAAATTAAAGAACCCTTCAACAAACCGATAAAACAATTTACTTCCCATCAATATCAGCTACATAATTAGCTCTTGATTACATAATTCTGAACAAAAACAATCTTAATGTCTTTCAACCAGAGAGATCACACAGTAATGAGCACATAGCTGAGGATGTAACCAATACTTCAATGATATCATAAAATGATGTTATATACATTATGTCAGTTTACTGCCAAGATTGATTGATTGATTGATTATTGTTTTAAGTCACTCCATGGTTATTTCACGTATATGGTGACGGCATCTGCCTGATGCATTGCATAGAAAACCTTTGCAACAGACCCACCAAAAGCACTGAGGGATCTTTTACGTGCCACATCTACCGTGACACAGGACCTCGGTTTTTACTGTCTCATCCGAAAGACAGAACACCAGTGTGCCAAAAGCGGGAATCGAAGCTGGAACCTCTAGGTCATGAGCTGAGCACCTCCTCCACTAAGCCACACTGGCTTTACTGCTAGTTAAGAGGGAATGTTTGATTGCCTATGATCTTTTACTATATTTTTTTTGTTGGTTTTTTTATACTCAAGTATGATTGTAGTTAATATACCAGTACAAATTTCATATTTAACATGATACATGTATATGGGGCCTCATGCTTGACCAACTATGTTTGCTGGAATTTTTATTATGACGTTAATGCTTGGATTGTTACGTAACAATAGAATGAGGCAACTTTGAGCGGCCAAAAATCATATGTAGGGACATTTAATGCAAGATGAAATTAATATGAAAAAGATCTATTACAACTAATGTTATAAATTAATGAGCAAGTATAATTCTTGACCTCTGATTGGTCAGTAAGAGGTTTTCAAGAGATGGTTCCTCTTTCAAGGCAAAGTATGCTAATTACATGGTAAGTTATAAACAACATGTGTATGTATGAAACTTTACCTCTGATTGGTCAATAAGAGAGGATAATGCCTCTGGGGTTTCAAGAGATGGTTCCTCTTCTAAAGTCTTTGCTGATCCTGGTTGCTCCATAACAAGGGTGTCTAAAATATAATCACATAATTAGAATAATCGCTTTCAAAATGTCAAGATTTCAGACCAGACCATATGCTATTTTCAAAACTTTTGTACCTCACAGTTCAAACTATTTCACCTACAAGATAATGGCCAGAGAAGAGCACTTCTCAGGGTTTTCATTAAAGACCATCATCCAGGGAAATACTGCTAATTCAAATGACAAGTTCATGGGTATGTCACAGGTTAAAATTTCCTCTGACCTGGATCGAGTACAACTATAAAATGATATGCCAATTTTATTTTAACCATGACTCTTCTACTTTCAAATGAGAAGATCTACCTGTGTAGATTCTAAAAGTCAGTAGTTTTTAGGGATAATTTTGTTTCCTCCCTCATGAAAAACTAGCTGCATCTAACAATATGTAGTTAAAATCATACCAAGACATGTACACAATACACATGCTAATATAACATGGGTTCCTTTTTCTCTATTTAACCTGAGAAATTTTCTGTATACATGTATATACTGTGATGTCACACAAAAGCACAGGCAACAAAGCCCTGCCCACTTTCTGAAAATTACTTACTCTCACTTCTGATAATCCTGGTTTCCCAAAACGACCAAAAATCAAAAGGAAAATTCCAAGATCAACATTAGAGTAGAAAAAAAAAAATTGCAGGTCATGCATTGTTGTGCGATAAAAACTTAGTTGTATTGACCCATCAAATTCATTACTTCCCCATAGTGCAGATGTAAAGTAATTTTTAGTTTTTTATACTGTATTGCTTTCATCTAGCCATTCTCCTTCCTATTATTACAAGAAAGGAGAAGTGAGGCATAACCTTTTGCTTAAGCAAACAGGGATAATATTATGGTGAGGATATAATATGTATGAATATTATATGTATATAATATATAATAAATAAATTACTCTCCTATCACAAATTTTCTGCCACTTGGTCTTTATCAAGTGAAATAAATAATTTTAATTTCTAAGTTAAGTAAAATCATGATAACAGTACAAGTCAGGAGAGTACCTTTACTCTTATGATTTGTAATATTAGCATAGATTTTACTTAGCAAAGAAATTAACATCATTTTATTTTACTTGGTAAAGCACAAGGGAAGAAAATTTGTGAAAAGAATATCATTTACTCATTATACAATGACTTCCCTGTAGAACATTTTACTTGATTAAGTTGATATATGAAAATGTATTTCAGAAAAGGTATTATTTTACTGCAAGTAAATAATCTGAAATAAATTTATAACCTTAAGGTGAAACTGACGCTGCTAAATTGGCCTTCTTTTAGTATAGGTTTAATAGCCCTAGTCTAATTTTAGTAACACCAGTCAACAGACTACAAAGTTAACAAGACTTCAGTATGCCCTCCCCTTCATCCTTACTATCCCCCAAAATACATGTACATATTACAATAATATAAACAGTAATATAATAAGAATATGATGTAAAGCTATAAACTTAAAACAGAATTATGTCTGTTTACAGCATTTCTGGAGCTGCTCCCTCCCAGCACCAGGGTCTGGTGCTATAAGCTGAGAAAATACTTAGGTCAATTATATTATTTTAAAGTATTCCATTGTCACATGTTCAAAAAGATTACTATGCATAATCGTTTAATTTTATCTATGTATAGAATAAAACTTCATAAAATGAAAATAACAGTTACTCATTAATTGTAACAGTAGACAAATTTGAAAATATGACTTTAATATTTTCTCACTTTATAGCCCCATACCCTGGTCCTTCTTTTACAAAACTTTGCCTTTTTGTTCCAGTTTTCAGGTTTGCTAGTGGGCTTATGGACCCTCCCTTACTTAATAATTCATGGCTTCTTATCTGCTTACCTACGGTTTCCATCATATGGCTTAACTTCAAATTTAATGCCTGTAGTAATTTGACTTTCTCCTCTGCAGGAGCAAGATAAACCGTATCCTGTTCTATGTGAATACTCTGAGGCCTGGAACAAGAGTCTCGCGACGGTGCCACACGCTCTACAGGTGAAGACAACGAAGAAATGAGTTCTTCAGAGTTTGATAAAGAGTTTGTCAAATATTCAATATCTGCTTCGAATTTGATTGGTTCCTTTTCAATATTCAGGACGGTGTTGTTATTCTGTCTTAATGCTGATCCCTCTTCTTTTGGGTCACGAAAGTTTGTGTCCTCTAGTTCACAAATAGAGGATACTGTAGGGGGTACTTCCTGTACAGTAGGCTGAGAGGTTACGGTAAGGACTTCCTGTATTTCAGGAGTTTTGGACTCTGTTACTTCTTCTCCAGCTTCTACAGTCTGAAATATACGGAATACATTCATTACTATACTCTTACATACATACATTACTGTTCATAAGTGATGCGATGCAAGTAGTAGATTCAGGGCGCCAGGTGAAGTAGGGATTCTTCTTCTTCTGAAGTGTACTCATAAATTCAGAGCTATACTTCATAAAGCAAACACCACAGTAACTATATGTTCTTTCAAATCACCTCCCTTTAAACAACTTTCATGCAAATTAGAGGAAATATGCCCACTGACTTTTCGACCCCTTTCCAGCAAAGGGAACACTGGATCTTGCACTGTATTCTAATTTTTATCATCAGGAGCTAGAGAGTTTACCCCGTTAAGTCTGAAATATCTTTTTACAAAAATCAGTTTCTCAAATGAAAAGTGATATATATCAATATGAAGAACTTGTTAACTACTTTAATATGGGTTAAGAGAAAATTACTTCAAAGCTCAGAATGAATCACTGGTATGCTTTGTTCATTATAATACAAATGCAAAAAAAGTCAGTATAATGCATTAAACAATGTTATAGAAGCAAATACCATTAGTAGTAATTCTCTAAATTCTATACTTGCGTAATTATGTATACAAATAAACATGTATCTATGTCGCATGGCTCAAGGTAATAAAGAACTTGACGAAAACTTGACTTGACGAAGACATGTACATAAAAATCATTATTAATAATAAACTTCAAAATATGTTGGTAGATATAAATTCAACACAATCTTCAAAAAAAGATAACGACTGAGTGCAGATTTATTATCATAGTTCATACTGAAAATGAAGTACATGTACATATTTAGCAAAGGATCACCCAGTGTTCTGTCTTTCTGATGAAAATGTGAAAACTGATTTCCCGTGTCACGGTAGGCGTGGCACGTAAAAGATCCCTCACTGCCTCCGGTGGATCCATTGCTAAAGTATAAATTCCTATGCATTGCAGCAGGCAGATGCAGTCACCATATACGTGAAATAATCGTGGAGTGACAATTCAATACTCAAGACAAAAACAATAATCAATTAAAAGGTCGGCTTGTTATACAAAAGTTTATTTTGCAAGAAAACATAGAAAATGGGATGCTTGATAAAACGAAGTTTACAGCCGAAGACCGCTTTATAAGGTGGCCATTAAGACAGGTTTAACTATACTGGGGACACAGGTATATATTCCCTTTCTTCATAATATCACTACAGCTACAACAATCACTTAAGTCACATTCTAATACAATGAGATAGAAAAAGACCCCCCCCCCCCAAAAAAAAAAAAGGAAAGTATTGGATTTTGGAGGTATCCGGAGCTCAGTGATGTAGAATCAAAGTTTATTCCATACCAAAGTAGCAATTTTCCACTGAACATCAGGTGTATATAGTCATTTTCTTGTAACGATGGACACTCAGCAGTGTGCAATCAATCAAGCAGCAGACAAATACACGTGCACGATGCATTAGTTGTTATAACAAACCCAAGTAGCTCATACCAGTATCGTGTGTCTAGAACCGGCTTTGTGAGTCTGATACTGTCATTTACTGTATTATAAAACGTTCCTACTGTTAAACTAAAAACTCTCCTTACTACAGTATTTAAGAAATTATTGAATAAATAATCAAATAAATATCAAGTTTCGTACATTCTTTTTATCGCCAATCTTTACTCAGATCCCGGCGACCCAATCCCGCTCAAAACACCTTGTCCAAGACATTGACTATTTCAAATTCTAACAAACTGAGTATTGCGCAATACCTCTGGCGTAGAAGTGCGCTAAAGATCTACCGATACGCTGGTACTTCACTACTGTTTGGATTCGAACCCCGGCCAAGGTAAATCAGAAGGTCGCAATGGAGCTAGTACCTACCGATTGTCGGAGATTTTCTCCAATGTCCTTCGCCACTTTACACCAGTCACCATCATGTAGATTAAACTATCATTCCCTACTAAAGATTGCCACCACCTCCCCTATAAAACACTGGTCACCACCATATTGCAGAAAGCAATCTATAGTGGCATTCAAGAACAAACAAATCCTAAATTAATTCGGGATATTGTACAGGAATTAGCGAAAAAACGATTGACCAAATAAATACAAAGAACTTCGTGTAGGAAATTAGTACAGTTATGCAGAACAGCTAAAGAATGCAATCAATAAATTCGGCTAAAGACGATAGCGCGGATTTCCAGGTAACAGACAATAAATCAAAACTGATATCAAACCTTCTGGCCGTTCACTTTCTCTTCTTTACAACATCCAAATAATTTAAAACATAGACATCTGATGCAGGAAGATGCCATTATTCCCTGTCATTTTCTCGTCTCACTAGTTCTCCTAGAACCGCTGCAGGAATACTTGCATCAACTGTATTGATGTCATAGCGCAGACTGTGCTGTATACCTTTCCATCACGTGGGGTTCCTTAGGGGGAGATAACCAGACAAAGCAAATCGGATAACAATACCCCCAAATCCAAGAACTCCATACAAGTCAGGATATTAACTTATCGTCCAAATCAATCTAGAGATGTTTAGAGAAGGGATACAGAAATATCATCGAAAGAATTCTTAATTACAGGTAAAACCGGAGTTTAAAGGAGAATTTAAGTTCGTATAAAGAATAAGTTTTAATAGATTCAGCGAACTAAATACATGTACTGAGATATATGCTTGATTCATCTAAGACTTTAAGTTCCGGTGTTACGGACAGCTGGGGAATGAATCCCTTGGAAATGCTTCGCGTACATGTAGAATCACCGTCTGAGAGACTTCCCTACAGGATCTGCTGTGGCAATGTTTACTGGCTTGACATGCCGGCGTAATGAAATGCTAAACGGTAGACAGACATCAAGATGATCGCCAACTACACAGAGAGTGTACAAACTCCCTCTTTGTATAATCATAGAATTATCACAATTTCGAACGGTGTGTTAGCAGGGTATTTATAACTGACAGGAGTCCAAACACCTGTATCAGACATTTTGATTCGGATGACAATTTCTGTCTTCAAAAATGCAATGAAAAAAAAAGTAAACTATCATTAATAACATAAACACACATCCAGTGTGATCAGTTATCAACATTTTCGTTATCTGATCTACCTGTCATGTTTTGATTTTTGAATTAACTTGGGGGAAAGGTGTTCAATGCAATAATTAAAACGTGCACTGTTTTAATTTGTGTATTTAACCCCCCCCCCCCCCTCTCTAAATGGAAATTCAACAAATTAAAACATGATATACTTCTCCCTCTGTCCTTTCGATGAGCTAGTAAAACCTTAGATCTATATTAGCACGTAAAATATTTCTCACTGGTTTGGCTGGAGTCAGTTACATTTATTTTACAATAGGTGGAGGTGGGGTGGTTATGCACCAGGTAGGTGCCGTAGCCATTTACTTGTAGATGTAATAACCCCGGTGTGGCGTTAACTGTGTCATTTGATAACTTTTGATTTTTCTGATCAAAAGTGATCACAAGTTGTCATGTGATCACTTTTGATCAGAAAAATCAAAAGTTATCAAATGACAACTGTAAACAAAATCTTGGCGTTATCAGTGACGATTTCCGCGGAGGTAGTGGATTGACTGGTTAATTGATTGGCGGTTATCAACCTCTTAATATTACACATTGTAGTAATGCAATCCGGGAATTGAACCCGGACCGTCTGCGCCATCAGCCAACAACTGCACGAAACCTGACCCTGTATTGGATTAGCACTATATGTAGTAATGTACTAGAGTTATTAATGTACATTAACATACACGTAGCAAAGCGTTCGACTCTTAAGCATTTAAAACGCATCGTTACATGTAACTGCGCCGTCAACAGCTTATGTTTCTTATCATTTTCACCGTAACATGATAACAACAAAGGAATGTCGGGGGAGGAGAAGTATTTGTGATGGATATATCTCTACTTTGTGTTTTAAAAACATCATGCAATATATTATAATTCATGTCCATCTATGTATATCTATAACCATATTTATAATCAAGTTCGGGGAACTTCTGCATATACATGTAATAAATAATACGTTAAGGAGGGAAAATGAAGATCCCGGTAGGACAACAGGCAGGTACGGATCCAACTTTTTCGCAGAGAAGGGGTCCAATCCAGGCACATCTTCCGAAAGGGGTCAGACCTTGTCTTGAGGAGTAATGATCTACCTATTTTACAACAAGTACCACCCCCCCCCCCACCCCCCCATGTCAGTTTTGGCGAATCCCATTGTGAGTTACATGTCCCTACCTCTGGATCAGCGTATGTCAGGCTTACTATAAATTGTTACATCATGCACTGTCTTCATCTAAGGGCTGACTTGGTTAAGTATTTAAGCGTTTGGTTCGCGGTGCAAGCGGTCCAGGTTGGGTCGAATCCCAGGTTGTGCCGTCATAATTATTATAAGAATAAGAGATCGGTTATCTCCTGCTTTCGTATCCCAATACGATTAAAAAATAAGGAAGGCGACATAAAACTCACATCAACCAACCTATGTCCTTCTCCGTACTCAGAAATGATAGAGCATAACCAATACCATGCTGTGACATCACTTTTATTATACCACTACTATATTATAATTCTGCTTACAAGATGCACATGACACTCGCAAGGGGGCGCAGCAGTATAAGTATATAGATAGATACAAGAAATGCTGTATAGCATAAATATTCTCCTTCATATACACATAGGACGAACAACACGACGTTTATTGCGTATAATACTGAAAGAGAGAGTAAACCTACACACGTGAACAAACACACGTGTATCTTCGTTCAAAGAAAGCCGCACCTGAAAAGGGGAAGCAGCAGCAACGGGAGCCCATTACGTACATACCTGATGTTAATCCGGTAAATCCCTGAGCATGTAATCCGAATTAGATTGTACAAACAAATTACAGACGGACTCATTAACTGTCTGACATCTATACTCAGTGTGAGAACCAACATGTATATACATGTGCATTGTGGCAATGCATAGAGCAGATGACTAGAAACATGCCCCTGGCTAGGGTGGTGTTACATTTCATTACTTATTCAGAAATTAACTAAACCTCTTATTAATTTTTCGTCATTTTTTTCAGGATATTTGATATGTAAATTATAACATGGAATGATCAATTCACGGTACAAGGATCTCGATAAATCGATTTAAATAAGACGAAAAACAGCTCCGGAAATTGGGTGAGGATACTGTACAACTTTTTATTCGCAAGAACTTAATTTTCAAGATTATTACTCAACGCGAAAAATAAGGTACTCACTTCTCGTGATTTGACCATTAAACTGTATATCATTAATGTGGCTTATCGCGAAAATTACATCTCGCAATTACATTCAAAAAGAGGTAAAAAAAATGTAGAAAATATAGAAAAATATAGTTAATTAACGATACTCATAGTAAACTGAACTACAGTTTCTGAAAAAATGGCTTTGACCATCACCTGTCCTAGCCAAAATGACTTTATTTATTGCCTACAGACAATAAGAAAATTTCATTTACATGTATACATGTATATGGCACAAACGGTCTAATTGTAGTGAAAAGGCTCAAAATGTTGACTTGTTCAACGAAACTCACTCACGTAAAGCCTTAAGGGATCGTCCTGTACAAATGCATACCGGCTTGGGGTTTTTTTTTGTTTCACTCGGTGGATAGATGGGGAGGTACCGGTACAAGTAAACTAAACTACATGTAAATGTATAATAAATTTATGGTGAATAAAATGTCTATATACTGTATATCGTCAATTAAATTATTTGCATAGAAATGTATAGTCCACAACCAGCGGTCTGTGTACAGTGACTGATTGATAGATTATTGTTTACGTCACTCCACGATTATTTCACGTATATGGTGACGGCATCTGCCTGATGCAGTGCATACAAATTTAGACCTTTGCAACGGACCCACCCGAAGCAGTGAGGGATCTTTTACGTGCCACGCCTACCGTGACACGGGACCTCGGTTTTTACTGTCTCATCCGAAAGACTGAAAACCAGTATGCCCAGTGTGGGAGTCGAACCCGGGACCTCTCGATCACCTTATCCACTAGGTCACACCGGCTTGGTCTGTTTACATCACGGCGAGATTTTACCACTGTTATGGTGACGGCATATGCTTAATGTTCCACGAGACTGCAGACCTAGGATATCCATCGGAAGTAGTCGGGAATCTTTAAGATTTACGTGACAATGTCCTCACCTCCGAGGCAGTGAGTGATCTTTTCACTTACGTGACAATGTCCCCACCTTCGAAGCAGTGAGTGATCTTTTCACTTACGTGACAATGCCATCACCATTGAGGCAGTGAGTGATCTTTTCACTTACGTGACAATGCCACCACCTCCGAGGCAGTGAGTGATCTTTTCACTTGAGTGACAATGCCATCGCCTCCGAGGCAGTGAGTGATCTTTTCACTTACGTGACAATGTCCACACCTCCGAGGCAGTCAGTGATCTTTTCGATTTACGTGACACTGTTTCCACCTCCGAGGCAGTGAGGGATCTTTAAGATTTACGTTGTCTATACCTTCGAAGCAGAGAGGTATCTTACTTTTTTTTTAGATTTACATGACATTGTCTTCCTCTAACGTAGAGAAGGATCCCTGATATTTACGTGACACTGTCTACCTCTAACGTAGAGAGGGATCCCTGATTTTTACGTGACATTGTCTACTTCTAACGTAGAGAGGGATACCTGATTTTACGTGGCATTATCTACCTCTAACGTGGAGAGGGTTCCCTGATATTTACGTGACATTGTCTACATCTAACGTAGAGAGGGATCCCTGACTTTTACGTGACATTATCTACCTCTAACGTGGAGAGGGTTCCCTGATATTTACGTGACATTGTCTACATCTAACGTAGAGAGGGATCCCTGACTTTTACGTGACATTGTCTACTTCTAACGTAGAGAGGGATCCCTGATATTTACGAGACATTGTCTACTTCTAACGTAGAGAGGGATCCCTGATTTTTACGTGACATTGTCTACTTCTAACGTAGAGAAGGATCCCTGATATTTACGTGACATTGTCTACTTCTAACGTAGAGAGGGATCCCTGATTTTTACGTGGCATTGTCTACCTCTAACGTAGAGAGGGTTCCCTGATATTTACGTGACACTGTCTACATCTAACGTAGAGAGGGATCCCTGATTTTTACGTGGCATTGTCTATCTCTAACGTAGAGAGGGATCCCTGATATTTACGTGACATTGTCTACCTCTAACGTAGAGAGGGATCCCTGATATTTACGTGACATTGTCTAACTCTAACGTAGAGACGGATCCTTGATATTTACGCGACATTTTCTACCGTGACAGGAAGACTAGTACTTTCCATACATACCTGACGATGACAGTGTAAAGTTAATGGAATTAAACGCTGGATCCGGGTTGAACAACCGAACTTTGGCAAGACACCAAAACCTCCAGCACGACCAGATCCAAGTCTCGTAAAATGCGAAGAAATGCTACAGAAGTTTAGAGCAAAAACTTTCTATCATCTGACAAGGAAGGACGCAAATAAAATTAAAAACAAAATTGACAGGTTTATGGATGTCATTATATATACATGCATGTATCATTGTACAAAATGATATTTGGAACATTATGACCGACGCTAAATTAACTAGAGTTTTAGGCGTTCGCCGTTACACGCAAGATCTTAATAGACATGATATGTATAATATTCATTCAATGTGAAAATTTTATAGAATATTGATCATGTTGATGATCATTATGCACATGTATTTTTATCATCTTCTGGATACAAGGTCCGTCGCGTGTAGTGCTTACTGGATTCGACGGACCTTATCTCCAGAACGGAGAAGATGCTTTTCCTATGCATTCGATACTCGATGGCAGAACAAGCGATCCATGTCGGGGTAAACCGTAAAAGAGCACATATCGGTATGATTCAAATTCTCATTTATAAATATGAAATATTCGTGTTGTGACGTAAAACAAAAATCAATCAATCATTTATAAATACAAAAGTGTTCGAAGGAATAAATGTGTCGCCTGCTATCACCTTTTCAAAAGTTTGACTCCTACCGTATAGACGAGCAGAGTACCAGTATGTGTCATGCTGCTATACAGGCGATGCAAAACGTATATGGGATTTAGGGTTAAATTTAGGTCGCTTCAGGTGGATCGCAACCCCCCCCCCCTTCCACTCCACCTGAATCTAACAATAAATTTAAAGACAGAGATTACCTCCAATAAAATAAAGACAAATACATCCCAGTGTGTTGCACCAGCAAATGGCAAATGTACATGTAAAACAAACGGAAAAAGACTACCTACTTCACCACATCCCTCCCACACTCGTGATGCCATATTCCCCATGATGCCAGCCTTTTAATATCTCTTCAGTCATCGTCTGTACTAATGCCTTGTATTTATCTTTAAAAGTCGTCTTTTCTATTTAAGCTGTATTAAATATAGTCAGCAGTAATGCCAGTATATTCACAAAAGTTATCATTTTAAGTGTAAAATATGTAAATTTCGGATGTCCATTTCAATACATGTTCTCTCAAGAGCGGCCTTTTCCCCCGTAGTATTACTGCGTAGATAAATCAAAATCCTTGCAAATCCAAGGTAATCATAGTCACTGCTTTGCTGTTCCCTTTGACAAAAATACTGCCGATGATGATACTGATATTCCTAGAACAATGATTGCCTAGCAACACAAACACCACCTACATGTACACAACTACACTGTCCTCAGAGAATTAGCTGTCTATATATCTTTGTATTGCTTGCTTCCATCACAGACTCTAATATGAATGCATAATGACAGTGATATTGCACCAAGACTGACAAGCAAGTTCTTACTCAGAA
The DNA here is from genome assembly GCA_035048485.1 of Pteria penguin. Classification (NCBI taxonomy): domain Eukaryota; kingdom Metazoa; phylum Mollusca; class Bivalvia; order Pterioida; family Pteriidae; genus Pteria; species Pteria penguin. The sequence goes on from CM068581.1 coordinate 52,795,471, forward strand.
CGAGTCATAGACAACAACAGGATGAAATATAGCCAAAAAACCCAATGCCAGGTGTGTTCTGAGCGATCAACTCCTCTGTAACAAACACCATACACCTAGCACATTCTCAAAAAACAAATCAACAGATCACTCTAGATAAAGAATCTCGAACATCCTGCACTCTTAGTATGGAACTAAATATGAAAGAGAATTTGAGTGTTATTGCAAACTGAAACCAGACAAACAAGAGAGATATCCTCATCCCCGCAATTGATTTAGAACAGATGCCAATATATTTATAGACTATGATGTTTACAGTCATTAATTAAGAGCATACATTCTTTTTAGAAATTTTATTGCGACTTCCTTGTACACAAGTCTTTTTGGGAGATTGTTTTTCATTATCTGTCCTAATTTCTATTATCTGTTTGTGCTGAATTTTCAGAGATGTTAAATGTATTTTTAACGTCTTTTATGACAATAATTATAGTGCTACATCAATATCAAAATAAATTTCATCTCAACATACCACATTATTTAAGGAGTACTTCGTTGGTTTCTATCTTTATTTTTGGGGGAATGTCACACCTGGTTTTCTATATTTAAATTTTTTGGCCACAGCCAGCATGAAGTATTATGCACAGTAAAGTGAAAGACAATACAATTCTAAGTCTTGCAGCTACAATATGGTCACCATGGTACCATGACAGCCAAATCAGATAATTTTTCAACATTACTTTTATCATTTTATACTTTGCAGACTTTCAAGAAGGCCACCATAAATACATCCTGTGATACCCTTGGCTTTTCAATCCTTCTCATGAACGAGAGAAGGAGTGAAAACCTGTGGGTATCACATGATGCCTTAAATATATTGATGAAAATAATAGAAAAAGTATTAAGAAATGTACACTAGTGAGTACTGACTACAGAAACCCAGTATACAATTTTATGCTATTAATATTAAAAGGATTCTGTACAAGGTTTGAACAATACATACACTGATACAGGCACAAGTATACAGAGAATGTGGACAGGTTACTATTTGCATGTTATTCAAGGTCTCTGGCTTGTTTAGTACAATCTGTACTTATTATATATGATGTTACTAATAGTACATACATGTATACAAGTACCTTACTTATATAAGTTATAAAGTACAGCAAAAGGTCAAAACCACCAGGATTTCATCCAAAGTCCATTTGCTCTCTTAGCAATCAATGATTTGCCTGTGTCAGTTTCTATCTCTCTCACTTTCATTTCATTGAAATATAAAGATTCACCAGACAAATGTCCTGTAAGTTGTGATGCCTGACAAAGTTTCACACACACTGTGAATGTGATAAAATTGAAGGAAAGTGGGCAAAAAAGGTCCTAACAACTTGTTGGCATCTTAATAATAGAAGTAGTGAAAAATACTGACTCCACCAAAGAACTGAAATGTCTGGACTAAAAATCTTTGTAAGACATAGTCATGCATAGCCATAGGTAAAGGAATTGTCAGAAGACAACTAAGCTTGCTGAAACGGGAAATAATAATATATCGAAATAATGTACATGTGATTTACATGTATGAAAGCTTCATCCCTTAGATCTACAGTTCAAAGATATAGTATAGCTGTCAACCTCCGAGATCCAAAATGAGGGAGATCTTTCTCAAAAATGAGGGAGAATTACCAAAAATCAGGGAGAATATGCATAAATGTAAATCGCAACCTTTTTCACATCATTTGCAATAAAGTATGAAATCGGTGAGAGTTGAAATGAAATGCAAGGTAACATTGAAGTGATACTATAATTTTCAATATCAAACATTCTTATTGCTTATTTTTAAGACTGTATTGCATAGTGGCTTTCTTAGCTTTCTGCAGGACATGGTCTGATGGCTCATAGTCTGAACGCACAAGCATGGCGCTTTACATTGTTTAAAACAACAGATGAGACCGAAACATTAAAACTACATGTATGTTCCTTATCAATAGTACTTGACATCAACCACTCAGCTTCGGTTGCCTATTCTGGTTTAAATTTACAAAAGTTTCTTTTTCATAGAGTATGTCCCGGTCGGGCCAGACATAAAACGTTTTCTTTCATTACCAAGACATCAATTATGTTATAATTTCCAAGAACACTGTTCACAAAACTGACGTACTGTTCGGAAACGTAAACAATACCCTTCACACTTCTATCGGAAGCAAAATCCCGAAAACTCCGAATTTTCAACATCAAGTCAGGTAGGCGCTTTAAACTACCTTGACCGGGGGTTCTCATGTTCAAGATTTGTTGTGACCCTGTTTATTTTTATGTATTTACGATGTCGGCGGTGAAAATCAAAGAAAACTGAAAGTAATGTTCTCGGAGGGATGTGATTGTTGAAATGCAGGAGTTTTAGCACTCCTGTGCGGTAGAATCACCAATGCAGGTGTTTTAGAAAAAATTGTCAAAAATGCAGGAGACTCCCACATAATCCAGGAGGGTTGACAGGTATGATATAGTCAAGGTTAATTTTGAAGTCAGGGACTCAGGGGTCAAGGTTCAGTCAGTAAAAACCCATCCAAATCCATATGAAAGCTCCATGTACATTGAAACAGTATATCCCAGTGAGCTAAACGTGTTACTCTACTTTGGCCTTTCTAGGTAGATAGATTTCATGATAAATGCTTAACGAACATCAATATGCAGTGCTTAGGGAGACCATGATCTAGCAGCTAGACCTGTATAGTGATAGCAATGGCTGTAAACACATGGCACCCAGCAAAGAAGGAAAATATCAAGGAATTAGAGTTCAATGTTGAAATTTCTGCATGAATTGGAAGTATTCAGACACAAGTAATACAATATCTGTCAACCTATGGTTGCTGGTAATCTGGCCATATAAATCTTATTTTACTCTTAAGGAAACGTAGAAAATAGAATTACACTTAGTGAATAAAACTTCCTCTTACAGTAATTATCTGAGCCTTTATAGTTTATTGTTTTTTTTTTACAATGCTCATAAATCACAATTTTCACGTGTTGTAAAAGCTATTTAGAAGATTGTAATTCTTAACTAAAATACATTGATCAAGTAAACTAAACCTCTGTTGTCTTATTCTTCCCATAATATCTCGGTAAAGATAAAAACTGAAAACATGCTTGGTTGAGCTTAATGAATACTTTCCCCCTTGAAGTATATTGTAGCTTACCCCATAATTATGCTACGTACATTGTATCAAAATGCTGTATGACAACTTTAAACACAAGATTCATGGGGACAGCATACATGTATAATATAATCATAGATTTGACAAGTGTGTCATCCGGTGTCATTATAGGGAAGAGCTAAATTCCACTGCTTTAAGAGACCACCAAACCTATTTTATGAGACCACCAAATCTGTTTTAAGAGACCACAAACCTGTTTTATGAAACCACCAAATGGAAGGTGGGAAAGTGGTCACTTAAGACTGGTAGCTTCTTAATGTAGGTTATATAGATACATGTACATTGTGCATAGGTAATTAATACTATGGGCATGAGTAAATTGGTCATTTAATACAGGATATTGCTTAATACAGGTGGTCTCTGAAGCAGGTTCTTGTTTTGAATTAAGGGGATCACACCAACCTTTCAGAGGTAAGCTACAATGAATAGTCAGTTCTACTGCCATTAGACAGATGTGAAGTACACTCAGACATGGTACCATAGTACCACTGAGTATATAGACCAATCCAGTATTACGGCTGCCATTTTTTTTCACAAGAGTTACCTTTCTTGAACGGTTAAACGCTACTTCCGGTTTCTATTTCCACGCTTTTGAAATATCTATACACCTTCCAAAACAACGTTAAAACGCGAATGTATGATTGTTCCACTAACATTTAACAATTATGGCGGATTAAAAAGGTAGCTACAGCTACAGTAATTACAATGTCATGTTTATTTGTTCATAGATGCTCGAAAAATAATGTGATTAAATCCCCGTAATCCTCAATAAACTGGCTTGACGGGTGAAGGCAATGGCAATGGTCATGATGGTACTGACGGACAGGATGGGGAATTTTGCATTTGACAACTCGACAGACTAGTACTCATAATTATGACGGGTTGTTCCCCTTATCGTAGAGTATTGATCAAGTTACACGCAGTGTATATTTAAGTATTACTAGGTTTAATAAACATAGAACATACACCTTTTAATTTGTGCACCAGATCATGCACATTTCAGCAACTTAGGTCTCTTCAGTGATGCACTTTGCCAAATGATTGGAATTCTCATAATATATAAATATTTGAAGAGCAGTGTTGAAACCAATATGACGAAAATTGTGGCGCAATATACAACTTGGGTGGACTCCTAAGCTCTCTGGTATTGTGTCATCTTAATAGTAACTTAGAGATTGCTGGTTAGAGATCAGCACTCTCTCCCTTATTGTTTCACAATACTAAATAGTATGACGAGTATATACATACAATATCCGTGTTTTCCATTGTAAGCCTGCAGCTTTGTTTCACTTCAACTAGGAGTTGCACACATAATTTTACACATTAATTGTGAAAACAGCAATATACTAATTTAAGACTTTTTCAATATTCATGAAGAGCAGAGCAAATAAAAGTTGGACAAGGTTAAAGGTGGATGAGGAAAAAATTAGTTGTAAAGGAGAGAAGGAGTGAATAGTGTAGGTGAGGGGTGATAATTAACCCCTGTTCATCTTCTCAAATATAATAACAGCAACAACTTTATGATAAATACATATAATTACAAGAAACCCTCAAGGATGGTATGACCAGATTTGCCTTTTGTATCCTTTACATTATTATAAACTGTCAGCTTCAGACTGAAACAACTTCTGTATATCCACAATTTGTCTTACAATATATATGCTTGCATTCAATTCATACATCCTACTAGCTGTTTTCATCTATTTTTGTATTTACTATCAAATTGACAGTCATGTCAAATAGAATATGTTGCTTAACAGAATGTTCTAACAGTGGATATAGACTTAAACTTTGGAAGAGTAAGATATGTCTTATTCAATTAGCAGCTAGTGATGTTGAAAAGTGCCAATCCGAAGGTTTTGACTGACAAACTTTCATTAAGACTGACAATATGCAGAATTTTTTCGATATATATTTCATAGTCCTGACTGACAAAATTTTCAAAATCACTGAAAATGCCTGCCATGTTTAAAAAACTTTTCTACATCTGTTATTCACAATACAAATTATGGCAAATTTTCTTGTATTTGTGACCTGCCTTTCAAGTTATTTACTTTTCCTTCAAAGGATGATGCAGTGGAACAGCAGTGTTGGGTGAAAACAGTTAATCATTAGACATCAAAATGACCCAACAAAGATATGGACACCCAAACCTGACTCTAGAATGTATTATTTACATTTTATAGATAATTATCAACCAATACTCATCCTTATCCCACTTAACATTTAGGTCATAGTCAGTCTGTTACAACTCCTAGAGCCCCCCCCCCCCTCCCTTTAGGAAAGGGAAATACTTCATCCACCTACTCTAAACAAAAAGTCAAAAACAGTTTTAAGGTCAAAGGACAGTAATTAATGAGAATCATGATTGACTGATGTGATGTAGGGAGAGAGGGACTACTATTTCATTGTATCAGGAGCTGTGATTGGATGAAATTATTTGATCTATCTATAAATAAAGATTGATTTCTGCTGTAAAATCATGATTTTTTATCTCATTTGACTAATGTAAAAATTTTAAGACCTAAAAAAGGGTTGTTGTTTACATTTGAAATTTGGCAAATTATTTTGGGGTGGGGGGGGGGGTGGGGGTTGACCCCTTTCCAGCATGATTTTCTCAATATTAAGGTGGATAACCTATGGTAAACTGTTAAAATTCTGACAGAGGATGGTCTGACAAACATTTTGATATATGGATTGTATATAGCTAAAATGTAGGATGTTGTGTAAATCTTAATGGTAATTTATCATGGGACCCTATTGGAAATGGAATTACTATGCTTTGACTTATAAATGATGAAACTTCAATAGATAATCCAACAGAACTTCTCAAAATAAATCTACTGCATCACTTCATACAGCACATTCATCACACAATTCTCAGATTCCCCGAATATATAACAATAGGCCTATACATATTAAAAGGTTAGTGTTCCATCCTCCAGTGTCGAAATTCGGTAATATTGACGGATGTCTTCTTTCAATGGATTTTTAAAAGAAGTGATATTTGGAACTTGCATTTTTGACGCTGCAAAACATAAAGCGGCGAGTTCAGTTTTGGTTCCATCGCGACTTAGACCCCTTTTTTCTAGGAAAGAACGAAGTTCATCAATTTTCCGAGAGAGAAGGGAGATCATCGATATCATTATCCATACTGACCATAGTAAAATACATGAAAAGTCATCAAAGCTATGTACAGTTTATTTGTACAAAAAGTCTACAGTAAATATATACAAAAAGTTGACAAAGAGAACATCATACAAAAAATCGGCACTTCTATTTGCAATAATCAACCGCTATGGTGTGTTAACTCTCATCTATAGACAGTTACAAATGACGCTTTGTTTACACCGGAAGTAACGTTTAACCGTGGCGCGTCAATCGTTGCGCACGGTAGATAACTCGTACAAGTAATACTGGATTGGTCTATATACAAAGCTTTAAAATGTGTGTAATAATAATTAATAGTCGGACAGTATTTGTAATAAAAAACGTGGGCCAATAATTATGATCATATTTTTCCATTTTAAAGACTTCAGGCCATAAACTCTGCAGGATTGCAGTCTGTGTAAAAGTACTGAGTAGCATATCTTAAACTAAGTCTTTTTGAAGGTCTGATCGAATAGATCTACTGATCTAAACACTTTCTTAAATTTTATTTCTATATGTATCAAATGTAAAACAATGCAGAATAATCATGTTCTTAATCTACATGCAAGAAATAACAAATTTTCTCAATTATACTTTATCAAATTTAATCTACTTTCATTCTGTATTATTTAAAACAAAAAACCCGTTCATAAGTTTATTTCATTATTGGAACATGTCCAAGCATGATGGATTTCTACAAATTTCTTCCTCTTTGAGTTTGAAATGGGAAATTTAAATACATGCAGATAGAAGATGTTAATATTTATAAATACGTTTCACTATATGTTGTTGGCCGTATAAATACAAAAGCCATAATATACACACTTTTTACGCATGTTCATTCATCAGTGAAATTTGATCCAACAACAATGTTAGGGTAAAATCGTCCTTTTCGTGTCCTAGTAACGCTTTAATTCACTTCTATTGCATATAAAACGATTTTATTATCAATAGAACTCAAGCTTGTAAAATCGCTCTGAAATTAAAGTTAGAAAATAATCAAAAAAAAAGATAGATATACATTTTCTTACCACGCTATCTGATTTGGGACTCACAGTATGGTGGCTGCCATTTTGTGACGTAAGACATCAATTTGTACAGGAGTAAAGAAAAACCCTGATGCGACCCGAAATATTTTTTCGATTCCTATCTAGAGTTTTCATCGGTGATCAAAATGGCTGCAAGTAGTGCACAGAAACTAGAGCAAAGTCAGAATTCGGTAGCAGAAATATTCAAGACAATGAGTTATGGACCAGCACCAGAGGCAGATAACGTTGTTAAGGTGTATTACTTAAAATGCAATAGAAATTTGTCGTTGACATTATTGAATTTTGCAAGAAGTGGTTGTCCCATTTGTAGGTCAACACTGGTCAAGAATCTACATGTATCATTGACATTTATTTAGCCAACACTGCGTCACTGGCTTCATTTACAGAGTGCATGACTGATTACATAGTCCATGGTGTCCTAGCAATTAGGAATCCTTCACATGCATTTTCTTACATAAATGTCACCAGTAGTTCCATAATTGATACACTCTTAATGTTAGCTTCAATATTTCGCCACACCAAACGTTATTTATTATCGGCTATTTATTTTGTTTGCCCACCAAACAAAATAAATAGCCGATAATAAATAACGTTTGATGAGGCGAAATGAAGCTATCTTAATGTGGAACCAGACAATGCAATTGGTATAATGCTTAATAATGATGGACTAATTTACGATAACTGCAGTCTTACAACTCAAGTATGCACAAAACCCCTAAGGACATTTAGCTTCAAACCAGAAAAAAAGTGATCTCTTATAATTGCTTAGCAATGATCAAAACATTCATGTTGAAATTGTAACTAGCTGTCATGGAAAAGCTATCGATCATGCATATATGAATTGTAAGGCCGCATTTATCATGAAAAGGTCTATTGTAACATGTCCCACTCATCTAAAAATTCACATATGATCCCAATTTAAAATACCTTCTTCCAGCTTTACATGATGTACATGTAATCATAGCAGCATGATGTCCAACAAACCACTTTTTGCCAGGATTTTCTGATGATATTATTGTTTTGATCATAATGTTAAAATAAATTGATGCATATTTGAGTGGTAAAACATCGAATGTCAGACATTGCCCTTTGCATCATGTAAAATTGGAGGAAGGTGTATTAAATTAAAGTTGCATAACAAAGCTATTATGACCATGCATCCACAAGATAAATACTAAAATAGTGTTTCAAGATAACATCGTAAAATTTAACCAACCAATCCCAACTTTGCACTCATTAATTCTTTTTATCAATTTTTTGTATCATGTGCATTATACAAGGGATGTAAGCTTTCTTTTGACATTTTTCCCAAATTTGGGAGTTTGCATTAATACACATGTGGTTGCAAATCATACACGAGTGATTAGGGTAATTGTTGCTGATTACTTCTGTTACTGATTTGTGGCATACCAAAGACTGGAACCATGGGCCCATTTTCCTAAAGAACTGACAACATATCATAGATTTTGAACTCCTGAATTAGTGAAATATTTGAAAAAGAACAATACCAACATTTGGTAATGATCGATTTAAATTGAGTGTTACAGTCAATCAGAAAATTTTAAAAAATCTGGAATCCAGACCAAATGTTGGGAGAGAAAATTTCAGCCATAGAAAATTCGGACTGAAACTATTGCAGAGAATGTTGTTAAGTCTATTTACCAAAGTTCTACTGTTTACTGGTTTGCAAGAAACTAGTATAAATGCCCATTTAACATTGATTTCTGATGCAGCGTAATTTGCCTTATCCAGGTTTATCTAGCATAGGTTTTGCTTTAAGTACAATATACCTTCAGGTCTGATTTCGACTTTCAAGCTTGCAGCAAAAGATTTATAGTATTTGTTTTGTTTTAGTTCTTTTTTCTTTTTCGATTGTCTTGCGAAAAAAATAAATTTTCACAAAGTCTTTTGTTATCAAATGTTCTTGGAATATTCTCTGTGTGGACACACATATATATATATAGACATATTTTTTATTGCATTTGCCATATATAATACACTGTCACAGGTAGAGCTTTCATATTTTGCACATGTGTTTCTTATGACAAGACCTTTCTGTTGGTACCAAACTTTTTGATCATGTGACCTTTGACCTGCATGTATTTGAAAAACATTGACCATAACTATTGAACCATTAGAAGTAGGGTTTTCATATTTTGCATCTGTGTTCCTCAAAGACCTTTCTGCTGGTACCAAATTAAGATTAAGGTCAAGGTGACTCGCATCCTGCGGGGCCTCTCTGACTTTGTCAGTTTTCTAGTCTTAATGTAGTGCTATGGCTCTATCCCTCACTATCAATAAGTTAGAAATGGACCTTTCTGTTGGTTTTATGATGCTATTCATCTTGTTCATTCTCTTTTCAGCAATGTAGCAGTATATATGTTTGATGTAATTATTACTGCATGAGAATAAGTGTTTAACAAACACATCTTGATTATTAGTCCAACACCTTTAAACTGGAGGGGGCTGTAGGTTTCCATTCCCTCTGTGCATCTGTCTGAGGCACTTTGGTTTTGCGGACTGTTTTTATACGCCCGTCAAAAGATGGGACGTATTATGGTATGGTGATGTCCGTCTGTCAGTCTGTCTGCGATGGAACTCAATAACTTTTGTAAACGTCAGCTGTATTTCATGAAACTCATACCAAATGCTTAAATAGTGTAGAGGAAGCCGCCTTTCGATTTTGAACAAATTCCGTCTTGTTCCAGAGTTATGGGACTTGGATTTAATTTTTACTATGAAAAGATGCTATGGAACGCAATAACTTAAGTAAACGTCAGTTATTTTTCATAACACTTATACAAAATGCTTAAATAGGGTAGGTGAAGCCGCCTTTCTATTTTGAGCAAATTCTGTTTTGTGTTTATTAAGTTATGGGACTTGGATTTTATTTTTGCCATAGTAAGATACTATGGAACACAATAACTTCAGTAAACGTTAGCTGTTTTTCATGAAACTCATACAGAATGCTTAAATAGGGTAGGGGAAGCCGGGTTTCGAATTTGAGCAAATTCAGTTTGTCGTTACGGAGTTATGGAATTTGGATTTTATTTTTACTATGATAAGATGCTATGGAGATGCCATATAATGCAATAACTTAAGTAAACGTCAGTTGTTTTTCATCAAACTTATACAGAATGCTTAGATAGTATAAGGAAAGTCACCTTTCAGTTTTGAGCAAATTCCATTATGTTGTTACAGAGTTATGGGACATGGATCCCTCTTTTTGGATTTCAATATTTCATTAAAGTATTACCAAAGAGACCCAAGTTTTGGGTAATACAACCATATGTTCACATTGATCCCATCCAAAGTAAGCGGCAGGCGTATTAAGCCATGCTAGGTATTGCTCTTGTTTTGCAACCATTGAATTTATTGACTTGAAATTTAGTATGTAGCCTTGTATCAATGCAATACTGTTCTAGTTCGAGTTTGGTCATGATTGGAAGAGACCCTTGGACTTCTAGTTCGAGTTTGGTCATTTTTGGAAGAGACCCTTGAACTTGGTAAATTTCAGGGATTTCATGGAAATCGGTGGGGAACATGTACTGCTTCAGCAATACTCAGTATGCTTGTTTCTAGATGATAGCCATTCATTTATTTCATTTATGATATTTAATAGTAAATTGATTTTTACTCAAGGCATGGCTTGAAGATCACAAAAGAGCTTTTGGACTTTTTATCAATGGAGAATGGATCAAACCAGAAGGTCGTAAAACATACGAAACAAAGAACCCAGCTACGGGTAAGTACATAACGACAGAATTTGTAAAAAATTGTTTTGTATTTTCTGTACCTTGTTATGAGAGAGTTGAAATGATCGATTAACAACTCTAAGCACTGTCTCATGGTGCAAATTGCAATCATTACATAAATTTGTAGTATAATTTTTGTCTTTGATGTAATACACATGCACACATGTAATATTTCCTTCTTATCATGTAATTGTCATAATACATTAGCTGAATATATATGTTGAATGTCATGACTCAAAGGGGACTTATTTGGTCAACAAACTTATTCTATTAGATTCTATTCATATGCATAAGGGTAAACAAAACGCCCTTATGTAAAATGTTTCCTTTAAAACATTGGATCTTTAAAGTTTACATATATTATGTCCATAGATTATTAAACAAAACATGTCTTGATTTCTTTACAAGAAAAGTGAAATTTCTCCTTCACTGGATTTTACATTAAACTTGTTAATTCTCAGTAAATGTTTTGACTAGGTAGCTTCATTCTCCTTAGTGTCAGCTTTAGATTTACCATTATGCTACTTAATTTCTCCAACTGAATCGGTTTATCCCATTTGTACCATGGTAGATTATTTCGTTCAAGTTTAGTCTATTGCTCTGCTATATTATCAAGTCTTCTGTGGCTAAATATATTGATTGGCTTTGTAACTACATGTGTACTTCTTCCATAGCTGGATTACTTTGTCCAAGATGTAGCTGCAATAAGGACGCATTATACACTTACTACAGTTTAATATATTTTGTTAAATTTGACCCAGCGATTACATGAGACAGCACCCATGTTCCATGATTTAGAAATATGCTTGTATTCTAATGAGATGGTAGATGGAATATATAAAAAATACTTTCACAGAGTGTTAGTAGTACATGTATTAAAGATATATAATATCAAATAATTGTCTCACTTAGGTTCATATTTTTTATTATTAATTGTGCAAGTATTGTCTGAAAAACATGAATTCATTCATCCAAAGAATTACCTTTATCAATATACAATTCCCCAGTTTTTTCCATCTGTGACATGTTTGTCTGTCTGTGTGTACTGAATTACATATCTTGATTTGTTTTGATATATAAAGGTGAGGTGCTAGCAACCACTACTCAGGCTGAACAGGAAGATGTGAATCTAGCTGTGAATGCAGCAGAGAAAGCCTATCAATCCTGGAGCAAGACGTTACCTCATGTCAGAGCTCGATATCTCTATAGGTAAGACGAAAAGGTCAGTGGTTCAAACCAATCTGATTAAAATGCCCATCTGTGATATTAGAGACTGACATTTTGATTTGATCGGGTTCAAATCCCAGATACTTTTTTAATTTACCTGTCTCTTATCCTTTGGACAACACAGTGAAAACACTTGAAAATGTTTCAAATATTTCTAAAGCAGGTCTGCAGTGGATAAACAACTGACTTACACTTCTCATCATTACATTAATATATTGTTGTTATGTCATGAGTGTCTTAGCAACCAACAAATCATCCAGATTTCCTTACATGATACCAACATTTACGTTGGCATTTTCCTTCAATAGTCAATTTATGTTTTTGTAAAGTAAGATAAATCTGGATAAAAGAAGTATGATTTCAAATCTATACTGAACTCTAACATTAATAGATTACATATGTCTGTCTGATCTGTGCAGATATACTTGAAGAAGTGTGTAGAATGTATATTGAAATACATTATTATTTTCCCAAACGATGTAAACAAACAGACCAGGGTCATATGATGTGACTGAACAAACCAGGGTTCATATGATGTGACAGAACAGACCAGGGTCATATGATGTGACCAAACAGACCAGGGTCATATGATGTGACTAAACAAACCAGGGTCATATGATGTGACCAAACAGACCAGGGTCATATAATGTGACCAAACAAACCAGGGTCATAAGACCAGGGGTCACATGATGTGACCGAACAGACCAGGGGTCACATGATGTGACTGAACAGACCAGGGTCATATGATGTGATCAAACAGACCAGGGTCATAAGACCAGGGGTCACATGATGTGACCGAACAGACCAGGGGTCACATGATGTGACCAAATAGACCAGGGTCATATTATGTAACCGAACAGACCAGGGGTCATGCAAGGGTCATGGGTTTGATAACATTCTTCTATACTCTGCAAAGCATTGTCTTATCTAAGGATCTCTTAATCATCTGTTTGTCTGTCCATCCATATATCTGTCCATTCACCTGTCTGTCCTTCAACTCCTATATTAGCTTTCTTCCCAGGCAACACATGTACTTGGAGTATTACACTGTAGTTTATATTTTATGTGCAAGTGACCTGCACTTACATTAAAAAAGATGTTCATTTTTATCAGCTACTGGCTTATGTGGAATACACTATATCAGGAGTCACAATTCTTGACATAAATTTTTACTAAAGTGAAACACATGTATATATTGTCAAACTGTCCCAAATTACTAAGGTGAAACACATGTATATATTGTCAAACTATCCCACATTTTAGTGGCTAGCTGATAATAGACCCTTTTCAATCATTAATGATGTAAGGGACCCAATATCAGACAAACTGTTTTTTGCTGGAATTCTCATTATAATGTTAATGCTTGGATTGTGCTGTCACAATGGTACAATATATCATTATATGACACAAATCTGAGTGGCAAAATTTCATTTGTCCAATATTGCCCTTCACATCATGTAAAATCGAAAATGTTCTGTTGAAATGTTGTAGTAATACCATAGTACTATCGATTGTCATATAATGTTTTTTGATATTAGTATTGCGAGACACGTACAGAAACACATGCGATTATTTGCTGTGTTGGAATCCATGGATAATGGAAAATCAGTACGGGAGACCAGAGATGCTGATGTCCCTATAGTGGTCAGACACTTCTACCACCATGCTGGCTGGGCACAGATAATGGACACAGAAATGAGAGGATGGAAATCTGTTGGTAAGAACATTTCATTGGAATAAGATTCAGACAAGGTTCACATTGTACCAAAAAATGTTTCAAACATTTTTTTCACTATATTCAAAGGTGCTGTATTTAAAAAAAGGGGTATTAGTGTTGCATTTAAGAATAAAATCTCACAAAGTAAATGGGCAATATGAGTCTTGTTTATGTGATATAAAATCTGAAACAAGTACATACATTTAGTGGTGAGAAATGTTTAAAATGTTGGTGATGGTTGTACCAAATACTGAAAATGGGAAATTATGCTGGGCTTTAAACTTTTTGTCTTCATGAGAGCAGGTACATGTATCTAAGCACAATTTCAAAAAAATGTTAGAGCAAACATTTTTAAAAAAATAGTTGAGTTTCATCTCTAAATGTCTCTCGTTCTTGGTGAGAGTACACAATCTGAGAGAGCACTTGGAAAGAGAGTATACAGTCAGAGGAGTACTTGGTCAGAGAGTACACAATCCGAGAGAGCACTTGGTCAGAGAGTACACAGTCAGATCTTAAAAAGTTTCATTTTTTTACAGTCGTTGATGTCACATAATTCCTAAATTTGAAGAGCAGTAATTGAAGACATCATTCATGCTGTCTTCCAATTTTGTCTAGTTTTGATACACACATGAAAAATGTATGTCATGCTTTATTATCTATTTTATTGACTGTTGGTAATCAAGGGATCTAATTGGATGAAATACTGCATCATTGTGCTCAGGTACCAAAAGAAAAAGTGCAAGATTCTCTTTATATTCAATAAATTGGGATTTTTGCATTGACAAAATAACAATTATGTATATCAATGTCTTTAAATTTTAGCTATAGTTGATGTAAAAAAAAAAAACAATATTGCCATGGATGTGGTGAAACAGACTTTTAGTTGACCAGAGAATCAACAGAATATCTTAGATAATCATGAGATATTCACTTCAAGAAAAATTGAGTAATTTGGTGTCTGCACATAAAAAAAGTGTTTAGTATTGTTGATCCTTAATACATAATGCATTTAATTCTCAAACAGTTTTAATATAATTCATATAATGTACAATAATAGAACATATCTTTAATACTTTACCCTCTGTACTCATTTGTGAATTACACAATGTATTTCTCTTCATAATTTCATATCCTTGTTTACTGTAGGTGTAATAGGGGCAATTGTACCCTGGAATTTTCCTCTCATGTTGCTGACCTGGAAGATTGCTCCAGCGCTTGCCATGGGTAATACAGTAGTGTTAAAACCTGCCACATACACTCGATTGTCTGCTCTCCTATTGGCTGAGGTCTGTGCAGAGGCGGGGCTTCCACCAGGTGTCTTCAATGTTGTCACTGGAAATGGTGCCATGGGTAGTCTATTGGCAGATCATCCATTGGTTGACAAAGTAGCTTTCACAGGTTCAACAGGGGTGTGTTATCATTTATGTCTTCATATTTTATCAGATTAAGTATAACAAAGTCTTTATAACATAGAAAGTCTACTTAAAAAAAAAAATAATTATATGGCTTTTTGCTGGATAGCAAAACTATTTGGTCTATAGATTGGTAGGTCCATCTGTCTGTCTGGCCGTCAACATTTTTGTTAAGTTTCTAGTTCTTGTTTCTTGCAAAATCTCAGCAACTAAGAGGAGTATAAACATGATACTTCTCACATAAATTCCTTGTGACCAGAGCTTTCAAATTATGCCATGGCTTTTGAGCTAGTGACCGTGAGTTTGGACTTTGACCTACTTTTAAGAAATTTTAACTTTAGCTGTATCTTTTGAATCAATAGGGATAGGACTTTGATACTTTATGCATAGGTTCTTTTTGATGAGTGCTTTCATATTGATACTATGAATTTGAACTTGTGACCTTGACATTGTTTCAAATTGTCTTTGAAATCTGGCCATACCATCTTTAGTGGTTTCTTGTTAGTTCATATATTGTACCTAATATTTTAAAAAGAATGTCATTTATAAATTTTATTAATTGTATCTCTTTGACTCTTAGAACTACCTCCTTTTCTGTGACTAAAGAGGAAACAACTCCTACCTACCAATTTTATTTCACTTTATCCTATAAATATAAGAGAAATTAAAATATATTCATCCTTTCCTTTTCTTAATGTATAAGTACTGGTAAAATGTGTGTTTTTTATCGATTTTTTTTTTCATAAACTGTATTCAGTCTTCATCATAGGTATATTTCTAGATCTGTATCATTGAGTAATAATAATAATCAATAAAAAAACCCCCAGAATTTACATTTATATCGTTAATGTTATATGTGTTTAATAATTTTCATAACAGGTTAATATTATACTTTGTCTGTTCATTTGTTGTAAACTGTCAGCAATAGAAATATTTGAAAGCATTACCATTTTCATTCGTAAGGTCGGGCAAACATTGCGAAGACTGACTGCAGGCAGTGGTAAGAAGCTGTCCTTGGAGCTAGGTGGCAAATCTCCAGTAGTCGTATTTGAATCTGCTGATTTAGACAGCGCAGTTGAAGGAGTCGTGGATGCCATCTGGTTTAATCAAGGACAGGTAAATGTTTGTTTTTTGGTCCAGACTGAAAAGTGTTGAATGGGACTCAATATACTTACTAACTAACCATCTATGGGAATAAGATGTTTAGCCAGAATCTAAAGGACTCATCAACCCAACCAATTTCTGTAGGTGATACGTATGGTATTACCTATTGTTTTAATCCCCTGTGGAGTTACCGATTTCATGACAGATTTTTATTAATGTGAAATAATTGAAAAGTAGAATACTTGCTGAAATATTTTACAATGTTTGAAGTGAAAATTTCTTAAATTCTTGAAAATTATTTTAAATATTTAATATGTATTAAGAAAAAAAAAAAAAAGAGGACGACAAAATCAATAGCATGTGTTTGATCCCTTCAAGTATAGGTTGAAATTGGTATGCAGTGCTTCATCCAGATGCTGTCACAATTAAATGATTTAAAAAACAAGAAACAAACTGATAAATTTACATGTATGATGTATTATATGTATTAAGTAAATGTACGAAAATGTATAAATAGAATGTATGTATTGTTACAGGTCTGCAGTGCCGGTTCTAGGTTGTTAGTTCAGGAGTCTATCTATGATAAGATGGTATCTAAGTTGAAGGAACGTTTGACCCATTTCCGAGTGGGTGACAGTCTTGACAAAGCTGTAGACATGGGGGCTATAGTAGATGAATCTCAAAGAAAGGCCATTAATGAATTTGTGGAGGATGCTAGAAAGGAGGGTGCAGAGGTAAACAGAATGAAGGGGGAGGGCAGTTTTTGAAGAATCGTGTATAGCATTAGCCCAAAAAACTCATTTAATGGGAGCATTTACTCAGAATTACATTTTCACTTACTTTTCATAATAAGTAATGAAATTGTTTTAGATATGATTCTATGAATGGAGTTCATATGGTAAGATAACTTTAGACCTATTTTTGTTTCAACAGTTCATATAGATATATTCTAATCATTTATGTAGGGTAAAACAAAAACTATTAACTTGCTATACTTAACTCAATATTTTATGTTTCTGTAGATTTTCCAAGTTTCAAATATACCAAGCAAAGGATGTTTCTACCCTCCAACTATAATTACAAATGTGCAGACAGTGTCCAGGGTAGTGGTAGAAGAGGTAAATAATTCTATCTATAGTTCTATATAAAGTTTTAAACACATTGCTATGCTAAATAAATCGTACCAGGGGTATTCATGCCCATCTCTATGTTCTTTAAGGTTGATGTGATGTTTATACTTAATTGCCCCATTACATTCATGCTCCAGGATTGTTTCAGAGGAATGAAGAGTTCCTACTATACTGCTTTTTAGAAAGTTTTGAGTTTTTATTACTTGCTTACTTTGGCCCATCTTTCAGGTGGGAAATAGGCCATTGTCGACACCTCTGCATTGGACTGCTCCTTCTGTCTCTCCCCAGGTCTACATTGTTGATCATCACATGACTAATATCATACCTATGTGGTGGCAGCCAGTATTTAATGGGGAGGGAAATGTGGGTACCTAAGAAAAACACTAATCTTCAGTAAATATACTGGCAGAATTTTGACTCCTGGGAGCTGAACTAAGATTTGACAGAGCTGAGAGGTTACAATGAGTTTTTATGTCCAGTGCTTGAGCTCATCTGTACACTGAGGGGCACTAATATTTTATGTCCCTTATGAATGTGACTTTTGTGTTATAAAAAGCAAAAAAATTGAAATTCTTCACCAAGATGTAACTTACTCTAATAGATAATGTAGATTATTTTGAAAGGGTTGATTTTGTATAAATCGTCTGGGTTCTTTTTCTCGATTTCAGATATTTGGACCTGTGTTAGTGGTGCTACCATTCAGGACAGCGAAGGAGGCCATCACTTTATCAAATAATACTATTTATGGTTTAGCTGGAAGCGTCTGGACTGAGAATGTGTCTCTAGCACTAGAAGTGGCTCTCAGTATCAAGGCCGGAGCCATATGGGTCAACTGTCACAATCTGTTTGATGCGGCTGCTGGTTTTGGTGGCTACAGACAGAGTGGTTATGGAAGAGATGGTGGAAAAGAGGTCAGTAGCTCTTACGTACAGATTGTTGTTTTATATTTGTTGAAGAGTATAACTTGTGAAGGAGCAGAGTTTGTAATATTTACAAAACAAAATCATTTATTGATAGGAATTTTCATTATTATAAGAATTATTAGAAATCTCAATGATAGATATCAGAGCAAGAGTATGTATAATTTTTTTTTCTTGAAATAAATTTGTAATTCCATATAAGGAAATACTCTAAATATAACGTTAAGCACTATTTATTTATTTTTGATATAACTGTTATTGCAATAAATGATTAGTTGCTGTCAACCATACATCAGTTCTACTTATTATTTATGTTGGAGGACAACTAAGTTCATTGCAAGATGAGAGAGTCACAGATACTTGAACTGAAATGATCATCTGCTTCGTTGTAAATATCTGGCGAAACCCCATAAGGGGTCATGTTCTGGTGAACTCTGATGACGTTTCAGTCACTGAAACCATTATTTCCCATAGCCAATCAATGACTCGGCTAGGCAGGTGCAAGTGACACAGTATGTAACAAACACTATTCAAAAACTACTTTGTAGGTCACACAATTTGGGAATGTTTATTTCACTCCTTGGAACTTGTAGCTGATCCACTGATTGACTGAAAATCCAAGTTCACCAGAACGTGACCCCTTATGGGATTTTGCCAGATCTTTATCGGTAATGAGGAAAATTATGAAGTGGAATAAAGTTATGGTTTTAATCAGATTGCTGTTTAGTTTGCCATGACGTAAGACCAAAAAGAAAGAAACTCACACACTTTATTGTATTTAGGGATTGTTTGAGTATGTACGTCCCGCATGGGAGGAGAGACCTAGGCCAGGGAAAGTCGAGGCCGATTTGAAAAAATTTGGAGCTACTGTTCCCCAGCGTCCCACAGTTGCTGACAATGAAACTGTGAACATTCCAGTCAATGGAATCTCGGTACCAAGGTAACCTCAAATACATAGCTAATAAATGTCATTTAAAGGTTTTTTTCTTGTGAAAATCTCATGCGGGTATGCACTGATTTACTTAGCAGTTTATTTTCTGATACAACAAACAGTATTGCTCAGTTTGTCATGGTTTCATGGTTGGGTACATTGATATTGTTTAAGCTCCTGCACTGGTTAAATCACTTGAGATTTGGAAACTGGTTCAAAATGTGGGCCAGCTACAAAATCCCTTAAAAATTGAGTAATTGCATAAGAAAAATTAACCATTATGTAAAAATTATGAGTCTGATCTTTTCAGCATTGACAGAACTTATTTGATATACTATGCAATGGAATGGGGGGGGGGAAGAGAGGAGTAGGCCTGATGCTCCTTACACCAGAAATTTCTTTATCGGTTATAAAGTTGAAAATCAAATAGCCAAAACATAGTTTTTTTTTTAATCTTTTCCACTTAACAATCATTTCCTTAAGTACATGCTCATTCTTAATTTTAAGTTTTATTTTCGTGCCTCTGATCATTTCAGCATTGACAGAACCTATAAGATGTACTATGCAGGGGGTCAGAAAAGACCAGATGCCCCTTATGCTAGACCAGTGGTAAATCCTGATGGTAAAGTGGTGGGACATGTAGGGGAAGGCAACAGAAAAGATGTCAGGAATGCAGTAGAAGCTGCACATGCTGCTGCACCTGGGTTAGTAGATATGAGGAAAAATGTCACTGGACCTTTTCTATGAACATGCCAAAATTCCTTTTGTTTTGTTTTTCACTACTGTAATTTGAGCCCAAGGTCTCTGTCAATCCGTTTTTTTTAATAAATCTGTTTACACATGTAATGTTTTCCTTGGAAACAACAGTCTGATGAAGAAGAATCCACTTGTAATCAATAGAACGGCAATTTTCCGTCTTGTTTGGCAGCTTAAAGAAAATTGAATTAATCTGTTTATCACAGCTGGGGTAAAAGGGCTGCTCACAACAGAGCCCAGATAGTTTACTACATGGCAGAAAATCTAGAGCTTCGAAGGGACGAGGTGGCAGGAAGAATTCATCAGATGACTGGAAGAAAACTGGAAGAATGCAAGTCAGAAGTGGACATATCAATACAGAGGTTGTTCCACTGGGGAGCTTACTGTGATAAATATGGGGGCAATGTTCAGGTCAGTGTCATGGACATGACATGAAACTTTTATTTTCATACAGTGTTATGAGATACCAATGTCAAGTGAAAAATGGGATTTGATTTAGTTTTTATGTCACTTGTGAAACATTTCAACAATTAAGGATCACTTTGTCCCTTTTTTGTGACTGCCTTTCTTCTTATCTGTCACATCTCTGTTTCACTATCTTGGTTGGCGAAATACTTCATCCAGTTACATTTATCGAAATCTCTCTATGTTAAATCACACTTTGACCTTTCTAAAGTCATAGTACCTTTTTGGGTTATTTTTGGATATGATAACAAAAAAATATATCGTTTATAGAGTTCTTACATTTTAAATTTTTTATCACATACTTATGATTACTCTCTTATTTTCTGTCACTCTTCGTACTTTCAGAAATTTGCTATGTTACTTCTAAATTAGAGTTGGAGATTCTGTGAAAAAAATAATTTATTTTTTCCAAGATAAATCTTGTCAATGATGGCAGTTTTAGGATTTCCTTGATTGAATTGGAATTTTATCCCTGCACATTTTCAGTTCAGCTGCCACGTGTTATTGATGCATTTCGAAATGATATACTTTAGAATGGTTTCACAATAATGATATATGAACAAAGAATTATACATCTGTTTTAATGTAATCTACATACTGATACCAGCTACACTTGGATATTCATTCATTGGTTGAAACAGGACTGTCCACAGGTTTTCAAAGTTTGTCATCAGACATATGATTAAGCTTTTATACATGGATAATTTTGTCTACAATTTCACTCTTTTAATCATTGTTGTAATTCATCTGTAATTCATATTCAATTGCTATGTCTGCTGAATTGGAATTTACTTAAAAACCATAAAATATTACAATTTCTCTGATTAATCAGCATTTTTTGGTTAGATTTTTGTGTAATCACACTCTCTATCACACTGTTGATTATCAAAAAATATTTGCATTCATGAGTTATAATAATTGCAGCAATTTGTATGGTGATCATTACTTCATCTGTCAGTAACTATAACCG
This sequence comes from Pteria penguin, assembly GCA_035048485.1. NCBI lineage: Eukaryota > Metazoa > Mollusca > Bivalvia > Pterioida > Pteriidae > Pteria > Pteria penguin. Next base: position 52,817,239 of record CM068581.1, read on the forward strand.
AAGCATGGGGAACATGCAACTAAGCACTTTGGCTACGGGCAGAAAGAAATCTTATAGTTTTCCATAACTTCTGGCTTGTATGCCCCATGTTATGAACATTGATGTAAAGTTCAAGCATACAACTTTTTGAAAACAAGTAAACCTTGCTTACTGCTTAGATATGCTGGGCTCAGTTGTTCATAACCTTAAAAGTGGATTAAGCCAACCTGTGGTAAAAGTCTGATAGGCATTAAATGAAATTTGTAAGTCATTGTATGAATATGTACCCAGCATTTATTTGCTGGAAACATATGCTAAAGTCCTGTGTAATGAACATAACTAAAAATTAATTCATTTCCATGAAATAGTAAGGTGAAGTGAAGCTTAACCTCCGTTTTAAAATTTCTATTATTATACCTCATGTTAATTTCCTGTAATCTGATTGGTCAGTTGGCCGGGTGAAAATTTTGAATGTCACACTGTTTTTATATAGGATATATAGAGAGGGTGAAATTCATAGAAAATGTCACATGCGCAAAATTGATGCGCGTATGGTTGATAGACTGAGAAAAGTATGGCGGATCTTTTTTAGTAAAATGATTTTAGAACAGATATCTTAGAATATGGTCACTCGATTTTACGTCACGTTTTGAAGTCAAAATGCATTGTGACGTCGCGTTTATGCTGCAATAACAAACCGATGTAAATGGAACTTCCAGCTGATCAATGATCGTGTGTAATTGATTTTAAATAGTTGTTGGGAACTTGCGGTAACAGGTTTGTTCTGTAGTTACGTTATTAATCAGTATATCACAAGACGATACGCACAAATATCTTAAATTAATACTCACACTTAATTGTTGTTTATTCTGTTTATTGTATAACATTCGGTATAATAAAATAAATATTACATTTTTTGCGGGGTGACATGCCATTTTGTCAACCCTCGGAAAATGTTGTCAATTTTTCCTCAGATTGACAAAATGGCATGTCACCCTGCAAAAAATGTAATATTTACATATTGTCATACAGTTTAAAAAGGTGTTGTTCTTCAAGTTGTGCAGTTAAAATTACTTGAAATGGTCAATAAGTAACAAAAATAGCGATCGTCCGGATATACTGCACATCAAGATTAACCTTCCTGACCAGTACCGTGTACAGTAAAGTTTTGAACAACTGGCTGCTGGTAACTTTATCTTTTGATCTGAAGTGTGATGTATCATGCCAATTTTGTAATTTCTAAATTTTTACAGGAGACAACATTATATGGTGCTACAGTCAAAATCCATGAGCCAGTGGGAGTCATTGGTATAGCTTGTCCGGATGAATATCCCTTACTTGGATTTGTCTCCCTTTTTGCTCCGGCAGTGATAAGGGGTAATACTGTTGTCATCGTACCTAGTCAGAAATATCCTATATCGGCTCTGGATTTCTATCAGGTATTTTCTGTTTCTGGATCTGTTTCATGTAATATTTAAAATTTTAACGTCTTGTTTTATGTAACTTTTTATCCAATATTAATCTCCTATCACCCTGAGTTTGGACCACGAGTCTTTGAGAGTTACAGCTTGCCATAGCTCTTGATTTTCTGCAGTGCTCAAACTGATGCTTTTACATGTCATAGAAATGTTTCTTTATTTAGCCTGTACTCAGCAAGAAATAATCAGTTTTAAATAAATAGTTTTAAGCCCCAGTTATATTTTTACAAGTAATGACTTGTTTCACTTTTACATGTAATGACTTGTTACACTTTAACAAGTAATGGCTTGTTACACTTCTACAAGTAATGAATTGTTATGCATTGACAAGTAATGACTTGTTACACTTATACAATTAATGACTTGTTACACTTTTACCAGTAATGAGTTGTTACACCTTTACAAGTAATGGCTTGCTACACTTTTACAAGTAATGACTTGTTACACTTTTACAAGTAATGGCTTGCTACACTTTTACAAGTAATGACTTGTTACACTTCTACAAGTAATGATTTGCTACACTTTTACAAGTAATGACTTGTTACACTTCTACGAGTAATGACTTGTTATACTTCACAGGTAATGACTTGATAAACTTTTACAAGTAATGACTTGTTACACTTTTACAAGTAATGACTTGTTACACTTTTACTCGAAATGGCTTGCTACACTTCTACAAGTAATGACTTGTTACACTTTTACAAGTAATGACTTGTTACACTTTTACAAGTTATAGCTTGTTTCACTTTAACATGTAATGGCTTCTTACAACTCGCCGCAACTCTATAGGTGTTTTACCAGACTGAAAAACGATCTTTTCTTGACATGGAGATTTGTCTTCATATTTCCAGTACTCCTCAGCCAAAGGATGAGAATTATATTAACTAGTTTAAAACTACATGTATTCTACAAAGTTTTGTGTTGTACATACATTGAATACATGTCGATTGGATCTTGTCAAAATCCCATACATATGATTTAGATATGACTTTACAGTATTCGTACCCAAATCAGAATATGTCACCTTCACATGTACATTTCATAACTTGTGATAAACTGCACATAATCACAAGTAAGTGGTATAAAGGTCTTGAATTTTGCTTGTTGAGAAAGTGTAATACACAGATCATACAAATGTCGTTGAAACTGAATTTACAATAAGAGCATTGTACTGTGCAGGTACCAATGTGCAAGAGAGGTTTAGCTAGAGTTAAATCACAGGTACATGTATTCATAGATAAATCAAGTGATTATTATGAAACAGCCCCTTTGATTACCGTTACAATATAGACGAAATTGAAAAGGCCGTTTCAAAGTAATCACATGATTTATTAATGAATTCCTGTGAAGTTGAATGGGTATCTCTCTTATAGTAAATCTCAGACAACTTCGGTCATTTTCAGTTAGCTTTAACTCACCAGCTCTTGTTGTAACTCACAGCTCCAACTTGTGATTTTGTGATTAGGGCAACCACATTTTTATATATTAATATTAAATGTCTCATTTGGCTTATATCATAAATACCCATAAAAATAAAACTTTAGAGATAAAATGTCAAACACTTACTTCATTGTACACAATATAAGCAAAATATATAGCTTGTATTTTAAAATATATTTTATATTTGTAACTATGTTAACAACTATTCAGTCCTTCTTCATTTTAAGGCTATATTTGTGTTTTTCATTACAGGTGTTTGAAACATCAGATTTACCTGCTGGAGTGGTCAATATCTTGACCGGTGACCGAGATCATCTAACCAAGTATCTAGCGGAGCATCAGGACATTCAGTCCATGTGGTACTTCGGCACAGCAGCAGGGTCAAAGTTTGTAGAGAACGAATCGGCTGAAAACGTCAAAAGGACCTGGGTAAATTATGGACTTTCAAGAGACTGGACAGACCCAGAACAAGGTCAAGGGGAAGAATTTCTCTACCAGTCCATCCAGTGTAAAAATATCTGGATTCCCATGGGGGATATTTTTGCCAACTAAAATGTATGTGACTTTGGCACCAGAAAATGTTTTATGGGCCAGGTTTTAATATACAGTATTCAAATATTGCCAAAGAGTATATAGGAAGTAAATATATTCCAATTTTTTCAGAAAGTGTAGAAAATAAATTTCTGACAATATCAAACATTTCAAGGATATTGATATATCATGTTGCCCATGCTATATAATGGAGAAATTGTTGTTAATCATAAATTTAAAAAAAAAAAGATATTTAAGCAGGAAAATAATAGTTTATAAAGAGCTTATTGTAAAAAACAGAGCTATGTCTTATCAGTGATATGTATTATGTATTAACAGATGTACTATCTATAAATCCCGTCCTAAAAGTAACTGTATGGTCAGTGACATACTGCATCTGTCATTCTTAGCATTGTGTATCATATCGAGATTTATGTGCCAAATCTGACAATCTGCAAAATAATATTCCTAGTGAGATTTCTTTCTTATTCTCATATGTGAATTCTTCAACAAGATGAATTAAATGTCCTGTAATATCTTTTACAGAAAGGTTTTATATTTTCTGTTAGTTCTACAGTGGGGTTTACTTCTTACATGTGCATTTTTCAATCTCTACACATTGTGTATTCAATTTAGAACAACAAAGTTTAAGTGTTGATAGAAGAGGTTGGTGATATATATAATGTAGTCATTAATCAGTGTGAAATGTAAGTGTTCTTTATATGTACCTTTGTGTTAGCATAGTCCTGAATTAGTAAATGAGGAACAGTACTAGCACTAACTATGCTAAAAATGAATGCTGCTGCAATAAGAACACATGCAGTATTGTACATGTAATATTTTATTTGTAACGTAGTTGGGTTTGCATTTGTAGTTTTATTTTTGTAGAATATATTACGGTTAGTGATTTACCGTATACCCTCTAATGATGATTGTCTCCTTTGATTCACAGGAACCTAATCATGTTAATAGATTTTGTTATGAGTTTTTTGTTTAAAGCTGTATACCCTATGTTCGCTAGTACAGTGCATATTATAGGTTAATTTATTCTAAATTGTTTTGATTATATATATAAGCCTAAAACATATTAAAAAAGGACCCTTGCAAATGTTGTGATCAAATTCGTCGTATTAAGTGAGATATGGCTGTCTAAAACTCGATGTTTGTAAACAGAATGTTTACAACCAAGCGCATCATGGACACTGTTGGAGTAACTTTAAAAATCTGCATGCAAGTCTGCTAAAGTTAGAATTTACTAAAATCATTTCTTTTGGAGTCTCCCTTCATCGTATTTGTTTAGATTAAACTGTGCATGCACAAAGTCAGGTTATGGTTGTATTTATAGAATACCCACTTTATTTACGAAGTATTTTCCTTTTATTTTGATATCTCCGAGGATTGGAAGCAACAAAAAGTGTTATTAACACAAAGTTGATAACTTCAGCCATACGAGAAAAATACAGGTTTTGTTTTACATGCCCTTATTTTTGAATTTATACCGAATTGTAGGGTATACAACTTTTAAATAAAAGTACTAGTACTTGTTAGATTTTCTTTTCTTGTGTAATCTTGTTCAATTTTATATTTTTTGCTTTTTTCATTTTATTATTTAAGCTTTGGAAAAGAATCTCTTATATCCTTGATACATCAGTGGATATAGTCATTTCTTATTTGAGGCCAGGGTGGCTTAGTGGACGAGGTGCTCGGTTTGTGACCTAGAGGTCCCGGGTTTGATTCCCACACTTGGCATATGGGTGTTCTGTCTTTCAGATTAGAAACTGAGGTCCTGTGTTATAGAGGGCATGACACATAAAAGATACTTCACTGCTTCAGGTTGGTCCGTTGCAAAGCTAGAAATTTCTATGCAATGCATCAGGCAGATGCTGTCATGAAATAACCGTGGAGTGAGGTACAACAATAATCAATCAGTCATTTCTCATTTGAAAGTGTTGGTTTCGGGTAGCTTCACTGTCAACGATGTCATAAAGTCCTAACTTACATAAGAACTGCTACAGTCTGATCTGATGTAAATATTTTTGGTGAAAATATCTTATAAAGTGAATAAAATTAATCCTATGTATTATACCTATTTCATTTTACTTTGTTATTCTAAGTAAACATGCATATTTTGTGGCCTTATGAGTGTTTGTGAATTTTCATCCATTTAATTAGAAAGGGTAAATGAAAATTTTGTTTTCACAAAAAACTAAATGTACCATATGGATGTAATATTTTCAAATGCATATGGTTAATCCTGGATGTTGAATATAAATTGATAATCTTGTTCACAAGGTATTAAATGTATAATTCACCATAATGTTACTTTTAACTGTTATGTTCTTTTTGTAACTTTCACTTCAAGCATACTTGTACACTGACCATGGACTGGTCAAAGTGATCTGTAATCAGGAAACGGTTGTGGCAGCTTTGATATTTTGATGTCTAGTATACAAAAACACATGCCCTGGTGATTCCTATTTGCTAGTCCTTATGTGAAATATATCAAATAAAACGTGAAAAAAATTATCTTAGAATTATTTGTCACAGGAATAATCTGCATTTCATAAATGCAACATAGCCAAATTCAAGGTAAGAAATGATGTTCCATTTTCAAATCTCTTGCATTCATTTTATACTACTTTATTGGTGGACCTTCCGTTCCCCAGGATTTGTTAGTATCGCTCTTGATTTGATGCAAAATTACGGAAGCACTGTATACATACATATGCACGGTATATATACATATGATTTTATGCTTTAATTTTGCTCTTCAAAAGTATATTATAAAATCAAATTATAAAGATATATGTATATACAGAATTAAGGGATAAATCCTGTTTTAACAACACGTTTGTATTCAGTGCTTCCATGTAATACTGCCCCTTGTTGAATAGTTACCACATCTGTCACCATGTAACCTTATTGCCCCATTTCTTTTCCAATATACCACCACGGAATTCAGCATATACCGGAATATTAACGGAATTCTGCATATCTCCACCCACTGGAATTCTTCATATCTCCACCTATCAGAATATTATCGGAATTCTGCATATCGCCATCCACCGCAATAGTAACAGAACACCACGTACAGATGGGTGCAGTCCTAACATAACATTCACGTTAACGCGAAAAGCAGTCACGAGGACTGCTTTAGCACACGTGCTAGGACTGCTCGACTGGACACGCGTGCGCTCCTTGCGTTAACGCGGGACGAAATTCGCGTTAACGCGATTTATTCCCGCGTGCGCTCAGTCCAGTCGCGCGTTCACATGATTGCATTCGTAATTCTCTTTACAGTAGTACGGATGGAGGAAATAAAAGGAATCTAATTAAATTATCGCAAATGTCGCCATATATACGTGCATTAAATGTGATGTTAAAATGATACCCTGCATTAAGGGTTTCATATGTAATATAATAATGGAAATCACCGCGTAGACATGCACTCAGGTATTTATGAAAAACTTCGTCAGTTTATTCTATAAAGACTCTAGGAAAATTACATTCTAATTTTATTTTATTTGTTTACTTTTAATTAATAAAATTATGTATTTATTTCTTATTTGTTTATTTATTTACAATTTACTTATGTATTTTTTCTTATTTATGTATTTACATTTTTTTTTAATTTAGCTATTTTTCATAATATATGAATACCATGCTTATCATCGTTATTATTCTTTTCATTAATTTAATTATTATTATTATGATTTATTATTATTATTATGATTATTATTATTATTATGATTATTATTATTACCCTAAAATAAGAATAAATTTCATTATATTCAATGTTCTGAAATTGTATTCAATATTTTTTAAATTCACCCCTTTACTCGTAAGCGTTTTATTTAATTCTAAATATTTATCTACATGCACATAGTAATATGTTTTTATATTTAAATATACAATATATATATCGATTCTCCTTTAAATCCTTCTCTATATAAGTTGTAAGCAAGCGAACGTGGCTGTCAGTCACGTTCACGCGGCAGCCAAGCGCGTGAACGCGGCAGTCCAGCGCGTTAACGCAGTCTCAAAATTTAGTTCACGAGGAAATCTGCGTTAACGCAAACGCGTGTGCTCAGCAGTCCTGAGCGCACGAGGAAAGCAAACTTCACGTTAACGCGACGTTAACATAATGTTATGTTAGGACTGCACCTCACTGTACGTCTTACCGACCACCTGTATCATTATTGGTCATCTGCCTGGGAAAGTCGTTTTTGAAAAGGCCGTATTGCTTTCTCCTGCAAAATTGACCTTTCCATAGAAGTCATATCTTTGTCTTCCTCTAAGTGATTTTATCAAAACGTTGGGCTATCACTTCGAATGACCTTCATTCCCACGTTAAAATTTTTATTGACTTATCGTGGTGGATAAATATACAATATATTCTTACTCTTTAGTAAATAATAACAAAGATTAACTCAAAAATCCTAATTTATTATTTTTTAATAAATACGAATAATATACATATGGAATGTAAAGGTTAAAAGTAAAATTATCAAGATACGACCTATCGTCAATGCAGCATTGCGAACTGAAATGCTAAAAACAAATGCAATATGGATAAGTGAGTATTAAGTAATATTTCAAATTAAACATGAAAACTTTGACTGCAGGATTAAATCATTTCTGATCTGACGACTAGAATTCGATTCCGACTGTCTGTGAAGATTATTCTAGGATGATTGATCATCTTCTGTCTCCCTCTCCGTCCTTTGGGGTGTCTAGTAGAGCCGAGGCCCCCTCCCCTCCCCCTCCCCGATCATCTTCTGCTTCCCTTTCCGTCCTTTGGAGTGTCTAGTAGAATCGAGGCCCCGATCATCTTTTGCCTTCCTGTCCGCCCTTTAAGATGTCTAGGAGAACCGAGGTCTCGATCATCTTCCGCCTCCCTGTCCGTCCTTTGGGGTGTCTAGTAGAACCGAGGCCTCGATAATGTTTTGCCTCCTTTGGGGTGTCTAATAGAACCGAGCCCCCGATCATCTGCCTCCCTGCCCGTCCTTTGTGGTGTCATGTAGAATGAGGCTCCGATCATCTTCTGCCTTCCTGCCCGTCCTTTGTGGTGTCATGTAGAATGAGGCTCCGATCATCTTCTGCCTTCCTGTCCGTCCTTTGTGGTGTCATGTAGAATGAGGCTCCGATCATCTTCTGCCTCCCTGCCCGTCCTTTGTGGTGTCATGTAGAATGAGGCTCCGATCATCTGCCTCCCTGCCCGTCCTTTGTGGTGTCATGTAGAATGAGGTTCCGATCATCTTCTGCCTCTCTGCCCGTCCTTTGTGGTGTCATGTAGAATGAGGCTCCGATCATCTGCCTCCCTGCCCGTCCTTTGTGGTGTCATGTAGAATGAGGTTCCGATCATCTTCTGCCTCTCTGCCCGTCCTTTGTGGTGTCATGTAGAATGAGGCTCCGATCATCTTCTGCCTCCCTGCCCTTTCTTTGGGATGTCTCAGTAGTAGAACCGAAGCCCCGTGTCACGGTATACACTGATACATTAAAGATCCCTCACCTCGGGTGGGTCCGTTGCATAGGTGCATTGTAAGGTGCACATTGCAGGTGCCGCCACCATATTAGTGAAATAATCTTCGTGTAGAGAAAGACAATAAAATTGGAGCTGTTTAAAGGGAGAAATATCCCCACGGCAACAACATTGAATAATAAGTTGAAAGGGCCATAACTCTGTAAAGAGTTTAAGAAAAGAATTATCCCCTTTCATGAAAATCCTCATATAATGTCCAGAATGTAGCACGAAGATAACATAGCCCGAACAAGAATTTTGGCTATGTACAGACCGTGACCTGGACTAAGTAGATATGAATATGATTCAAGGTCATGATGCACCCTTGAGTCATGGATAACAATTGTGTGTGAAATATCGGTCCACGATGTTGCGCGAAGAAGTTACGGCCCAGACGAATTTTGGCTATGTGTACACTGTGACCTTGACCCTGTAGATATGATCTTGGTTCAAGGTCATGACGCACTCTTGGGCTGTGTGTAATAGTATCAGACTACGAAATAGCACGAAGAAATAATGGCCCGGATAAGAATTTTGGCTATGTGTATAAAGCGACCTTGACCTTGTAAATATGACGTTAGTTCTAGGTCATAATACACTCTTGGGTCATTGACAACAATTGTAAAAATTGTTATTGGTCTGCACTATAGCAAGAAGAGTTATGATCCGGACAAGGTTGAAGGACAGATGGACAGACAGGAGAACTGACATACAGGGTGATTCCTTTATAACCCCTAATCCCCCCCCAAAGAGAGAAAAATAAAGAAAAGGAAGTTTGTGAAGTAACAAAACACCCCCCCCCCCCCCCCCAAAAAAAAATCCGAAAATATTAATTTATTTATTTAAAACAAAAATACCCCCCCCCCCTTCCCTAAAAAAACCCCAACACCATAAACACAAGTGAAAGAGGGATATTTCTTCATTATCTTCACATTGTTTTTATATATCGACTAGATTCATAGTATTTGCCATCAAGTCTTCCAATTCTGCAATAAAAGAGGCAAATCATTATTCTTGATTCACTTGAATGTAGTTGAATGTAGTTAAATGAAGTTTGACTATAGTGTAAAGTTTGTATATATTCCTTTATGGTATAAAGCATTGAATTTGTAAGAATGAATGTCATAAAGGACAAGTTTTGTTTTAAAAAAGCGACACAAATGAAATAGACTACAACGATTTGATCTCTTATTAGACACACATGTATGTAATCAGAATATATTGCATATTCCCAGGCATTTTTAAAATACTAATTTGTCCATTGCCTTGTATCATATTCCATTAAACTTGCATGCCCACCACCATTTGCTCGAAACACTAGCCTCCACATTGTCCACTATCATTAATCCCCGCCACTTCCACAAAACTTGCATGCCCATCACCAAAGCAATGCAAAGGTCACTAGTACATAGTAATGTCTACCACCATCAGTCTCAAAGGTCACTACTGAGTAATGTCACGGACATCAGTCTCAAAGGACACTACCGAGTAATGTCCACCACCATCAGTCTTAAGGGTCACTGTCGAGTAATGTCCACCACCATCAATCTCAAAGGTCACTACCGAGTAATGTCTACCATCATCAGTCTCAAAGGTCACTACCGAGTAATGTCTGCCACCATCAGTCTCAAAGGTCACTACCGAGTAATGTCCACTATCATCAGTCTCAAAGGTCACTATCGAGTAATGTCCGCCACCATCAGTCTCAAAGGTCACTATCGAGTAATGCCCACCACCATCAGTCTCAAAGGTCACTATCGAGTAATGTACACCACCATCAGTCTCAAAGGTAACTATCGAGTAATGTCCACCACCATCAGTCTCAAAGGTCACTACCGAGTAATGTCCACCACCATCAGTCTCAAAGGTCACTATCGAGTAATGTACACCACCATCAGTCTTAAAGGTCACTATCGAGTAATGTCCGCCACCATCAGTCTCAAAGGTCACTACCGAGTAATGTCTACCACCATCAGTCTCAAAGGTCACTATCGAGTAATGTCCGCCACCATCAGTCTCAAAGGTCACTACCGAGTAATGTCCACCACCATCAGTCTCAAAGGTCACTACCGAGTAATGTCTGCCACCATCAGTCTCAAAGGTCACTACCGAGTAATGTCCACTATCATCAGTCTCAAAGGTCACTACTGAGTAATGTCCGCCACCATCAGTCTCAAAGGTCACTATCGATTAATGTCCGCCACCATCAGTCTCAAAGGTCACTCCCGAGTAATGTCCACCACCATCAGTCTCAAAAGTCGCTACCGAGTAATGTCCACCACCATCAGTCTCAAAGGTCACTATCGAGTAATGTCCGCCACCATCATTCTCAAAAGTCAATACCGAGTAATGTCCACCACCATCAGTCTTAAAGGTCACTATCGAGTAATGTCCGCCACCATCAGTCTCAAAGGTCACTACCGAGTAATGTCCACCACCATCAGTCTCAAAGGTCACTATCGAGTAATGTACACCACCATCAGTCTCAAAGGTCACTACCGAGTAATGTCCGCCACCATCAGTCTCAAAGGTCACTACTGAGTAATGTCCACCACCATCAGTCTCAAAGGTCACTATCGAGTAATGTCCCCCACCATCAGTCTCAAAGGTCACTCCCGAGTAATGTCCACCACCATCAGTCTCAAAAGTCGCTACCGAGTAATGTCCACCACCATCAGTCTCAAAGGTCACTATCGAGTAATGTCCGCCACCATCAGTCTCAAAGGTCACTACTGAATAATGTCCACCACCATCAGTCTCAAAGGTCACTACCGAGTAATGTCCGCCACCATCAGTCTCAAAGGTCACTATCGAGTAATGTACACCACCATCAGTCTCGAAAGTCGCTACCGAGTGATGTCCGCCACCATCAGTCTCAAAGGTCACTACCGAGTAATGTCCAACACCATCAGTCTCAAAGGTCACTACTTAGTAATGTCCGCCACCATCAGTCTCAAAAGTCACTATCGAGTAATGTCCGCCACCATCAGTCTCAAAAGTCGCTACCGAGTAATGTCCGCCACCATCAGTCTCAAAGTCACTACTTAGTAATGTCCGCCACCATCAGTCTCAAAAGCCACCACCGAGCATTGTCCACCACCATTAGCACCGAACAAGCAAAAGCATTTTGATCAGATGTTAGTAATGAATTCAAAGCATAATGAAAATACTACGCTAATTGACAATAACGATAAAAATAGTAATAATATTATTATCATAAAAATTATTATTATGATAATAATCCACCACACAAGACGTTGTACTTTCTGTTTAATATCAGGATATTTTCTAATGCTTTGAAATCATATACTAATTGTGAACAGCCAACAGCCTTCAGTATAATCTCAGAAAACCAAGCTGGACAGTGCATAACGATAACAAATACCTTTTTGGGGTTCTTGGGTTTGAACTTTGGTTTAAACTTCTGACATATAAATACAATAAAAGTAAATCTAAAAAGCTGATTTCACACCTCTTTTACAATAAATTAAATTTTCATTTGATAAACCTGACACGACAAGAAGGCTGCGCATGTGCTTGAGTTAATCTATTTAATTAAATATGGGCATTATACTATAACGAATACCCGTACGAATTCATTATCAATGTAAAATATGTTAAGTATTGCTTTGCCACTCACGACTGACATTCAGGGAATCCCAAAAATCAAAGGCGAGTCTAAGCTCCCATTTTATTAAAGATCTTAAAAGTTCTGTGGTAAAATGGGAACCAGATGCTCAGGAAAAAAGTAAGCGTCTCTTTCTTGGTATACCACACTTGCTATGACCTTTAAAACATATAGACCACACAGAAAAATCCAATACTGTGTAGACGATTTAGCAAATAATGAAGAATATTGAAATTTTGTCCTCTAGTGATTCTAACGGATGGTAGACGATTTCGTTTATATACATAAAACAACAAATCGCTAAAGACTGTACGGCCGGATTGCAAAGCAAATTCGAAACAAGGTCAAAATCACAATGTTTGTTAAAAGTCACGATATCTAGTGAAAGCTCTGGTCATAAAGAACTGATCTGTGAAGTATCAAAGCCCTAACCCTACTGATTCAAAATATATATCCAAAATGAAAGATTTTAAAAAGTAGGTCAAAGTCCAAGGCCAAGGTCACTAGATCAAAAGTCTTTGAAAGCTTTGGTCATAAGGCACCTATGTGTGAAGTATTTTTTTTTTTACTTTTCTCAGTTGCCGAGATTTTTATTTCAAATAGAAACCTAACCAAATGTTGACGGACAGACATCCGCACGGACGGAATGACGGACGGATATCGCCAATCTATTGACTGGAATAGATTTGCAGTCCAGCCAATAAAGACTGCCATATTACGTACATGATGTCTCACACATTAGGAGTTCTTTATGGAACATTATTAGTTTTTATCATCTTGTTACACCTTAAACCTTTATGTATTGTATTTACCTTCATTATTTCTTGCTCGTCTATTTTCACTTGAATAAATGTGTAAAGCTTCTTTGACTCCACTTTTAATCGTGTGTATTTTAAACTATTTATTCCGTCTGTTTTAAATCGTTTGCGTCCTTCGTGTAGTAGCTTCATCCTGCAAGGTAGAAATTATAATACATAAAGGTTACTGAAAAAATGACGAATTATTTTACTAAAAATTCTGATAAAAACAATACTGATAAAACTCTGATCTCTACATGAAAAAAAATACATGATAAATAACATAAACTTGCCGCAGTCACTTCTAAGAGATAAATTTTGATAAAACAGACCCCACCCGTCCCCTTTATAAATGACATTTTATTGAAATAATTAAATTAATTAATTAATTAAAATAATAATCCAAGATTTATAACTCTTACTGACTCGTATAAAAGTTTATATTATATCAGTACCTTTGTCCATTGGCTTTATTGCCTTTGTCCGTCCCATGCCGGATCATACGGTATCTTGCAATAGCCATTGGATACCTCACGACTTTGAGTCCATAGTGATGAAGCCTAAAACAGATCATAGACAATATAATGTCCAATGATGAATACAAAATGAAAACAGATTTTCATAAAATGATTGGGCCCTATTTGCTTGTGTCTGTATGACACAAATAATATACTTACAAGGTTAAGAGGGGTGGACCCGAGGTCTGGTCCCAATCCTGAAATTCGGTGAAAATTACTTTCATTTTATTTTCTTTCTTTTTTTTTTTTTGTTTGTTTTTTTTTATTTGGTTTTTTTGTTTGCTTGTATGTTTGTTTTTTGATGTAAAATATGTAATTTATAGTAATCACCAAGACATGTTATAGTTTGTAAATTGAAAACATCAAAGAGGTCAAGAGTTACATGTACTTACCAAAGTTATTCGTAAGTAAATCACATGATTACTTTGAAATGGCCTCTTCGACTTAGTCTGTACTGTAAAGTATATATTATATTATTATTGACTAGGTCGAAGGGGTCGTTTCAAAGTAATCACATGATTTATTTACGAATGCCTGTGCTACTAACCGATTCCACATGTCATCGTCTTCCCCACCCCAGCCAAAGTACATATTGGAGAATCCATTGACTTTTTCAAAATTTTCCCTTGATATAGCCGATACACCCCCAAATATAGCATTATAAGGAAGTCTGGCAATAGAAACAATGCATGGTATTACAAAACTGCATGAAAATGAAAATAAAAATATCCAAATCGCACGAAGGAAATGTATAAATATTTATGAGGAAATATAAACAAATACAAATATCATTGTCATGAGCAATTTAGATTTTGGCCAGCAGGCACATGTTTACATGTAAAAATACCCCTTTCAACAATACAAGCACATCTTCCAGACAGAGACTCTAAAGTCCAAATAACAATTAAAGAAAATAAGAAGCAAAACCCAAAACATCCTGACTGCCTCATCAAAATTTTTAAAAGTGTTACTTTATGTAAGTATATTTTACCTATAATTAAATTTATCCACAGCAGCTGACATATGTCGAGGGTTTCCAAAGCAACCATAAATATTGTGATCATTTTCGGGAATTAAATCTACGTCATGAAATATGAAACAAGAGTAATTGTGGAACTTAATGGCTTCTGCATATCCTATATTCATAAGCATAGCTCGATTAAATCTGCTTCCTTCGGCCTACAATAGAAAAAAAAATAGGAATAACAGAGAGATCTAAATCAAACGACAGAATTCATAAGGAGGAAGAAATGAAGAACAACGTGAGTGAATATATAAATGAAGTCACAAAATATGTATCTACAATGCGGTCATATACCGACTTTGAACTGTCAATCAACACATAATCAATAGTTTGGTTAACTGGTTTATAGGCACAACCTTCCCACTTGCCGAGGAAACAGTGTATCCAAATGGACAGTGTATTCAAATGTCGTACAGAAAGCTTAAATACTAAGCTACTAAATGATTTCACTCATTGTTGGAACAAAATGAAGTGAAAAAATAAATGATCTACGCAATTCTTATACAAATATTATATGCAAATACTAATACAAATACTATATGCAAATTCTAATGCAAATACTATATGTAAATTTAAAGGTGAACACGAATCTTTCAATATTTTCCGAAAAGTTATGATACAAGAATTAATACTATAACATTACAGATCTACTTTAATTTTGAGTCACTCTTTATATACTGTGCAGAGAAAATGTTACTACTAAGTACATACTAGATTGCAATAGTTTACTAGAATATTAGAATACAATTGTTATACTTGAATACAATTATTTCATTTCATGATATCTCTCTAGTTATACAAGTATTTCCTTATGACATTGAAATTATTAATCTAGTATATATATATATATATATATATATATATATATATATATATATATATATATATATATATATATATATATATATATAGCTTATCTATTCTTCATCGTACACAACGGATATACATTTTTATCACCCTTTATAACCGACCACAGCCTAAACTGAACAAAACCTACCACTCCCGTTAATTTTACTTATAGTCATCATACTGAATCAACAGATTTACATATCTAACAATTTGGTTGTCATTTAGGAGATTGCATTTGCTCAACAAATATGTGACAGCATAATTTAGATAATTTTTTAATTAGGCATAAAACATAAAAAGATACGTAACACAAAAATTCCTAGAAATACGCTACACAATTTTTTTTTATAAATACACAAAAACAATTCATGGAAATATAAGACAAAAAAAAATACATTACACAAAAAATTCTTAGAAATACATGACAAAAAATTTTTGATAAGGAAAGTACTTCAATTATTTCGTTTGGGTACCACATGATAGTTCAAATTACCTGCTCTACGACAAATATGCCGTACTCCAGTTGTTGCCTCTGTAGGAATACATGTATATTGCGCAAAAATGTTCTAAGATGCATTTCTCTGTTGCGGTAAGGAATGATAATGGCGACTCTGTGTCTGGGTATACAGTTAGTCGGGGAATATCGTCCACCCGGAGTAAGCACAGCGTACGTACTTTCTAGCTCATTAAAACTCGGGGCGTCTGTATACGTTGCTAGTGCTCCCACTGCAATGAATGGAGTATAGATTACAATATTTTACTCTCAAACACCATATACGAGAAGATAATGAATGCTTCCAATGAAGCCGGCGTGGTTTAGTGGTATCGCGTCGGACTCCTGATCAGGAGGCCGGGGTTCGAGTCCCGCTCTGGTCATGCCGGTGTCATGTCTTTCGGGTGAGACAGTAAAAACCGAGGCCCCGTATGCATGGTACGTTAAAGATCCCTCAATGCTTCGGGTGGGTCCATTGCAACAAAGGTCAAAATTTGTATGCCCCGCATCAGGCAGATGCCTTCACCATATACGTGAAATATTCGTGGTGTGACGTAAACAAAAATCGATCAATCAATGCTTCCAATGCTGCTCTCAGAAGAACATATCACGGTGAATATCCTTGAACCCCTAGACATAAGAGAAAAAGACTAGAGGCCAGTTGTTCAGAATTGTTCCCATTGGTTAAGCTAACTAATGGTTAAATTTCATCAGACTATATCTTGAAACAAGAAGTCTTAAAGTAATGGTCTATATGCTGATTAATAGCATATAAAAGTAGCACTGTAATGTAATTTAGAAATTTAAACAGAAATGTTATAATCAAAGTAATTGTCTCTCAAACTTTAACTAATGGTTAGCTTAACCAGTGGCTAAAATTTCGAACAACTAGCCCAAGGTGTCCTGGTGGGGTAGGCATCTCCTTTGTGGCGAGTCACACCCGCCACGTATACCCAAACATAAAATGAAAATTAAAATCAGATAAAACAAATAGATAAATAAATACTGTCAATTAAGGAAGTATGCTAGGAAATAGTTCTGGTAATTGCAATGTCTTTATAAATGGTGATATGTCAGTGTGAAATTTATTTCTTGTAATCTAATTAAAGCCAGATCTTTATTTCGCTTCTCTATTTGTCCCAACTTTATCCGCAATTGGATAAATAGAGAAGCGGAATAAATATACATGTATGGTTTTAATATTGGGGGAATTTCAATGATCATTTAGTTATTTGACTGTAAATCACACAATTTATATAACATTTATCTATGTACTGCAATTCAAGACTATTATTTTCAGGGTATTTGAGGTAATCAATCCATCACATGCACTAATTAGATCTCAATAGATACAAATTTTATCTTTAAAATGAATATCATTTTGAAGCATCTTCCAAAATAAGACCTTTTATCGAAAGGATTTAAAACAAGAGGCCCAAGTGGGCCTATATCGCTCACCTGAGTACCTAGATTATCAGTCATGCATGAAGGAAGAATTCATTTATTTTTGCATTAATGTGACTAAGTCAACACAGATGTTGAAAATATGTCAAATTTTATTTCAGGCTAGAATAAAAAACAACACTTTTTTGCACATCCATTCAGGTGATTTTGATATTAAGCATTTCCTTTGTCTCTGCAAGAAGTCATTCAGGGCAACAAGTTAGTCATTTTCTTTAGGTGGGGCCTTTTGTTGACTGATTTCAAGTCTGGGTCATGAACAACAATTGTTTCAAATATTGTCCAGATCTAACTTAAAATTGCCTAATTTCATATGTTGAGTGTTGAGAAACATCTAAAAACTTATTTAGATGTGTAAAGAAATGATAAAAAAATTTTGACCACAGCTGGATTTGAACCGCTACTCTCCATATTTCAATTACCAAGTGGTATATGTACTATTGTGAGAACTGCTTTTTAGACATGGTGGCATTATCTGTTAACCAATTAAGATGAAATTTACCAAATTGATAGAGGACTTTTAGTACTTCATGTATTCCATGTTTCATTAAAATCTTTCATGTGGTATAACAGCAGAAGTGAAAAATGTGATTGAATTGTTCCTATACACCCTCATTTGGAAGTCTTAAAAAATTCATAGAAAATCCAAAAATTGAGATATTGACAAAATTCTTTCAAAGTAACAATCCTTACCATAATTATGATCACAATAGTCCATAAGAAATCATCATTATCAATTAACTAGGAAATATGACACTTTTCTCTGCATTGAATCACCAAGTCCAAAGAAATGTCGAAAAAAATTCTAAAATTTGATTTTGGAAGGGAACCAAAATGACAATACATCTTCACTCATCCCTCTAGATCATTTCTATGCATTCTGTTTGTCTCTGTATACAAATAATAGAATATTGTTAAACGAGGGAACTCTTTTGTGACCTACTCTTGACTATGGTGGCGCCACCTGTAAAGAGGTCTGGACGAAAACAACAGAATTTGAAGAAGATCATAAGTGACTTATTTCTACCAAGATTTATTAAAATCCTTCAAACAGTTTTGGAAAAATGGCCAACCCCCCCCCCCCCCCCCCCCCCCCCCCCCCCCTTTTTTTTTGGAAGTCTTAAACGTAAAATTCCTAATTTCATATGTTGAGTGTTGAGAAACATCTAAAAACTTATTTAGATGTGTAAAAAAAAAAAAAAAAATTTTGACCACAGCTGGATTTGAACCGCTACTCTCCATATTTCAATTACCAAGTGGTATATGTACCATTGTGAGACCTACTTTTAGACATGGTGGCATTATCTGTTAACCAATTTGGATGATCCGCACAAAAAACAAAACCTTTGAAAAGGACTATGAGTACTTGCATCCTACCCAGTTTTATCACAATCCTTCAAGTTGTTCTGTAGATCAAGTTGAAGATATGAAAAATTGTCCCCCCCCCCCTTTCTTGGAAGTCTTAAAAAATTCATAAAAAATTCAAAAATCGAGATATTGAAAAAATTCCTTCGCACCAGCATTCCTTACCATAGAAATGATTAAATGAAACCAAATGAATGCATCAATGTTTACTAAAAGAAAATAATAACTCTTTAATGCATTAAAATAACAAAGTCCAAAATAAAAATGAAAAAACGTCAAAAATTTGATTTCGGAATGGAACCAAAAATATCAACACTTCTTCCCATATGCCTCTAAATCATTCCTATGCAGTCGGTTTGTCGCTGTATGCACCCGATCTGAATAAGAAGTTTGTCAAAGGAGGGTACCCTCTGTGACCTACTTTTGTCTGTGGTGGTGCCACCTGTTCATGGATCCTGACAAAGATGACCACATTTGTCGGGGACCTTGAGTATTTGATGCATGCCAAGTTTCATTGAATTCCAGCAAGTGGTTCCGAAGAAAAAGTTCAAACTGTGAAATGTTTACACCAATTATCCCACCCCCCTTTTTCTTGAAAGTCTTAAAAAAATTCATCAAAAATCCAAAACATAAAATATTGAAACATTTTCTTCGCAGTAGTATTTCTTACCATCAAAATGATCAAATTAAACCAAATTATTGCATCAATGTTTACTAAAAGAAAAAAATACCTCTTTTCTGCATTAAAACTACCAAGTACAAAAAAACGTCAAAAAAACGTCAAAAATTTGATTTCAGAACGGAACCAAAAATAACAACACTTCTTCACACATCCCTCTAGATCATTCCTATGCATTCGGTTTGTCTCTGTATGCCCCCGGTCTGAAGAAGAAGTTTGTCAAAGGAGGGTACCCTCTTTGACCTACTTTTGCCTGTGGTGGCGCCACCTGTTGATGAATCCGGACGAAAAACAACAACACTTGTAGGGGACCATGAGTACTACATGCTTATCAAGTTTCATCAAATTCTGTTCAGTGGTTCTGGAGAAGAAGTCGAAAATGTGAAAAGTTAACGACGGACGACAGACGACAGACGACAGACGACGGACGGTGATTGATCACAATAGCTCACTTGAGCCTTTGGCTCAGGTGAGCTAAAAATAGTGTTATTAGGTCCAACAGGGATAATTAAAATTTGCATTGAACCTTATGGGAATTACTATATTTGTTAATATTTTTTTCACAAAATTTTGGAAAACCGCACAGTTAAAAGTTCCGTAATATTGTAATTTATCAATATCTATAAACAAAAATGAAGTTCACCCAGCAGTATGTCTACACTTTACGTTTTGTGTATTTATAAATAGGGGAGATCACTCCTTTAAGGGAATTCATATTGTCCCAAACTTTACAGTCACAAACATCAAGATTATCTAAGGTGACATACATTTTGCTTTAACAAATAACCATAACAAAAATTGTTTTATGTCTTTTCTTGTCATTTGAGGCTTATTATGGATTAATTACCTTAATATTAAGTGTAAACATGCAATGGTTGCTTCTTTGGTCATTATTTCTTTCAACATTACATGCAAATATATTTTCTGAACACATTTTGTTTTGGAAAGAAGAAATGGATTAAGTCATTTGCAAAGAAGACGATTAAAAAAAAAGATGTTCTGTAAATCATATTGATTTATATTGACAGTACAAAAACAATATGCCCTCGATCTATCGATTCGAGCATAGCTTATTTAATATTAATATGTAACATACGTTTGACATTAAATTTTGATTAGACAAATCGAGGTAAAGCTTTTGTTCCACATTTTACGAGCTGTTCTTATTTCATGATAAAAATATTGGGTGGCAACAGTAATGTCATTTACTTTTAGTCTATCAAATTCTAACGAAGTCATTGAAAAATTCCGTTTCAGAAATTTTAAGGCAAATAACGTTTCTACTTTTGATTTTTCGACACTATACACCTTTCTAGCTCATGACTTAATCAAAACCAAATTGTTGTCTCTCATACGCTGGTGTTTCAACAGGGAGTCTTAATCATGCCTTTGTACTTCATTTACATCTGGATTTTTCTCTAACAAACAATATGATAATTATAAATACTGAACTTGTACTGAGTTGTGTAATGCCATCACATTTTTAATAGATAATATTTATGTACAATTTAATGGCAAGACTTATCAACAGATTACTGGGATTCCTATGGGCACTAACTGCGCTCCCCTTATAGCAGATTTTTTTAAATACTTTTATGAGAGAGACTTTACGCATTCTATTCAAACCTCTAAACGTTTCGACCTTATTGATAAGTTCATTGACACCTCTAGATATCTCGATATTTTAGTTATCAATAACCCTGAGGTTGAAAACTATATTACTGACATTTATCCATCTGAACTTCAATTAAACAAAGCCAATACTTCCGACCAGGAAACACCATTTTTTGGACTTTAATATTGAAATTGTTAACAATAATATTCATATCAACATATATGATAAATGTGACGACTTTGGATTTCCTATTGTAAATTTCCCTTATCTAGATCCAGACTCCCATCATATGGTATTTATACGGGTCAATTGGTTCGGTTCACTAGAGCCTGTGTAGGATTGAATTTGGACCCCATTGAATTTAGACCCACCGGGTCTAAATTCAACGGGATGCGATCAAGATTCCACAGATTTTTCATGTTGAATTGTGACCCTAGAGACGGGGGTCATTGTATTACGACCCTACCCACGGATAACATTTTGACCCGCCGTTGAATTATGACCCCACCTTCACAGTTTCAGCTTACTGTGTAGATATAGATACAAATCTATCCGTTTCCTCCTGAAAATGTAAAACACAAAGAAATTGATACTATGTCACTTTGGTAATCACAAAAGAGTACCACAATGGACATCAATTCCTCCCTATTGCCATACCGTCCGCAATGAGGTTAGGGGTATACTAGAATCACCGTGTCTGTCTGTCCGTCCGTCCGTCCGTCCGTCTGTCTGTCTGTCTTTCTGTCTGCCTGTCTGTATGTCGCCCACATTTGAGCTTCCGGACCGTAACTTCTCTCCCTTTTCATCTATCTTCATGACACTTGGTACACGGACTCCCCATGAGTCAAGGATGATCGCGTGGATCTAAAGGCGGACGACAAACCCCCTTCTAACGCACAGTTTGGTCAAACGCAAATGAGTTGAATGGGAGATTTTTTAAAAATATTTTTCACTCGTTATATGTAATATACTAGATCTACTTTTCATAAATAAGTACCCATGCTTTAAAGTTCCTGTATCATGATACAAACTGAATACTAGTATGTAAAATTGTAAAATAAGGAAGTAAACATCCACATTTCTGTTTAATCCAAGTTAGTAAAGCCAAAAGTAAAGGCAAATTAAACTTCAATAAAATATAAATTTATGGACTTCTTATTATAATACATGTAATAATAAAGTCTTCACCGGAACAAATAAAAAAAGAAAAAGAATAAAGTCAATTCTGTGATGATGATTCATACATTTGCATACACTTGATCATAATTACACGTGCAACATATATAGAAAAGCCTACATGTACCTCGAAACGAGCCACGGACGACCGAATGCGTCGTTAACCTTATAATGAGCGACAGAAGATACGAACCAGCGACCTTCCGATCAAGAGTCCGATACGCTAACCACTCATGGCGTTTTTTTTTTTGTAATTTTAAAAGCTATAACATATTTTCATAGTATAAGGATTTTTCGATTAGGGTTTATATTTATGGTGGGTAGTATATCTTAAATGTAAATGTTATCTATATTACCTATATGTGTCCAACATGCAGTCGGGTATATGGACAATGTTTACACATGAGAGGCTGATTTCTGCCATTTCGTTATTTCGTTATGGCGCCCGCCATAACGAAATGCTTCGTCTTTTCACCTTCGTTATGTCGCCCCGCCATAACGAAAAAAAAAAAAAAAAAAAAGAAGAGAAAAATTCGGATGTTATGTTGTTATGTCGCCGCGCCATAACGACATATGTCTTTTCGTTATTAACGAAACATTTTTTTATGGCGCTATGTCGTTATGGCGGGTTACACTCCTATATTCCGACGGTCCGATAGTCCGACGATCCAATAGTCCGACGGTCTGATAGTCCGACGGTCCGTTACACCTATATTCCGACGGTCCAATATTCCGACGGTCCGATAGTCCGACGGTCCGTTAACCCTACATTTCGACAGTCCGATAGTCCGACGGTCCGTTAGTCCGACAGTCCAAAAATCCGACGGTTCAGTAGTCCGATGGTCAAAACTTGAATGTTGATATTATCTGGCGTCTAAAGAAAAAACCAAGAGGCCAGACTCAGCCTACATCCCGCAAAGAGGCACCAATGTACGGAAGCGTCCGCGTGCCACGGTCTGAATTTTTTTATCCCCAAATGAAGAGAGACTAACACATAATTAGTAGATAGTAAGTCCTAATTAGGATTAAGCTATCATCTAATTAGGAGATAGTAATTCCTAAGTAGGCCTTAACTATTTCCTTATTAGGAGATATGTTTAAATCCTTATTCGGAAATAGTCCTACTTAGTATTTTATCACTTAATTAGGAGATAACTATCACTTAATTAGGAGATACTAACCCACCCTTGCACTTAGGAGTTATTATCCTCTAATAAGGTCTTTGCTGTCACCTAATTAGGAGATAGTAAGTTCTAATTTGGAGATAGTTAGTCCTAATAAGGACTTAGCTGTCATCCAATTTGAAAATAGTAAGTCCTAATTAGGACTTAGCTATCACCTAATTAGGAGATAGTAAGTCCTAATTAGGACTAAGTTATCACTCATAAGGAGATAAAAATTACTCCTATTTAGGAGATAGCAAGTTTAAATTAGGACTTAGCTATCATCTAATTATAAGATAGTATCAGTTGTAACTTTAATATATAAGACAGAAGCCATATGTAAACAAAGTACTTTAACACAGCACTCTCTTGCTTGATATTTAGTTGTGTAGCTAAACTTAATAAAATGTGTATGCTTTAAAACTGGAAGCGACACTTATATGCAAGGGCCGTATGCTAGGGGATTCTGCGGGGCATGTCCTTCCCCCTTGGGATTTTTTTTTTAAATTAAAGGGCACCAGAAGCTATCCTGGATTTAGACACTGAAATGTAGAATAAAATGATCCATAAAGTTATGAAAATATAAGCATTTCTTCTTTTATATATATATATAAAAGCACAAGTAGGAAATATAACAACAACGTTCACTACTCAAAAATGTCGGATCAACCGTGGGTCAATGCAAGTCGCTAAAGAATAAAAGCACAAGATACATACATAAATATATATATATATATATATATATATATATATATATATATATATATATATATATATATATATATATATATATATATATATATATATGTGTGTGTGTGTGTGTGTGTGTGTGTGTGTGTGTGTGTGTGTGTGTGTGTGTTTGAGATGTTTTGATGCATGGGGGTGACATAAGCACATGTTTAGGGCTCTATTGTGAGCAGGTCCCTGACACCATTTGTTATTGTGAGCAGGATCCTGACTTCATTTGTTATCCAATTTCAATGAAACTTGGGGTCCTTTACGTGCTGAGTCTATCCGCAACAAGGATCTTGACGCCCAAAGACATCTTTAACCTCTTTACCATCAGAGGTACACCCGCGTATGGTTTGCCGGTGTAACGTACAAAAAAGGGTGACCCCCGTTGAAAAATGACTCCCGGGGCATTTTTCAACGGATTGAGGGTCGATTTTCAACGT
This sequence comes from Pteria penguin, assembly GCA_035048485.1. NCBI lineage: Eukaryota > Metazoa > Mollusca > Bivalvia > Pterioida > Pteriidae > Pteria > Pteria penguin. Next base: position 52,842,131 of record CM068581.1, read on the forward strand.
TAAAAAGTGATTCCCCCCGATAATTGGCCAATTCCGCGCACCCTAGCGGATTTCCTGCGATTCCAAAACAAAATGGCGATATAAGCGGACATACTCTTCTATGGGTGAATCTCATCAGTCATAACGGGAGTGGGGATTTTTTATGAATAAATGACTGTTTAGCTCAGATCTGATAAAATATATTATTCATATGACTGTGTCTTCATGCTTTCACGAGTTGTACTTGCAATACTAAGAAAAACTAGTCAAATTTGGTCATATTTTGTAACAGGTATTAAGCCGGTTTGTCACCTGTATCCCCAAGTTCCCTTAGCAAAAGTCAAATGCGACATTCCTTGATTTTGTGACAGCATTGGGTTTACTCTACTTGTACAGAGACATATATACACATGTGTGTATATGTGTATATATGTCTCTGACTTGTAAGCAGGGAAGTATAGTTTTAAACTATACTTCCTTGTTGTAAGTCATTAGATTATGTGTATGATTTTGAAATTCTTAGTGAAAACATTTCAATATCGTGTTGTGATTCGAATTTGTTGTTGTGAAAATCGTGCTTTTTAAACATTATAAAGAAGTCTGAGAATGATAAGTAATCAGTTATACAATCTATTTTTATTCCTGTGTCCATTGGCGGAACACTGTCACGTGACCAGAATTGTGCGATCATTTTGCTGGAAATGAGCATTTCCAGTAAAAACTAATGCCACAAAATCGTTTACTTCGGCCTTTCGAATATATATATTCATGAAAAAAAATCCAGACGCCATACAATCGAATTACGATGAATACAAGATGCGCTGAATTAAAACTCATGAAATTGCGTGGATTGTTAATTGAACATGAAACTGTATGATTTACTACAGAAGTCATCTCGTGCAACGTAATGTGTTTTAACGATCTCGTAGTTACGAGATTCACATCTCAAACCTCCAATCGTAGATAAGAGCATGCGTGTTGTACGTGGTCCATCTATTGAAGTCCAAGGGAATTCGTGTCCCCTCCGGGCGCGGATCCAGGACTTTTCGTTCGGGGGTGGGGGTGACCGACCTATCGACACATCGTTACACTATCGATACATCAAACACACGTCAAGTTTGACTTCATTTATGGAACCAAATCAACAACACGCCTACAGGATTCTATGGCCAAGTAGCTCAAAATTATGCAATAGGATCATAAGCGATGACGACAAGGCAATACTGTGATGGCACGATGACGATAGCGTTATGCTCTATCACACCATCGCCATCAGCTGCCTTCTACATGTATTTTAAGACACCTGTACATTTGTCCCTTGTAACATGAATTCAGGTGAAAGTACTGATTGTGCGATGGAAGGCTGACGCGGTAGATAATCCGCTATCGTCATTATCATTTTGCATTCGCGTCACCGTCATCGCGCAACCACCCCTCAATTCGAGGATACGATGGCGCGATCGTGGGCTATATGAAAACCTCTTTAGACTATTGGAAAGTCTGATTATCGGACCGTCGGACTATCGGACCGTCGGACTATCGAATCGTCGGACTTTCGGACCGTCGGACTATCGAACCGTCGGACTATCGGACCGTCGGACTATCGAATCGTCGGACTATCGGACCGTCGGACTATCGGGATGTTACCGTTATGGCGGGGTGATAAAACAAAGTCATTTGTTATCATTTTATGGCGGGGCGCCCAACTTATTTTGTTGTGGCGGGCCGACATAACGAAGGCGAAAAGAAAAAGTATTTCGTTATGGCAGGGCACCAGAACGAACTAACAAAATGGCAGAAATCAGCCACCATATTTTATTACCATGTTTGCGGTACAAGAGGTCCCGGCTTCGATACCCGATCTCCTGTCGATATCGGTTGAAGCGATGTAAATTCAACCAATCTACTACCATTGTTTTGTATACATCAGAAGAAACAATAGTGTACCTTTTTTTTCGATGTCAATCTACATGTAATTGATTTTTATGCTTACGGTCGGAAAGATCCGGGGCATATAGCGTTTGGATCGTCCGTCCGTCTGTCTGTCTGTCTGTCTGTAATTCCGTGCCGCTTTCAAAAATTGCAATATCTTGCCTTCGATTGGTGAAACATTCATCAAACTTTAACTATAAATGTATCTTGGGGGAAGGGGGGGGGGTCAAAATTTGATGACGTCATGTGACCCTAGGGCTGGGGCTGGGTCAAAATCTAGGACATAGACAATTTTCCTGAATTTTTACTTTGCTTACCTTCTGATGGTGTTACATTTTCTTAAATTGAAGTATGAATGTATTTCACATGTCTGTGACATGGGACCCAGGGGGGGGGGGGGGGTTCAATATATAGGACATTGCAAATTTTGCCTTATTTTGACTTTGTTGCCGCCGGGGGCATTAAATAATTTTCAACATTTTGTATTTATTTGTTATTTTTTACGAAAGCCGATTGGGCTCATTTTATGTGGTAGTGGGGGGAATTTTTATCTCGTAATTACGAGATAAAAACTCGTAATAACGAGAAAAAAAGTCGTAATAACGAGAAAATATTCTCGTAATAACGAGAAAAAAAGTCGTAATAACGAGAAACTTTTCTCGTAATTACGAGAAAAAAAGTCGTAATAACGAGAAAAAAAGTCGTAATAACGAGAAAAAAAGTCGTAATTACGAGATAAAAAGTCGTAATAACGAGAAAGTTTTCTCGTAATTACGAGAAAAAAAGTCGTATTAACGAGATAAAAAGTCGTAATAACGAGAAAGTTTTCTCGTAATAACGAGAAAAAAGTATTATCGTGAAAATTTTGACATGTTCATGTTAGATTTTGCAGTTTGCGAATCAGTAGTACCCATTATAGAGATGGAGAGTCGACTTTCATTTTGGGAATTCTTGGAGGAATTAACGACAGAGGCAACAGCATCAAAAATGAAAGGCGAAAAGGTAAAACTGCAAACGATTCGGTTACAAGTGGCCCTGGCTCAATTTATCAGGGGTTAGTAATAGGAATTGTCCACCATAGGTGAACAGAAAATGTGTACCCAATAGTCAAAATATTATATAATTTTGTATCTCTGTTACTTTCGAAAACCACCATACAGATGGTCTGATATTATCTTCATAATAACACATTTCGACACCGCCGCAGAGTGAGAAACTTAATCCGCCTTTTGTAAGGATAATTTACGACCTTTGGCAAGTTTGCAAGCCTTTGGGCGTTCTTTGAATAGGTTAATTATGCGTACATAGGCCTGAGAAAAACGTCCTTTAATATATCAATATATAGTGATTGCAATTTCTTTAACCACATGTATATCGCTTACGAACTTATGAGCAGATGTGAAGTCTTGCAGTTTGTGTAAGTGAATTTTCTTACTTCTTCGTTCCAATACGGAATTAATCATACGCCGATGTGACCCAATAGATGAGGTTTTTGATTTGTGATCAAGAGGGACAGACTTAGTGTAGTTATTAAGCACTTGGCTTGCAGTGCGGGCGACCAACCGGGTTCGATTCCAAGATTGCTCTACTATATTTATGATGTTGGTAACTCCCTGCTTCCATGTCGCGATATAACTGAAATATTGTTGAAAGCGACGTAAAACCCCATTCAACCAATCAAATCCTTCAGACTAAAGCCTATAGAGCTCATTTGGTAGGAAGAAAAAAGTTTTCGTGTTATTTAGCGAAACTTTCGCGAAACTCATGCGTTAGTTTGCGAAACTTTCGCGTTATTTCGCAAAACTACGGAGTACGTTTCTCTTAATCAGGAAATAGTATCTTTTATTTCTCTTAATTACGTGATAATATTAAGTCCTAATAAGGCGGTAGTATATTCTTATTAGGTATTAGTATCTCCTACTGATACTGACACTTAAATCTAATTAAGTCCTAAGTAAATCACTGTATCTTCTAATTACGTGAATTTTTTTTTCTAATTAGAAGATGCCATGCTTTGGCATTAGGGTGCTTCTTGTGTATTGAAAAGAGGCGAAACCTAACTGAAGCAACAAACCCCCCGAATTTTCAACAATATTAAAATAATACAAGAATCTACAACAATAATTAATAATTTTATGTACTAATTATATGATTCCATTTTGAATTTCACAATAAAATATCTTGAACTTGTAGGCCATTGAGCGTAGTTGGTAGCGCACTCACTTCTTACCAATGCGACCTGGGTTTAATTCTCGGTGTTGTACGTGATATAGCGTGGTTGTCACCCGCCTGGTTTCATGAGGTTTTTTTTCGGGTAATTGGATTTCCTCACACATATAAACGACAATCTCAAATCAAAATCTGTTCCAACTAGCAAAATTCGGTTACCACTCAGTATTCCAAAGGTTTGACAGTTCGAAAGACCGATAGACCGAAGGTCCGGTAGTCCGAAGGTCTGGAAGACCGACGGTCTGATCATTTCAGGGTCCAATGGTCCGAAGATTCTATAAACTCCTCAAAGAAATATACAATGTAGATCCGAAAAATATATGGTTGCAAACCCCCAATGAACACTGATGCCTTCTTCGAAAACAAAGTCAACGAAAACAATGTGTAGATCACATGATTAAAATGGGTTTCAGGAATTTCATGTTAATACAAATACACCCACTTTTATTTGCACTAGATAGGCAAACCAAAAGCACGCCTTGTGTGGAATATAAGCCCATCTAGTAGCGTGAAAAGGTTTACTTTGAAGAGTAAAACACATTCAAATTTATAACAAGCGGGATTCATAAACCTGGAAAATCCAAAGCAAGTAGTATGGAACGTAATGGCTGTGTTAAGGTGGATTTTCTCACTATAATGGGTCAAACAGCCATAAAAACCAATTGTTTTGCTGTTATAAAGGGTCGAACGACCACATTATTGAGTGGTTCTGTTATGTTATTGGGTGGTTATACCGTGTTATGAAGTGCTTTTGATGTAATAAACGGTCAAACGACCACGTTATTGAGTGGTTTTGCTATGTTATTGGGTGGTTATGTTGTGTTATTCAGTGGTTTTGCTGTTATAAAGGGTCGAACGACCACGTTATTGAGTGGTTCTGTTATGTTATTGAGTGGCTATACCATGTTATGAAGTGCGTTTGATGTTATAAACGGTCAAACGACCACGTTATTGAGTGGTTTTGCTATGTTATTGGGTGGTTATGTTGTGTTATTCAGTGGTTTTGCTGCTATAAAGGGTCAAACGACCACGTTATTGAGTGGTTCTGTTATGTTATTGGGTGGCTATACCGAGTTATTAAGTGGTTTTAATGTAGTAAACGGTCAAACGACCACGTTATTGAGTGGTTTTGCTATATTAATGGGTGGTTATGCTGTGTTATTATATGCTTTTTATATAATAAAGGGTCAATCGACAGTGTCGTAACGGGAGTTCGGAATGCCTCTCGAGCTTTTATAGATTCCATGTACATCAGGTATTAAAACGTTTAGTACTGATCCGAGCCGAATTTCAACTTCCAATTCGCTTTAAATCATTTAAGGCTGCTAAATGAGGTGGCTTTAAACTTTCCTAGGGACCTATTGGTTGTGGGTTCAAATCTCACCAGTGCCAAGAAAACAAATTCAATTTCTTTTTTTATTATAATTGATAAAAGAAAGGAGGATTTAAACAAAAGAATTTTCCCAAGATGTTAATTATTTTATTTATAATGAATTACACTATTCCAAAAAAAAAAAAAAAAAAGAAAAAGAAATGGTTGGGTTGGATAATGGGTATTATTTGCAATTATCTGGTTCTACTTTTGAATTAGTACAAGGGTATGAATGAAATTTGGCATTTATGATAGATTTGTGGTCCTCTACAAAAATTTTGAAAGAATACAAAAATCTAAAATTCATGTTGTTTACTTTACATTAACATGTACATCCATGAATATGCTGTATTATTAATGTGTGACATGCATCATTCTAAGTGTGTCGGATAACAAGGTCAATGTCACAAAGTCCAAGGTCAAAATCAGAAATGGAAAGTCTCTTCACAAGGAATTTACATGAAAAGTATGAAATCCCTACCCCTAACTATAGTGGTTAAAAGTTACTACCAATGATATAGTTGTTGTGACGCCGACGGTACGATAATCGCTTTCCTGCTGACTTTCGTCCTAGCAAGCTTATAAAAATGAAAGTTATATCTATGCTGGTTCAAATGGTATAAACACGGTTAAAGTTTTGAAAATTACGACAAACTTCAAGGTTAACTTCATCAAGTCTAAAACTGTGGTATGGAGTGAAAGGTTTTGTGACCATGATCATAAATGTGAAATATGAAAGCCCTATCTAATACGGTTCAAACGTTATGTTCAAGGTTAAAGATATTCAAAAGCAAGTCAAATTTCAAGGTCAATCATTTAGGTACAGTCTGGATTTTCTTGCCTCTGGGAGTGAATATGTGAAACACGAAAACCTTATTTATCCTGGTTCAAAAATCATGGCTAAGGTTTAAGGTATAACTTCAAGATCAAAGATACAACGTCAAATATTATGGTATCCATTGAAAGGTCTTGTGAACAATTGACTATGAGTACACGTGAACTATGAAAGCCCCTTTTAGCCATGAACAAAAATTATCATCCAGATTTGACAAAGAAGTAAGAAGTTAGTTGGCCCAGACAAGATTGATGGACAGACAGACGGACGGACAGAAGAATGGATAGAGAGGATGATTCCTATATACCACAAAACTTTGCTGGGTATAATAAGAAGTAATTGTTTACAGATGGATGGACGCCGAAAAAAAGTGGTATCTCGCTTAGCTATGCTGACCTTAGAAGACCAATAGTGCTAACAATGAAGAACAAGAGATGATGGTTTATTAGCCATGAATTCAAAACGCGCCTCTATGATCTGATATAGAAGGTGGCTTCCTCTACACTATTCAAACATTGTGTATGGGTTTCATGGAAAACAGTTACGTTTACTTAAGTTATTATGGGTTCCATAGCATCTTATCATGGCCAAAAATATTCAAGTCCCACAACTCCGGAACGACAAAACGGAATTTGCGTTCCCTACACTATTCAAGCATTCTGTATGAGTTTCATGGAAAACAGTTGACCTTTATTGTGGCGTTCCCTAGCGGACAGACGGATGGACAGAGCCATACCATAATAAGTCCCGTCTTTCGACGGGCGTATAAAATTGATTCATAGTAATTTATAAAATGCCTTTCCAAAATTAATAAGAACAATTCTATAAACAATGTAATAGTATAAAACTGTCCTTTTTAGAACATGTACAATTAAGCTAGTAAACATTATTTCCTGATGCTTAAAACAAGACAGTTCAATGATGAGTTGAACAAAATAATAACATGAACAAAATCAAAATGCCAACTATAACTTATTAATGCAAATTATCGTAGCATAAATTTCATGTCTTTTCATAAATGTACAACACTTTTACATGTTTTCTAAAACTACTACAAGATACCCAAATGGGCCTATATCGTTCAACTGAGAGCCATGCCTCTCTATCTTTGTATTAAGATCTACTTAATTCTATGCTTTCAATTTTGTTTTGTTTGGTTGGTTTTTGTTTAACATCACTCAACGAATATTTCACGTATATGGCGACGACATTGGCCTGATGCGGGACATACAAATTTTGAAATCTGCAATAGGCCCATCCGAAGCAGTGAGGGATCTTTAACGTGTCATGCCTGCCACGACACGGGACAAATCTATCATAAATGCCAAATTTCATTCATACCCTCGTACCAATTCAAAAGTAGAACCAGGAAATTGGAAATAATACCCCTTACCCACCTACCATTTCACAATTTCTTTTTTGGAATAGTTAAATTCATTAGAAATAAAACAATATACATTTTCGGAAAATTCTTTTGCTGAAATTCTCCTTTCTTTATTCTGCGGAAGCGTCCTAGTGCCACAACCTGAATTTTTTTTATCTCCTAATTAGGAGATACTAACTCCTAATTAGGAGATAGCTAAGTCCTAATTAGGAGATACTATCACCTAATTAGGACTTAGCTATCTCCTAATTAGGAGATAGTATCTCCTAATGAGGACTTAGTTATCTCCTAATTAGGAGATACTATCACCTAATTAGGACTTAGCTATCTCCTAATTAGGAGATACTATCACCTAATTAGGACTTAGCTATCTCCTAATTAGGACTTAGCTATCTCCTAATTAAGAGATACTATCACCTAATTAGGACTTAGCTATCTCCTAATTAGGACTTAACTGTCACCTAATTACAACGCTTTTTCTTTTTGGAATAAAAAGTAAAACGGCGCCCCATACAATCTGACGAATATTAAAAATGTCCTTATGATTCTATCACTGTCTCTTGTAGTAGAATTTTGGGCCCGTAAACTTGGCCCCATGACCGTTAACAGAGAATATACTAAGATCGATTTTTTGTAAGCGATTAATTTCACGAAAGACTACCGGAAATTGAACAGACTTTATTTAGAACATTCTGCTGTATAATCTGTGAAATTTATCCTCTAATCTTTTTATACTTACAGCTTGAACCTGACATTGTACTTCAGATGAATGACGAAGAGCTTTCCAAGTATATCCCTCTTCATGGAGATCGTCTAAGATTAAAAACTTTCTTAAAAGGTCAGAAAAAGGGAGAAAAAGTAACAGTGAGAAAAAAATACGCTTTTATCTGTACTGCGAGAAAAAAATAGAAGCTAGACGAGACGTAAAACGAGATAAAGAACAGACTGAGATAGCCACAGTTTCTGATAATATGAGAAATACCAAAAAACAGTTTGGAAATAAAAACGCCAAAAAAGAATCAAGACGCATCGAAATAGGCTGGATTCATAGAAATGCCTCTGGGAGTAAGCAAGTGCGCCAGAAGAAAGGTGGTGGAACAAGAAGGGTGATTGTTAGAAAGGATGCTCAAAAGGAAGAACTGATAGAAGAAGGAAAAAAATTATTTTTTCCCAACGGAGAGTCTTCAAAAGGGGAGCTTGATAATTTCAAGTTCGATATCTGGGATTTTCAGGACCGAAGTTTACCGCAAGGCAAAACCGTAGGAGATCTGTACTTGGAAACAAAAATGCCCCTTCTACGTTTTTACTTTGCTACAGTGGATAAGGTAATGGATGATCAAGAAGTGGACAATTCAAAGAGCTCCGACAATGACTCGCTACCTGATATCGACTCTGGACAAAACATGTATGATATGTATGTTGCCCGGAAACCATCTGCCACACCTGTCCCTCCTCGTTCTAAATCTCAAGAAGAAGAAGTTTCGAAATCTGCTGAAGTTGTCAATACAGACTTCCCTGATCACGATTTACCACAACTATCAGTTCCAAGAAGATCTGAGGCGGTGGTCAATACATCTTTTGATAAAGAATGGCCAACATTTTCAGGAATAACATCTGATGTAGATAATATTGACCATGTCACTACATTGCCTGAACAGTGGTCATTGACAAAGACATTTGACCCTAACAAGAATCTTGAATTTCAATCTGATAGTGCGCCATATCATCAAGATCTACTTTCAGAAGCAGTCGAAATCGCAGGTATTTTGAATGAATACTCAGATATATCGTCTGGTGTCGAACTGGTAGACACAGAGAAAGCAACTACAGAGACACAGGAACACGTGGTTAGATTACACAAGGGGCATGTTCTCATGGAAATGATAGAAGCATTCAAGGACATTGATCCTTATTCGGACATTATTTCCATAGAACTGTACATGCCAAACGGCGAACGGGAAGCAGCAGAAGACAGTGGTGGTGTTACACGTGATGCCATTTGTGAGTTCTGGGGTTCTTTTTACGACCAATGTACTTTGGGGAGCAGCCTTAAAGTTCCTTGTCTACGTCATGACTTTGCGGAGAAGGAGTGGGGATCAGTGGCCAAAATAATGTATTTTGGATGGAAAAGCGTTCGATATTTTCCGGTACAGCTATCTCTCGTTTTCCTTGAACAATGCTTATACGGCCACGTCATAAGCAACATAAAAGAAGACTTTTGGTTGTATATTCCTGAAGGAGATACACAAACTCTCAAGTCTGCTTCAGTTAATATGGATTCTGTTGATTCTGACGAGCTGCTGGACATCATGCAACAACACGACGTTAAGACTCATATAAGGAATGACAATATCGACAGAATCATTAATGAGATAGCTCATAAAGAGCTAATCCAATCTGCAATGTTCGTAGTGGACTGTTGGCATCCGTTGCTGGCAAACATTGGAATCACGAAAGAGCGATTGTCCGGTTTATATACTGAGCTTTTCCCTAAACCACGGCGTGTCGCACAATTATTAAAATTCCCGGACATCATGTCTCAAGATGAGCTTGTGGTATCGAATCATCTTCGCAGATTTGTTCGCGAGCTTGATGAACAGTTACTGAAAAGATTTTTAAGATTCTGTACCGGATCTGACCTGATTTTAGGAAATGATATCGAGGTTTCATTTGTAAATGTCACTGGACTGGCCAGACGTCCAGTTGCCCACACCTGTTCTTGCGTGTTGGAATTACCTAAATCTTATGAAAATTTTCCACAGTTTAGATCGGAATTCCTATCAATACTTAATGCAAATATTTGGGTTATGGATATCATTTAACCTTTCTACCGTATAGTGACCATAACACGTTTTGGTCATACCCATCTCAAAAACGCACTGGCATGGGGATTGTAGACGTCAAGAAATCGTTCAATTGTTACAATATGCACAACATTTGTTACAAATAACTAAATAGAAAGAAATTCTACTATCATTTGAGAGAAATCATTGATAAAACATTATTAATTGATACTAGCATAATTAACTACTGATTTCATGTACTTGGATGTGTACCATGAGAATGACATGTTTTTGGTTTACTTAATTATCCTTCTAATGCATTAATTATTATTATATACTGAAGTTGTTTCATCATCTGAGCATTTAACCGCTATACTTGTTTCTTCATGTATAGATGACCTTTTAATTTTTAATTATTGATTTTCATTAAATTTACCGAATCACTGAAATTGTGAGTTTAGCTGTATTGAACTGTGCATGTTGTTTTACTATTGTAAATGGGACTGTGATACACTATGCACCCAAAAAGTACAAAAAAAAATGTTATTTAAGTACACAATGTCATTGTCAGGGTTTCCTGGCTTTGGTTGATATTATTCAGGGAACCTAGTCCGAAAGATCAGAACCTAGAATAAAACTGGGTCTGAATTTCTCATATAGAGGGAATTGACAGAAAGATAGGAAAGATATACTTTAACAATATTACTTACAATTCACATCGTCATTTTCTTGTTTTCATTCAAATAATATGGCTCTTGCTGCAATTAAATATTTTTTATCCGAATTTTCCTACATGAGTTCCATTTTTAAATAATGGTAAATTCTAAAATTTAGTGAAATAGAAGGAAATTCTGTTATAAAATCATAAACATCACCAAATTTATGACTCGTAAACATTGGACTTATTAATGATATTATTCGGCACATCATAGTTTGGATGTAATCAAAATTTTTGAATTGCAGTCGAATAATTTTATGGGAGGAATTTAGACTGAAGTATCATGCTTGGGTTTGATATTTCGGAGAAATTGATGCCTAAATTGTATCCTAAATACGACAGTTACAGTGAAAAACCTACATGTATTTTGCATTAGCTTGGGGACACCATATACTATATACTTTTATAAATATGCTCTTTATTTAAAAAATCAATTAAATATTAGGCGCTTGACACCCCTTTTTTCAAGAATTGCCATCCCTTAATTAAGTTATATGAAGTATGAATCATTAAAGCATATTGTTTAGGCCTCTATACAGTGCATGTCCCCCCCCCCCTTTTTTTTTTAATTTTCACGATATTACTATTGTTTGTAAAGTAATATTTAAGGCATCGCATTATGTGACATGTTAAATGAGAATACACTTTTCTACTTTCATTTTCATTGGAAGTCGTTGCTTTTGTTAATGATACAATATAAAAATCAAATGATGGCATGCCAACTATAAAACCCCAGACAATGCGTTTGTAATGATATATATTTCATATAAATTATATTTAAGGGTGGTAATTTTTGCAAAAAGGGGTGCCAAAACGCCAACTCTTTAATTGTTTATGTAAAACCAAGGGATTCCTGTATAGACTTGAAATTTATTTAGGTTTTCCTCAAGCTAAAACCCTATTTGAAGCAAATGCAAAATAGTTTCCCTGTAAGCGCCATATTTAGGACGTATCGAGACTTAAAAAGAGAATTCTAAGCCATTTCAGACTTTAGCGGAACCTTATTAAAAAGATATGGTTAGTGTTATAGACAGAAAGGACAACAATATGTCCAAACATGGGTATGAAAATTTATTCATGGCACTGGGTTAAATTTCACTTGAATTGGAAGTTTGATTAACCAGCACTGGTCGTATTCACAAAATGTAAGTGTTCAAAGAATTCTTAAAATTGCGTGAATATTACAAAAAAAAATGTCCATGAAAAAATCTTACGATTGATTTTCCTCTGAATTTACTCGTACGAGACTTGCTCCTACATGTCACCTGCAGCGTTGTCAATTTTAAACGGAGACTGCCGCTCTGTATGTTTCGTTTGCAAATTGGGATTTTGAACTCTTTGCATTATCTGTACATCTGATTAACTTGAGCATAGATTCCCTCAGTCATATATGTATGCATCATGATGGACATCACTGACTAAGTAACAAATTACCGTAATTTTGCAATCCATTGACGGATTTAGCGAGGTGGATAGGGGATTGCCATCACCACCTCCCCACCCCATTTTGATTAGAAAATGTTACCAAAAATATCTTTTTCGACCATTTTAGGGCTGCACAACATGCATATGCGCTAGCCATGCGTGTATGATATGTTACGAATCAGAAACGCCTGGCTAGCAAAGATGAATCTTGGGCTACTTCACACCCCACAGTTTTCGATAAATTTTCTAGATCTGCTTATGCAATATGTATGTAAATTCTTGTACAAAACTACACAACTTCGATTGTCTTCATTTCTATCTATTGGCAAAGTTAACAAAAGTGTTAATGAAAATCTATCCAGTGGTCCTGAAACAAGAGGCCCAAGTTAGCCTGTATCGCTCATCTGACCTTAATTTGTTTATTAGAATTTTCAGCGGCAATGGACTTGATTTTGTTCCAATCAAGAATAAAGCGCAAAAATTTGTGCATTCTATGGTAAGGAACATGCAAGTAAATTTTCACTGAATTCTGTCAAGTAGTTTCAGAGAAAAAGTCGAAAATGTAAAATTCTATTTTCAGCAACAGTGACCATGTTTTTGCTCGATCTAAAAACGAAGCCATAAACTTGTGCATATTAAGGCAAGGAACTACTATGCAAATTTTTATGAATTCTACCCAATACTTTCAGAGAACAAGTCAAAAATGTAAAATTCTATTTTTCATTGTCGGTCATGTTTTTGTCCGATCAAAAAAACGAAGCAGTAAATATGTGCATACTATGGCAAGAAACTACCATGTAAAATTTTATGAATTCTGCACAGTACTTTCAGAGAACAAGTCTAAATTGTAAAATTCTATTTTTAGCAATGGCTGCCATGTTTTTTAGTCCGATCAAATCACGAAGCACAAAATTTGTGCATACTATAGTGAGAAACTAACATGTAAATTATTTATGAATTCTGCCCAGTAGTTTCAGAGAAGAAGTCGATTATGTCCAAAAGTTAACGGAGGACGACGACGACGACGGACGACAGACGATCCGGTATGACAATAGCTCACTTGAGCCTATGACTCAAGTGAGCTAAATATAGTAGAAAGTCGAAAATGTAAAACAAAATTACAGATGCACGGACAGACAGGCGGAAGGACGATGAAAACAGGTGATCCAAATAGTTCACTTGAACCTTCGGTTTTACTAGTCTAGTAGAAAGAGTAACGATAAGGTAGTTGCCCGGATAATCATATATATTTTAAATGAAATATCAGAAAAGCAAAGAGGTCGACGATCGATCCCCCTTACATTTGGAATGCAACACTTTGAAAAATAATGACAAAAAAATTTATGCACCAAAATTTTAAGAGAACTGTCAAAGTGTTTCTTTCCTCATGACTGCAGCATCATGGTTATATGTATACTTTCACTGCATTTTAAAGGCATCGCCCCAACACTACAACTGGTTTAAAATAGAATTTCTTAATCGATGGTACAATTCTTTAGCATTGACAACGTTATCTGCAAAATGTAGGGATTCTTCTTCCATTATTAAGAAGCAGAGTTCCTTTACAGTATTATCGCATGGAATTTCTTCTTTCGGGTATGTTTCTTCGGCACATAGTTGCAATTCTATTTCATCGACAACACAAAGACAATTTTGTACGTCGTAAAGTTCCGGAAGATTGTACAGCATAAAAGGTCTATTTCCGCCACGCTGTTCCGATCCTTTCGGATTCTGCATAGTGTGTGTGTTCCAGACCTCAGCTACTCTGTCTAAATCTAACTGAAATTGAAATGTAACAGAGACTGTCTTCAAAGTACTCGTATATATATTAAAATCATAAAACACAAAAATAAAAATAATAGGGTTAATTGGGTCTAAATGGCTTACCATGCCACCTTCAATAAATGAAAAAATAAAGAGTCAAAGAAAATTTGTTCAATGGAACACTAAAGACTTTTGACAGTTTTACTCCATTAAATTGTTGGCTTCGAAAGCTTATTGAGCTCATATGGTTGGAAGAAAAAAATATTAATGTTATTCGAACTTATTTCGCGTAGCTTTTGCGTTATCTCGCGAAACCTTCGCATTACTTCGTAAAACTTACGCGTTGTTTTGCGAAACTTTCACGTTATTCCGAGAATTGTGTTTTAAAAGATGTCTTCTTCGCTTTTCACACTTTCGGTCGTCTGCACGAAAGTTTTGTAAGATGAACATATATTGTCTCAATCTAAATATTTCTAGTCTTTGTAGTAATAAGAAGAAGTACCGAAGGGTTAACCATATCTCATAATCCAAGGAACAAAAAGACGAAATCGTTAATAGTGTTACACTCAGACAAGTGCGAACCCCGATAAAACCGAGGTGAGACCAGGTGCCCGGGAGGAGTAAGCGTCCCCTGGTTGCATGCAACACCCGTCGCAAAAGTCATGTAACAACATATAATGTCTAGGAAGTGAATACATAAATATACGCACATGAACGCATGAAGGAGACAAGAACAAGAAATCCAGTCGATCATTTCAAAGTGTAAATCTACTCTCAAGCATATCTTAAAAAGGCATTTATCATGAAATCAAAGTCATACTAGTGATCATGTGGAAATTTTCCATGAGCTCCCATAGTAAAAATGCACACACACGTGTACGTATAAATCCTGGCCATGAATCATAACAACACTACTACCTTGGGAATATTGGCGGACATCTAGCATTCTATAGACGCGAGATCGGGTGTCAGGGAGGAGAAAGAGTCTCTCGTTTGATTGGACACACATGCTTTCTATTTTTGGATTTTTAATTAAATTGAAACAGATCGACCTGACAATTATTTTATGTATTTTTACGCTACTTTCACACCTTATACTTCAGACAATTATTAGTTATGTTGTCATGTTATTAACTATTTCACATTAAAAGTGAAGGTCTTAAATGAAAGGGACAGACTTGCGATGTAGATTAACCGGATTCGATCCCCGGGTTGTACCACTATGTTTTAGAGGATGGTAACCTCCTGCATCCATGTCATGATATGACAGAAATATTGTTAAAAGCTACATAAATCTTTAACAACCAGCCAACCAACAAAAATGAAAAGTCATATCGCGAAGAATTCATATGTGAAATAAAAAACTCTACATTTGAAAGTCAAGAAATATAATCTATTTCAAACTGTTTGAAGGGCAGGTAAAATCACATTCGCTAGCCAAATGCGTCTGATCCGCTACTCTGGGCAGGGTAGCTGTAGTGTTTAGGCACTTGGCTTACGTTACATACGATCCGAGTTCGATTTCCCTGATTGCACCACTATGTTTTAGAGATTGGTAACATCCTGCTTCCATGGCGTTTTGTGACTGAAACAGACGTGACAAAATCCTAATCATTTAACTGAATTCATGACAAGAAATATGACATCAGATTGCATGGAATGCAACCTTTGATAGCTCGGTAAGCTAAGAGGTCATGAGGAGAGTAACGGATCAGAAACACTTGGCTAGTGAAGATGGGCCAAGGTCACAAATTTGAAGATCTTTGTATTATAGTTTATTGTCTTGTAATAATACTTGTCAATACTCTTTTGACTAAATCACAGATTTTATTCTCCAAATTCAAAATTTGACACATTTATTCCATTACTCTTGTTATGGTATATCACCGTGTTAAGTAACTATTTTCTACCTCATTTTTTTCTCCAAACAGACACAAGAGCTTAACAAAAATGCTGACGCAGACAGACCGTGACGTGGTAGACACATGATGTAAAATGTTCCTTACTTCTTCGGGTGGGTCTGTTACAAAGAGTTCTGTTTTTAGTTTTACTAACTCTATGGACACAGTCATGACTTGATGACATATATTTGAGATAAATGTTCAAAACTGAATGATGAAAATGAAACCATCGAGAAAAATAATCTGCTTTTGTAAAAAGTTTTGCGTAATAACGCGAACGATTCGAAAATAAAAAAAACGCGAAAATTTCGTTAAATAAAGCGAAGGTTTCGCGAAATAATGTGTAAGATTCACAAAATAAAGCGAAGCGATAGTTTAGTGTTTTAACACGAATAAATTATAACCAAGTGAGCTCAATAGGCTTTCGTAGTTGACAGTCCCTCTGTCAGTTTTAAGTATATACTAGATCCAACCCATTCCGTTCGGTATTTAGCAAACATAATCACAACAAACACTTGAAGCAATCCACGAGTTCTTCAAATTGCCATCTGCCATGATCTGGTAGTGATTTAATCATATTAGAAATGTTTGATGCCATGGAATTGAACAGTGAAATTTCAAACTGGTGCACATGTGCGGGAGTTCGAATCAATGACAAAACTCATCAAAATTTATTGACTCCATTGACAAAAGAGTATTATTATTGTCGATTTCGAATCTTACAGGGCACCCATATTCCAATACCAGGACCTACTAATTCGAACTGTACAGATTAAATAAATGTAATGACCATAGTCAGAAATACCTGAATCAGTTTCATGAAACAAAATTGTACCAAGGCTTTATCGAGAAAATCTCCGCTAAATGACGACTCTCCGGCATCGCTTGCCATGTCCCGAAATAGATTCATCCAGAACTGACCAGATTCTTTCCTAAGGCACCCCCAAAACCACTCTATGCGTTGATTATGCGTACTTTTTCCATACATGAAACTTCTGTCTCCCGACAATTCGTCATTATGATTACGTCTCAGGAATTTCTGCATCTGTTCAACATGAACATTTTCAGTTCCCATGTCACAACGTACTCGCTGTGGACAACCTAACTTGCGTTCCAATGCTTTAATGTAATAGTCGGCAATAACTCTCGGGTCACTATTTGTTGTATTCGCCTCCAGCCATATAATGTTTCTTGAAAACCCGTCAATACATCCATTTATAGCTATGCCGTATGGTTTAAGTTTGTCGTATGAATCGATGTGCCACACGTAGTTAGGACCCTTGCTTACATAGTGCCGTCTTCGCAGTCTCTTTCTTTTACGTGATATGATTCCAGCGGGGTCCAAAAGTTTTAAGAGATCATAAACTGTGTCCCGTGGTATAACTAAACCTGCATTGATGCATTTCTGGTGCATCCATCTGTACCCATGCAACTGACCCGAGTTCTCTAGTTCTTTTAATATAAAAAGCGCCACATCAATAATGTTTGAATAATTGTTTTTCCGTGTAAGGCAAAGGCGTTGTAAGATCCGTTTTAACGTCGATTTACTAATAATTATTTTATATCCAAATGCCAAAAAACTTAGAATTTCTGCATGTGAAAGCCCTAATTGGTAATACAATTTCACAAGTCTCTCTGTCTCTGTTAACATCTTCAAATGATATGTTTCATCAGCCTTTTCCCACAAAATACACTCATTTCCAGTGTCAACAAAGTATTTTATCATGATTTGCTTCTCGTTATCACGACATTTTTCTCGTTATTACGAGAAAATTATCTCGTTATTACGACTTTTTTTCTCGTAATTACGAGAAAAGTTTCTCGTTATTACGACTTTTTTTCTCGTTATTACGACTTTTTTCTCGTAATTACGAGAAAAGTTTCTCGTTATTACGACTTTTTTCTCGTTATTACGAGAAAATTATCTCGTTATTACGACTTTTTTTCTCGTTATTACGACTTTTTTCTCGTAATTACGAGAAAAGTTTCTCGTTATTACGACTTTTTTTTCTCGTTATTACGACTTTTTTTCTCGTTATTACGACTTTTTTTCTCGTAATTACGAGAAAAGTTTCTCGTTATTACGACTTTTTTTCTCGTTATTACGACTTTTTTTCTCGTTATTACGACTTTTTATCTCGTAATTACGAGATAAAATTTTACCCCACTTCCACATAAAATGAGCCCAATCGGCTTTCGTAATTTTTTCTTCTAAAACCTCTTCGTCAGATTTTTTTGTATCAACTGATGTTCCTAGCTGGATTCGCGCATTGTGTTAATCCCTGTTCCCGTGTACCTGGATATGCATACGAGAACATAGTAGCATCATCCTTTTGAAGTTCGCGAAAATTACGTTGGGTTTCTTTCATGTCAGGAAAGATGCAACACTTGTATTACTATCTCGAAATGAAAGTGAGACCCGCCTTTGAAGTTTAGCGACAGGTTTGCTCCTTGTTGAGAAAGCACTTGTACTTTGTCAGAAATTGACATTTCACAAACTTCTTAACCGGGTCACTCAAGCGGAAAATGTATTTCTAGCACAGCATCCGCAGGCTAGCATGCATCCAATTTAACATTCCATAGTACATCACTGGTGCAAGTTTGATCAAGATAGCACTTAAACTTCCCGAGAAATTCACTTTTGAAAACTTCTTAACCGGACAGACAGACGGACGGACAGAGTGATTCCTATATACCCCCCAAACTTCGTTTGCGGTGGGGAGGGGTATAATAATCGGAGAGAGGTTTTTCCTGTCTATATGTCCGCCACATAAATATTGATCATAAATTCAGCATAACTAGAGAAATTTGCCTCATATTTGGTATGCTATTATATAAATATCATATGGCAGTTCGGGTAACAGTGATATTGTCACCCCGTGGGTGACATTCTGTTTCAAGGGTTGACAATATCACTGTTACCCAAACTGCCATATGATATTTATTTTATCATATCGAAAACTGTATCAAACTGATATTTACAACAGTGGTTGTCGGTTTCAGTCACGTGATTGAGTAACATTGACTGTTACTTGATCACGTGATTAGGTAACAGTGAATGTTAGGTCAATCACGTGGACTACTCAAAGGCAATGTTACATGAACTGTATTGACATGCAAGAATGATACATGATACACTAAGATTGAGGTATAATAACTATTAATGAAACCCTAGGTAAATGACCTTGTTACCTTGACCGTTACCTCATGTTTCGCGTTATTTCGCAAATGTTTCGCGTTATATCGCGAAAGTTTCGCGTTATTTCGCGAAAAATATTTTTTTTTACCTGAGCTCAATAGGCTTTCGTACCTGATCGAGTCGAATGCTCAGATAACCTATTTTGTGATCTCTCCATCCGTGCGTCCGTCATGTAACTTTTCTATTTGTCTACTTCCTGTCTGAAACCACTGCAGTGAGTTCAACGACACTTCACAGAAAGCAAATAACCAAAGTCCCCACCATGTTTGTTAATGTCAGTTAGTTCGCTTCAGGGGTGGAACCAGGAGATGGGGACAGTATAGGTTGCAGAATAGGCAGTTCTTGGCAAATCTTTTTTTTTCTTTACAACAGCAGAATCAGATGCCGACGACAATTTACGAAATGCATCGGAACTATCTAAAAATTGTAAAAAAAAAAAAAAAAATAAAAAAAAAATAAATAAAATACAAAATTCTTTCTTGTATTCTTTATCTTAATTGGCATATTTTGCACATTTGCTTACGGTACTGAAGTGAACGATTTATATCCTCTTGTCCTCATGTTTATTAGGAATGAACTCTATCGATTTTGTCTTTCAATTGTCGCAAATATTTTATTGTGCCAAAATTTCGTCCAGAAAAAAATACCAATATCTAGGATATTTCACTTGTGATGCCATTTTAAAATGTTAATTTGTTTTTCTTTCTTTAATTTTACGCAATTAATCAGTAAAATATATTTCTCGTGTCATTCTCTATAATAAACGGTGTTCCAATTTTATTTTTGTACATGTACTTGAATTTTAACATCTACATATAGGAACAGTCACATTTCAACGTTGAATTATGACCCGGGTCATTATTCAACGTTGAATTATGACCCGGGTCATTATCCAATGTTAAATTATGACCCGAGTCATATCTATGTTAATATACTTCGCAATATCTAAACTCTTAGCCTACTTGTCTTTGATCGAATATATGCGTCTTTATGTCGGTTTAAGTACACAATGACATCTTTTAAAGGGCAGGTAGGTAGGGTCATGATTTCACGTTGAATTATGACCCGGGTCACTATTCCACGTTGAATTATGACCCGGGTCAATATTCCACGTTGAATAATGACCCGGGTCATTATTCAATGTTAAATTATGACCCGGGGTCATGATACAACGTGGAATTTGGACCTGTCGGCGGATTTTTTATCCGTGGAATTTTGACTCAAATTGGTGTCAAAATTCAACAGCGTGATCAAAATTCAACGGCCAAGGCGGGTCATAATTCAACGAAAAATCCAATGAATATTGACCCGGGGTCAATATTCAATGGGGGGGGGGGTGTCCAAATTCTATCTTACACCTGCACTAACGTTTTGGATTTTTCACGCAAAAACTTCTCAGATTACTTTTAACCTTCTTACTCAGGATTATGTATATCATAAACTTCGAAAAACTTTTGGCAAATTTTACAGATCTTATTCAGACATTTTATCTAAATTTGGAAACGTGAAACAGGGCGGTAGGGACTGTATGACGGGCCTTGTCCAAACCTTTTCAGAGGAGACAAGGTCCTGATTCTCTTCGCCTCTGACTGTTAGTCGAGACTCCTATTGATCAAGGGTCTGAGCTCGCTTACAACCCAATGCAGACTTTTACTTGAGCGTTGCACGCTGACTAACAGGGCTGTAGGGACTCTATGACGGGCCTTGTCCAAACCTTTTCAGAGGAGACAAGGTCCTGATTCTCTTCGCCTCTGACTGTTAGTCCGGACTCCTTTTGATCAATGATCTGAGCTAAGCTTACAGACAGACAAAGCACGGTTTACTTATGTTGATGTCGCCTTACATATTTTTGATGGCAACATATTATTCTATAAACTTTTCTTATGTAATAAAAATTTTTATGACTTCTCTTCTTGAGAAATCTGTTGATCCTTGTTCTCTATATGGAGGATTATTTATAAATTTTTAAATGTGTGTCATTTGATTGTGCTGCTTTTGCGGTAAGTGGGAAAGTGAGCGCCCGTAAACCGGTTAAACACACCAAGTGAATGACGTTTGTTACTTCAATTGACCGTCCTAAGTCGGTATCGTAACCGCAGCACAATCGAATATTTTTGTAAAGTTCTTCTACCACTGTCATTTTTTATGCATGGCCTTGGTGATTTTTAGCATACAGCTTTTTCAGATGTCTTCCGGGGTTTTTTTTGGTCTATGACACGCTGTGGCTGTACATGTCTTTATAATACTTTGGACTCTTGTCTTTATTATATAACGGACTTTCTTCATTGTATGGTGTGGTTATGATGATATATGATGGACTTATATTTTTATATTATGGGCTTTCATCAGTATTCGATGGATTTACGTTGTTAAAGAATGGTCATTTGTCATCATATGATGGACATCAATCATTATATAATTGACTTTCGTCATTATATGATGGGTTTTCGACATTACATGATAGACAATCGTCATTATATGAACATTTCTCATTATATGTTGGGCTTTCGTCATGATATGACGAACTTTCGTCATTATATGATGGACTTTCGCCATTCTATGATGAGTTTTCATCATTATATGGTGGGCTTTCGTCATTACATAATGAATTTCGTCATTACACAATGAATTTCGTCATTATATGATGAACTTTCGCCATTTTATATGAGTATTTGTCATTATATGATGGGTTTTCGTCATTATTTAATGGACTTTCGTCAAAACACGATGGACTTTCGTCATTGTGTGATGAACTTTCGTCATTGTGTGATGAACTTTCGTCATTATATGACGGACTCTCGTCATTAAATGAGGATTTTTCTTCTTATATTATGGGTTTTCGTCATTACACGATGGGCTTTCGTCTTTTGTGATGAACCTTCGTCATTATATGATGAACTTTCGTCATTATATGACGGACTCTCGCCACAATATGAAGGGTTTTCTTCATTATATGATGGGTTTTCGTCATTACATGATAGTTTCGTCATTATGTGATGAACTGTCGTCATTATATAATAGGCTTTTGTCATTATATGTTGATTTTTCGTCATTATATGATGGGCTTTCGTCATTATATGATGAACATTTGTCATTATATGATGGACTCGAGTCCTATACACGATGAGCTTTCATCGTTATATGATGGGCATTCGTCACTATTTGAAAGGCTTTCGTCATCATATGATGCACCTGTGTCGTTGAACATTATAATGACGAAAGCCCATTAAACACTGGTGGAAGTCCATCATCATATATCATCCTAATCATGCTATATAATGAAGAAAGTCCATTAGATAAAGACAAGACTCCGTAATGTAATGAATATATACAGCGTGTCATACGGTTTAGTTTGTGTCACTGCAGGTGTCAATGACTTTTCTTACAAAGGTATTATAGGGATGGTACTACACACCTTTACGTTATACTTTAGTTAGTATGTCCGGGTGAATACTCGTTATGGCATAGTATTTAGTCTAGACGTATAATAATATACTGTTAGTGACTCAGCAAAACGGTAAAAATCATATCCTTGTTTCTGGGAGAGAAATTATTCTCTACTCTCTGCGATTTTGCATAATATGTCACGCGTCATGTGACGTTTAAACGTCTGTCATACCAATCGGAACACCTCGACTTTTTGCAAGCAAATTATTGCAAAAGTCGTGATGTTTCGACTACTGTCACACTGTCACGAGTTAAAATACAGAGGTACTACGACTGCTTATGATTTATAACTCGTCGTAAACTTCACGAATTGTCAGCGAATTTGGTGATTGTGATCTAAATTTGTCTCTTGGTCGAGTTCTCTTCCACACTGATCAAATGGGAGCACGATATAGGGTTCTGTTAGAACGAGTTTCAACTTTTTTTGTGATCCGTGTATGATTTTACAATTTGGGGTTTCAAGACTGAATATATGCATGAAAATCAGATATGAAACAAGGGGTTCTGGAGGAGTAAACGTCTCCCGCTATTTAGCTATACTCGCTATAAATACCCCTAAAATAATAATAATAATAATAATAATAATAATAATAATAATAATAATAATAATAGTAATAATAATAATAACCAAAAAAAAAAGTAATAATGAAAAATAAAACGAAAATACACACAAACAAAAACAGACAAATAATCAAATAAAAGAGATCCGTTTTCAACAATGCACAAATAAAATGAAAGTTAAAGAGGCATTATCAGAAAATTACCATAAAGGACCGGAACGAAGGTATAATGATTTTAAGTCAAATCTTCGTAAGTATAAACAGTACAATAAAGAGTTTTATAAATACTTTACACAGACTTACCTAATTTTGGAGGCGTCATAGGGCACAACTGAGAACAATTTCCGAAATCTCCGAAGCGATATTGGTTTTCCAATGTAATGTTCAATTTTACTAAGAAATCACATTTTTGAAAATAAAATTCCATATGCGATAAATTTGCAATAATTGTTTCGTCGTCTGTTGTTGGTGAACTTGCTGTAACTCCATCTAGCATACGGTTTATGATTTTAAATTTATCTGATATAATCGATGCACCCTCCTGAACAATGCGCATGCGCTGTAATACGTAATAGGTCTTTTTATGGACAGACAGACTAATAAGCACTTCAATTACTAACAATAAAATAACGACGTACAAACAGACACGAAATATCCTTGATTTGTTATATTTGTCGTCTGCTTCACGAGTTTTGTCTTCAGGAGATTTCATTTTAGTTTTTTAAACACGATTCTCCAAGAATTAGATGATAAAGCCTGTGCTGGAATATAACAATACAAAAACCAAAATTAATACAATGTAATAAAAACATCGATTTTGTGAAATCGTAACATGTGTTATTGATGCTTCATAACTTAGTCGTAACTATAGTATCTAGATAGAAATTTACACAGTAATTAGACTAGCAACATTTATATCAAAAATGAAATATGAACTTATCAAAGTCATGTATTTATTTAAACATTTTAATTTTGTTAACATGTATAACATTTTTAAAAGAAAAATATTTCGTGACTGAATTAAAATAACGTTCTATATTTTTTACGATCTCGCTCGAAAAAGGTATACATTCGTTTAATCATGACGTCAGTGGTTAAAAACATATTGATCGGCACGTCTTCCCACCATGATTTGCTCTGAGGGCTTTACTATTCAAAAGTTCTAAAATGTGTTTCTATAAAAGTACATGTATATTGCTATATACATGCATTGTGTTATATTGCAATTTCCCCTTTTCATTGAAATAACCAAAAACTCCTCTAAATCCAAACAAAAACGAGTCAAAACTTAAATTTATGTTAGAATTATATAATGTATTTAAGCACTTCCTCTACTACAATCCATTTAATTATTTTTTTTTTCTACAGATGCAATCAATCATCAGAAGATGTTTCTAAAAACAGGAGGTTTCTTAATTTACATTTTAGATAGATCTGATATATACCGCTAATATGGGACTATGACTTCTTCTTTACAATGAATTTTGACTACTGTTTACAGTCCAAATGTGAAATGAAGCAAAGCAGTCTAAAAGGCAAACCTGGATTTAAAGTGCACTAAGAAAGAGTAAAATTTTAATCAAGTTCAGCATTAAACTAATGTTTTATTTTTAGACACACAGAAAGAACACGAAAACAGTCATAAATTTAACTGAAAGTGCACTAAAGGTACCACGCCTACCGTCTCATCCGAAAAACAGAACACCGGTGTGCCTACGGTGGGAGTCGAACCCGGGACCTCTCAGCCATAGATATCTTGATTGAAGGAAACTCACAATGTAAAAACGAAGGAAATGCACCCCGGATAACATTGATGTACCCCTAAAAATCGGCAAAAGTAAGCGTGGCTTGTTAGAATGCCCAAAACACAGAAGATACAGAACAGATTTTCACTTACCATTTATAAGTAAAACATTCGATGATCAGGAAAAAAAAAACTGAATGTCTATCACAGGTCCTCTGAACGGAAACATTTACTATTTGCAAATTTGCAATTCTAAACTAGTCAAGCTTTCAAAAATATTTCGTTGTTTCGTGTTTGCTCTTTCCTAAAGTTCACTCTCTTCTCATTTTACTTTCTCGCGCCTGGATGAAACAAAGGATTTGTAATGATATCACAATTTTAAGGAAATAGATAAATCCGCTAGGAAATCATCTGGTGTAAGTGATACTGTGTCAGTCCATGTACGTCTTATTGAATTCGTTAAGACATCAATGCAATTAAACATGCGTAGTAATTCGTCAGAGTCTGATGAGGAAACAGGAAAGGAAAGAATAGAAAATATAGCTAAAACGAACTTTGACCCGATGATTTTCAGATCAAAGAAACATTATGGAGAGTTTGTTCTGTCAGTTATAGAGATGACTACAAATGTCCGTATGGTACTACATGTAACATCCACCACGAGGACATTGTACGAAAGATTTAGATCTAACCTTTCAAAGTCCCTGTCACGCGACGCAACTAGTTGTGTACAATTATTTGCAAGACAGTTTTTAGCCCGTACGACTCTCACTGTCACACGATGCAACTAGTTGCGTGCAACTCTGTTTACACACGGGAATGTTTCCCGCCATAATTATATATATGCCATTGTAAACATTCGTACAATTCTATTAAGTTCTCGGTTTTAAGTTTAGAAAATGTCAAGCCTACTTCTTCCGCTGTCGACACCATATTTGCATTGGATATGGTAAGTGTGAACATTTTCACTTCGTGTTCGTTAAATATAATTATAAAAGTTGGGTTTTCCCACTGAACTGAAATAATCGGGAATTTGATTGACTGATGGAATAAAATTGGAAGATACTAGCTGCAAGAAAAATAGAGCAGTGCTCTATCCCAGAAACTGTCGTATTTTAGCCATGTAACACGATGCAATTAGTTGCTTGCAACTAAGTTGCACGCAACTAGTTGCGTCATGTGACAGAGATTTAATTTACACTGAATTCAGTTGCAGTGTACAGCTGGTAAGAACAGCCCCTCGTGGGATTTGAGTGGTGACCTGGGGTTTTGCTTTGTACTAAAATAAATATTAATTGAAAATCGTTGATTTGCATCGAAATGTGAAGCTTTCGTTCTTTTGTTTACAGATGTGCACTTTATCGCCAAGATATATAGACATATAACTGAGATTCCCATCGGCATACACTGTGTGTCATTTCTAACAGACCGTTGTATTACTGTGAGAAAAAAACTTTAGGATTTGGCCCCATTTTTATGCTAAACATGAATTATCGATAATCACATTTACAATTTTATCTATAAATTAAACAATTTTTCATTTAATGTTTAACTTTCAGTGTCTGTACAAGTATTCCACTCGATACAACCCTCCTCTCATAATATCTACATTTCAAAATTACTTCAAGTTGGAACCTAGACCTTCATGTAGGAACCTAGAAATTATACCGTTTAAATTTCAACGCAAAGCTTCAGATGTCATAAACTTCGAATACATTTTAATGAATTCTTCAGATAGTATTCAAACCACGTTGAAAGTCGACACAGTTACCTATCAAGAGAAAATTCCAGGGTAAAAAAAATTCATGTCGTTAGGTGCTTATATTGTAAAAGGTCTTTTAAATCGCAATGACAATGAAATAAGTGAAATTATTAGTCTTGTGAAAGGCACATTCACAGGCTTACGGATTAGTAGAAACGTGTTGTCATTTGTTGATTCCTCACCATATTTTACCATTGATTACAATTCACATATGTGGCCTTATTTCCGAGCGGACGTCATATTGTTCTAATTGCCAATGTAGAAATCTACAGATGGCACTTTGACCTACAATATACACGTCATTCTTGTCGCCTTGTCCTACTTATACATTTCTTTCTTTATACATGTTTGATTCAGTCTTTAACGAGTGTTCGCTACTTTGGATTTTTATAATTTCAAAACCACTCACCTACATTATATTAAATCCTACTCGCTTTGCAAAGTATTATCTTTATAAAATATTAAAGTGTATGTCCTTCTGATTTCAATGTGGTTATGGTCATGGGAAGGTTGTGCCCATAGACCGGTTTGCCACACTTATTGACCTCTTTGTTAATCGACCGTCCTAAATCGGAACCATCATTGCAATGTAATTGAATATTTTTGTCCTTCTATGTATTTGTTAGCTGAATAATGCATAAAAATAGACTAAAGGACTAAAATACATTGGATAATTTTCTTTGCCAAATCTTAACAAACACAGTGAAAAGAAGATAGTGACACTTTACCTGGCTACTTATATATTTGTTAAATCTACTCAGTTCGGACCTCAACAGTATGTCAATATTGAATCAAATGATTGGGGAGTGGGGGATCAGAAGCAAGAAAAACAAGATGATGCACAATATATAAAAAAAAACCCCAAAAAAGAATCATTTTGAGGCTTATATATTGTTCCATATTGGCCGTATTTGAACCCCTACATCTCGTTCCTCTCCTTCCAATAGTAATTGTTCAGATATTTAAATTGAAAAAACTCATACATAATTCTATCATTAGTCAGTGTATTCCACATTGGCCTAGCTCTTACAATGTATTTGTTTTTGTTTTGTTTTTGTTTTTTTTCAATGGTACCTGTACCTTTTTATTTGGGAAGTTTTTGTCCCATTTGCATATTGCTAAAAGATCGATGTTTGGGAAATATTTCGACAAATTTTGGGGAAAATCAATGGAATTTTCATCGGGAAGTGTTCTTATAACGGACTTGATTTGCACTTTTCCAAAGTGAGCTATTTGTTACGCCTCTGTTTGCCCTTATCCATATTGATTTTATTTTTAAATTTAGCGTTCGAATCTTGAAGCAGTGCAAATTATCATCTTCATTATACATTTGACTCGAGAGCTGAAGGAAATGCCGAATGATTCTAAAAATACACTCAAGCCATGTCTAGAGAGAGATTGAATTTCCCACACCCTATTTACATGTGACCTGTTTCCTTCAGATTATGCTGACATACAAAATATTTATAATGCGACATGTCAATACGTATGTTGACATAATCGTGTTACTTGTCGACATAATTCATAGAATGCACAGAAGCATATTGTATTGATCATTTTGAGGAATTATATATCATGGGGTAAAAAGTGATTTTCTAGAACTTTACTTAAATATCGGAACCGCGTTTGCTTTACGATTTCCATCCTAACCAAATAATCAAATATGAAATACTATGGACTTGAAAATGAAAAATGCGGTTCCAGTCCCTACATTATTTCGTGCATGTTAATATCAAAGTCTTTCTCCATCATCAAAAGGCGCGGATTCAGTAACTCTATCGAGAGATGGTTCAACTCCAATGAAATTTCCTAGAGGGAGTCCATCCATGTTATCGTGTTGCATTTTACGTATAAAGATAACAAAATAAGTAATTTTTCGCCGAATCTCAATGTGGGTCCAGACCTCCGGTCTACCTCTTTGGATCTGTGCATGATCAATAATTGTTGAATAATATACAGAACTTGGAAAATGAGACAGAAAAATGTCGGTTTACCTCATAAATTTCCGAATATGCCACCACTAAAATGCCTTCCGTCTACTTTGTCATCTTTATACACAAACTCCTACACTGATATCATAAACGTATTGAAGAGACGGGTCTTATGTCAATAATTTATACTTTAAAAAGTAATACGTTTGCACATCTATAATGGTGTACTCCAGCAAAACCCTCCGATCTGAAAAAATGATTTATGCGTTTGAGGGTGTGTCCTGGATGAGATTGAAAATCAGTCTCAGAGATAATATTTTTAAGCTTTGATTAATTTTATTGGTACATTTTCCTCGGCATTAGGAGCACGCACTGCTCACCCGGTTGAGTGATTGTTTTTTTTTTATGAGAGGCCCAGGGTTCGAGTCCAGGCGGTTACTTTGTCGGTGTATTGATATTCGGATGAGACAGTAAAAAGCGAGAGTACTGTTTCATGTCATCTTGTTAAGAAAGAAAGATAACACAAATAAAGAAAGAAACAAATAAAGAAACAAACAAAAGAAAGAAACAAAAGATAAATAAAAAAAAAAGAGAGAGAAAGAGATAACGACGTAACATATGATTATAGTCAATATTGCGCTAAATATTTTTACTTTCTAACTCCACAAGTCGACTATTTTTTCATGCTTTAAATTGAATGAATGTATGATAGATAATAAACGATTTCAAATATAGCTATGAAGGAAAAAAATGACTTACGAGACAATAAATAAATAACAAGCAGAAAGAAGAGACTTGCCTCAGGTCCACACCAGAATATAACCCAGTAAAAAGCTACCAAAATAAATAAAAGACGTCACAAAACCATTCGGTTACGTATGCACTGGCATAAGAGAGTTTGAAGATCGATTGAAGTGATGAATGTCTTACCTAATCAGTCTGCAGTTGTCATGCCTTGATAATATTCATTCTGAGATCACAAAAAAAAAAAATCATTTTCCATAAATGAAACGAATATTTACTAAACGTAAAGGGAAGGTTTAAACGGCATATCTCGGTTGCCACGGACCGGACTGCGATAACACCTCGCTATCTGTGAATCACGTGATACCAAATTCTGATAACAAATTAAATATGAACGTCTTTATCAGTTAATTCTCCGTTGATATATATCATTGTATAATGGGATGTTTTACTTTCATAAGGAGTATTCATGGTCTTTGCACTTAAGGAATTGTTTAATTAAAATGACTGTTGTCTGAATTTAAACTTTTTGTGTTTTGATTTATACATTGGCTGAAAATATAGACTATGCAGGGTATGGAAACTCAATTTCAGACCAAATGACCACGTTATAGTTTGCTATGTCGGTAGCGAATCCGTTACACGCACCCAGCTCCTTAGCCATCGGGATAGTTTCTCTGGATGTGCGTCACTCTAAGGGAGCAACCATTCGATTTTGGTGATGGGGATTTGGGGGCAGGAAGACTTTTGTGAGCCGGAGATTTCTTTTTTGACCTATTTTCAGAGCCGGAATTTTTTTTTTTGCCAATATTCAGAGCCGGATTATTATTATTATTATTAGTACACCTTCATTTTCACTAACCCCCTGTCAGTATTATTAATTTTTATTTTTTGCCGGCCCCTCGGGCCAGAAAATTTTTTTTTTTGTGAACCGGAAATGTATATATATATATTTGCTAAATCCCCCCCCCCCCAATGGTTGTTCCATAAACAAGCCTGTATTAATTATTTTACAGTGCGTTACAAACAGTAATGGAACACATAATGATAATAGAGGTATATGTACAGATAATGTCAAAAATCCTATGCATTTATATAGTCAGTATGCCGCTGTGGTTGTACGATATCTCACCATTCAAACTTATCATGACTCCAGCTGATTGTGAGTACGATATCACGACTTTCAAGAGCTCGAATAAACATGTGACCTTGTGGTTGATTATTTTTACCTCACTCCACTATTATTTTACGTATATGGTGACGGCATATGCCTAATGTGTAGCACAGAAATTTATACCATGGCAACAGACCCACCCAAAGCAGTGAGTGATCTTTTACGTGACACGGGACCTCGGTTTTTACTGTTTCATCCAAAAGACAAAACACTGATGCACCCATGGCGGGAGTTGAACCTGGGACCTCTTGGTCACTAACCAATCACCTCATCCATATAAGCCAGACCGACTTAATGACTTTTTGGCGGGTACAACAGGTCGGCAGGTGATGCATACTCCTCCTTGTGATCCCACCTCTGGCTCTTCTGGTAACCCCCCGCCCTCCGTCTTTCCCCTTTTCTGTTTTAAATTTTTCGACTGGGTTCCCGTTTACTTATTTTACTCGTGTAAAAATCCAAATTGAAAGTAAACAACGAAGAAGTTCCGAAGGGTTGACCATACCTTGTAGTCCATGTCATAAAAAGACAATATTGTGTTTAGTGTCATATTCAGACAAATGCGAACCCCATTTAAATCGAGGTGATACCAGGTGCCCGGGAAGAGTAAGCGTCCCCTGGTTGTATGCACCACCCGTCCCAAAAGTCCTGCAACAACTTATCAAGTCGA
Organism: Pteria penguin; assembly: GCA_035048485.1. Taxonomy (NCBI): domain Eukaryota; kingdom Metazoa; phylum Mollusca; class Bivalvia; order Pterioida; family Pteriidae; genus Pteria; species Pteria penguin. Next base: position 52,873,681 of record CM068581.1, read on the forward strand.
GGAAGTAAATATATAGATATACACATATAAACACATGAAGTAGACAAGAACGCTGAGTCAAATTATCCTATAAATATAATCCCTTCACTTTTTAATCTTGATAATAAAAAAAACCTCTAAATATTTAATTTTGCGATCCAATATTCTATACTGATATCTAGCTCCCTAAAACAACAATAAAATACAAAAATCAATGCAAGAGACAAAGCCATAAAAGACGCCAAAGGTGTGAATTCTGAATAGGAATTAAAATAAAAAAAAATCTCTAAAAATGTACTGCCTTGTAATTTGGTTTCTTGATCTATGAATCCGATCTGAAGAATTTGTAAAAAGGAAAACATTTCACCCCTGCCCTTGATCCACCTCTTAACGGACCTGACTGGAAAAAAAATCTAGGGAAACTTGAGTATTTGATACCTACCAAAATACATCAAAATCCTTTTTGTAGTTCTGAATAGGAAGTTGAGAATACGCAACAAAGTTTAACGACGCCGGACGACATAATATATCTACAACTCATTTAAGTTCAAATCATACCCTTAGTACAAGAAAAGCTTTATTAAAGTTGTAAACTCACACACAGTCATAAACGAAGACATATAAATTTACATTTTTGTCTGCATTACAGTTAACGTGGTAATTTATATTTGTTTCAACCTTCATGTGCGTGGAATACATTATTGATAAAAAAGAAGATCTAGTCATCATTTCATCATTTACAACCTTTAATAAAACTCGGTTCTTGTCGGTTTTTCGTATCTTAAAACCGACTGTCTTCAAATGGATCTGACAGCTGCTAAATCCACATATGTAAAAAGAATAATGAAAGATGGCTGCATAGCTACGTTATTGAGTATTGGATTTTCACAGGATGTCGAATTTTTAAAAATTATCTATGGCAGGGACGTATATACCGTAACACACACACACACATATATATATATATGTGTGTGTGTGTGTGTGTGTGTGTGTGTGTGTGTGTGTGTGTGTGTTATATACGTCCCTGTCTATGGAAATTCTGACGATTGGAATTTTGCCCCAGTGGAAAGACGAATGAGAACATTTCCCAGTAACAAAAAGGTCGTTTTTTACGTAGAAAATAGGACATCCTACAAGATTTGATGGTCAATGCAAGTTACATGTCTTACTTTTGAAACTCCATATATTATTTTCTGATCGTAGTATGATTCTCTATAGAATTTTATACGTGTTGATTGGTTGGTTGAATGAAATTTGATGTCGCTTCAAGCCTAGTTTTCAGTGCTTCTATACCGGCTCGAAATACTAGTATATACTTCCAATTTACTTTGATAAAGGTTTGTAAATTACCCTAAAACTAAGGAGCATCTCCCTCATGCTCCGTCTTTCGATAGGTTCTTAGTTAGTATGGTAATTGATTTGCTCTTCAAATATTCATACTTTGCATTTCCAGTTTCCGTTTGAGCATCACTAAAGAGATAAAAGTTGTCGAAATGCGCATTTGCTGCATTAAATTAATATATATTTTCTAGAATTTATGTCAACAATTTTCAGTCGTATCGCGACAAGGATGACGTGGGAAATTCGTATTGAAACATTGGAAGCAGGGGAAACCAACCTCCTAAATACAGTGGAGTAATCCAGGAATCGAACCCGACTCCCTTTGTAGAACAATTATAAGAGCGAAAACAAGAAAAGTTCATTTTATAACGTTAAAAAACCATCTCAGTAGCTAACAGTGATCCGTATACTTCATGTAATAAGTAAAGCATAAACCTAACTATAGACACACAGACGGACATTCTCATGTTAAGGTGGCTTACAAAACAATTGTCAGATTATATTGAACACTTTGTTTACTGGAATGTAACAGGCAGGGGTTGTGAATAGACTATTCCTAAAAAGTTCCATCAAACTAGAGCATGTGTGTAAAACATAGTCCCCTACTGTGTAGCAAAACAAGCTGCCTATGCTTACGCTTCCCTTATTTTCAGTCAGTGTTCTGGAGATAAGAAACTGACCTTCGATTGGTTGACCTCAAAATAAATGTGCTATTTTTTGGTCCCTATAAGTAACAATATATCGAGATTTGGTTTGATTTAGTTGAAGTAGTTAGTTACTCGAAATCCTAAATTTCCGAAAGTTCAGGAGTTGAACACTGAATTTTGACTGTCTGACATCAAAAGCAATGGGCCTCCTCTTCTCTTGATGAATAACAACTTATCAAAAAATTGTTCGATTCATTTAATAGGTATTTGAGTAATCGTCCACAAAACCAAAATTTCTCAAAATTTTAGTTACTGTGACATTGACCTTCGACCTAACAATGCGTCGGCTTCTTCCTCTCTTGATAAGGAACAACATATACAAAGATCTAGATCGGAAAACTGACAAAAATCCCAGAACCAAAACTGCACATGCATCACCAGACTACATATTTGTCGACTTAAGACCAAACGAGTGGTTAACTTTATGTTTACAAAAAAAAGGGGGGGGGGGCGACAAACCAACGGCCTACGGCTGAATGCCGGACAACGTTGCATTGCACTCGAGGTCGAATGGCCTCAACCCTGTCGAAGTAATAAAACAACAAATCAAAATAGTTTTCCGTTTTATTTCATTATTTCCCTTACCTTAACATTATAATAATATACAAAGAACTTTTTCTACAAAGTAAGGAAACAATCAGTTGAAGATACTGACTAGGGTTTTATGAAAAATGGTTACCATGAGAACAGCACTTGGGACTAAATGTATTAATTATTTACAAAGAAAAGTAACAGGTCAACTGGTCAAAATCACAATCACTACAATTCACAATCCTTCAGTACTTGTGACCTCGATTACATGAATATAATGAAAATTATCAACACATCTAAAACAATTCATGCCTATATATAGATTTATCTATCTTTATGATAAACAATCATCATGTAAAATATAATATTGCACGTATTTTCACTAAAACCTTTCACAACATGATTAGTATGTTAGCATATGAACATATTTCATACAATATTCCGGTGTAACAAGAGGGGAACATATAAATGAACACAAAGGCGGGTTGAAAAAAAAAACGCGGAACGAAGGGGAGGGTGTACAAAACAAGGGAAGAAGGTACGGGTTAAATGCATCATACCTGTAGACATAACAATATCATCATCATCAGTTTGGTCTTTAGTTAATCTTATATATATACGAAGAAAGCTATATTTCAAATCTTAATTGGCTCCTTATTCTGATATCTGCTTTGATATATACATATACATACATACATACATACATACACACACACACACACACACACACACATATATATATATATATATATATATATATATATATATATATATATATATATATTTCTACAATTTCTACAATTGAAAAATTGTATGAATGTATGTGTGCGTTTTGTACTGATATCTGTAATAATGAAGGCACTGCAATATGAATCCAACATTTCTAGAAAATTATTGTTTAATTTTACGAGTTCCGAAAAGACTGCCTGTCCGGATACAAAACATCCTCTACATGTTGTGGTGAGTGATAGTATTTTTAAAAATTATTAACAAAATCTATATATAGCATGTGCAAACTTGTTTTATCAGAGGTATTTTCCTTCAATTTTCAAACTTCATCATTGTTGAAAAATGGCAAAACATTGTACATGACATTAAAAATATTCCTGAAATAATATAAAGATTAAAAAATGATTAAAAACAAAATCCCATATATGACTTTCAAAAATTCCAGATCTAAATTTCGAATTTCTGTTTAAAATGATTAAAATGCAGGTATAGAGACAATTAAGAAAATAACAAATGATTGGTGTTCACTTGTTACTAATTAAAGAACTTATTCTTGTCAAAGCACTACATTTAAAAATGGAATAGACCCTTTTTAGATAGGTGTATCCCTAAGCCAAAGTCATATCTACCCATTATACACTTAAGAGTTACATTCTGAGTCAAAAAGATGTTGGTAGTACTTTTGGCATTAACATTTGAAAACAAAAAAGGAAGTACAGTCCACCAGCCAGTATTTCGTTAGAGCAACAATTTTGATTTTGTTCGTTTGTTCATTAATTACTACATAAAAGTAATATCATTTTCAATAGTGTAAGCATCTGCGTGCCGGTATTCGGTCTTTTCGTTACACGGAGTTACCTCCCATTTGGGGCAGTATTTGACGTAAAACAATTATGACGTCATCAAATTCTATGGAAACCAATCTCAAAGTTAGGGAAATGATAGTCCACAAATGACGTTTTCATAGGAAAATGTATACATTATAACAGTTTTACGTCAGATACCGTTCCAAATGGGAAATAACTGTTTAACGAAAAGACTAAATAATGCACAAATATCAAGATCTATGGAATGGACCAAGCTAGAGCAGTGGATGATCTTTTACGTGCCAGCTTATACGGTACATCAGGCCTTAGATGTATTGTCTCATACAAAAGACAGATCAATGTAGGGTCACTGGCCATACTTTAACATACTCTAACCATGACCTCCGCTCAACCGAAGGCCAAGCAAGCTCAGTGGCGCATCCAGGATTTCCGAAAAAAAAGGGGGGGGGGGGGGCGGCACATGTGTATTAGCCATTTTTGGTGCTAAATCTGAATTTTTACTAGTAAATATGTGGCCAAAAAGGGGGGGCCTCTAAATCCGCCACTGAAGCTAATGACTCTAGTGGCTTGGAAGTCATCATAAAAGGGTCTATTCACTCAGATAAATTTAGGTCTTACAATATACATGTAGCCTGAAATTTTAAAATTCTGTCATGTCTATATTTAAAATGTTTCGACCGTATATAATTGTGAAATGAAAATGCAAAGTAATAAGAAAGGTTTATACAAAGAAAACAATGTACTGTAAATGCTCACCATGTGTGGTATCAAAAAATATCTCAAAGGAGGAAAACTTGCTTTGAAATATGTTAAGAGCTCAGACATCTTAAAATTAAATTATGCTAGCCAATAATCCAGAATATTTTGGTAAGAGCAGCGATAACTTTGAAATATACACCCATTGACATTTGTTAGGTGTCTTTTTATGCTAAATAATTTCATGTTTTACCAATTTGCATCTAATATAATCAACAGAATCTTGTTTGGCAAATATCAAGGTATAACCATGCTGAACCAGAATTGTCATAATTGTCATATCAAGGCAAATACTCCTTGCAACAGCAAAGTCGTTTTTCAACGGTCATAAACTGTAACCTTGACTTTAAAGTTGTCACACCTAAGAAATGAGTAACTTTTGTGTTAAGAACAAAGATGATCTTAGTTACAGCCCAGGTCATAAATACACTGTCACCTTGACCTTGGACTTATGATCTTGGGTCCTAACACACCCTTGTATCACAAGTAACAATAGCGTGACGTATTGCCTGAATCAAGAGTATATACCAAAAGTATTTATGTAACAAATTAGATTTTAAAACTTTAGAACTGGACAGAATGGCAGACAAGGCGATTCCTTTATACTTCCAAAATTTTGATAGGAAGAATGTGCGAATAAATATGGGTTTCAGAACAACTGTTGTTTTTTCCGTGTTGAAGGCTCTGATCTTTATACAATGCATGCTCTATCCTGTACCATAAGCCAAACACTTGTACATCACTCCACTTCAAATATTTCCCATTCCAAGTTTCATACACATGCAGTCCTCCAGAACCCTATCAAACCACTACAGAACAAAGTTTCGTTTTAAAATCACTTGTTTCATAGATATGACATAACATTAAAATAACGACATATTACCAAACATCTTCATAAAGTTGTAAATCTAGTTTAACAACAACTTCCCCAGATGAAACTTCATGCAAGAGTAGACGTTTAGTAACAGGTCCTTTCTTTTCTGCATTAAGTAATTCAATAACACGAACTTCAGTTCTTCCAAGAAAATCTGAAAACAGAGTAGCAGCAGCAGTAGTAATATAAGTTTACAATTTTATTTGTTTCTCATAAGTCTTTTACACAACATCGAGAACATATATACATAATACAGCATCATAATTTAATGCATTAAAAGCTGTGCAGTTTATAGATATACATGTACAATCACAAATATTTCTAAAAGAAAAGTTGAGAGATGATTTAAACTTCCAAATTCAAACTAGACCAACCAGGTAATTTCTTAATTTCTCTTTCAAGAACATAGAAATAGAAATTTCATTAAATGTTTTAGTCAAACTTGAAAACTCAAATAATTTATATTGGTCACTTGCAGTTTTACTTTTCAAGAGTGGAAAATGAAATGAAGTATCATAAACTGGTAAACTGCGAGGCACGGATGTCCAGGCAATGATAATAGAATTTTAAGTTCTGGGTCAAGTTTTACTAAAGGTCATTGTTTTTGTGTTTTTCAATTAAGTTGCCTATTTACAAAATAAAACCTTTGGCGACCAGTTTTTCAGAAGTGACTGCTTAACATTTTGTCTAATACTGTGAACGTTCCGTCTTTGTCCTGAATTCTACAAGCCATCATATGTTTATAAATTCTAAATAAAACAGATTACGTTGTTTAACAATTTAGTTTTTTCGTTAATTTCGCTATAAAACCCAACAACAATATTTTTCCAAGATACATCGAATTTTAGTACTCTACCTATGTCTTTCCAAATGTCTATAACATTTTTAAATTCAAATAGTAAATGTTTGTCTTCTGTTGCATTTTCACAAAAGCAACAGTATTTATCTCTATCTCTATTCCTACTACTAAAGGTCATTGTTAATATACACAGAGGTAAATGTAGAATTTACAGTCCCATCTATGCCACACCTAGGTTTACTCATGACCGAACGTAAAACATTCAGTAAAATGCCAAAATACTGCTGTCCAGGCCACCAAGTCTGTGCTCCCAAAAATCATGACAGTTTGAATATCTCCATAGACAAGGTCAAGGAAACTTTTCTAGATAGTTGGGACAATTTAGTCAAAACTAAGCTGGTTTTTACAGGAACTTTATCCCAGTCTTTTCATCTGTGTCGTTCCCATTGAACAGATTGATGAGAAAGATGCAGCCTTATAAATGGGATGATAAGTCGTGAATCAGCTTTCGTTAAGCTCAAGCAACTGTTAACATCCTGTCCTATTTTGACCTTTCCTACTGAAAATGACCGTTTCATTTTAGACACTGATGCTAGTATAACAGGTATAGGAGCAGTTTTGTCACAGATACAAAATGGGGAAGAGGTCATTATAACTTATGCAAGTAAATCACTTAACAAAAGTCGCAAACGTTATTGTACCACAAACAGAGAAATACTTGCTTTTATCACATCTATCTGACATTTCCGACACCTCTTACTTGGAAAACACTTTATCATTTAGATCTGAAAATGCCTCTTTTGTTTTGGCTTAGGAATTTCAGAGAGCCGGAAGGGTATCGTAGCTCGAGGATTAATATCCTCGATACAATACAGAAAAGAAGAAAACCATGTTAATGTAGATAGTTTGTCAAGAGTTTTGCATACATGTAGAAAATGTAAAAGATTAGATTGTCCTGCTGGTAATGCACCCCTTCATAGACAACATGATGCTGTGGCTAACGTGACTCTAAGATCTGACCAATCCAATGAGATTTTGTCTAACTAGGTATAGTTCTGGTCAAGAGAAGAATTGAGGGAAATGCTAGAAAATGACTTATTCATTGGACCATTATACTTACAAAGCGCAAATGAATGAAACATCAAAACCGAATGTTGAACATGTTGACGATTTAAAGCCAAGAGAGCACACGAGAGATCTCGTAAACTGGGACAAAACCATACAATCAGAGAATGCAGAAGTCATTAGCACAAAGAGATTCAATGACATTAGAGAAAATGTAACAAAAACACCAAGATATGGCAGATTTTTGAAACCTAACCCTATTTTGGTCTTTCCTACTGAAAACGACATTTTCATTTTAGACACCGTGAGGTATATAAAGGTGACCGTTACTTCACTGACCACATCTCACCATGGTCAACTGACCGTATGGATAAAGTTAATAAACAGTCGTTGCACGAATTTATACTGCTCCTTTTCAATTTTTGTTGACTACCTTAATAACAGGGGCAGATAACTCACTTTATGGAAATGGTCCATATAAGGAACATGGATAAGTAACAAATTCCAGTTACAATTACTTACAAAAAATGACTGATGGATATTAATAAAAATCTTGGTAAGAATGTTAACAATACTCAAACAAGCAAATTCAGAAATTTGTGGCCCCCCGCTTTCGGGGTTCTATTTGTAAGGGTGCAATGATCTGTGACATAATGTCATAGTTGTGCATGTCTACATGTATCTGCTGCGGAACCTTCTAAAGTTTGATGATATTATACTAGACTCTAACATGATAGAGAATTTACATTAGGGACACACAAGCCAAATATGAAGACTCCACGTCTTACGGTTAAAAAGTTACATTGAAGTAGGTCAAGATCACATGATAAAAAGTTTTAGTACCAACGGAAAGGTATTGCAATTAGGGACAGACATGCCAATATGAAGGCCCAATGTCTTACGGTTAAAAAGTTATGACCAACTTGAGGGTTAAAGTTTTTGTGATAAACGGGCAGACAGACGGACGGACGGACAAATGAGATTTAATGTCCCCATGCTTTCGCGAAAAGCGGGGGACAATAAAGGCAAGTTTTCAAGCTCACAAGTTTGGTGGCCCTTACAGTAGTGAGTTACATGTTGATGTCTGTATGTGAATTTACAACCTTGAGTAAAACTAACACCAGAGTTTAACTCAGAAATAGTTTTAGACCACTTACCATTAGGAGAAAACAAATCTCTGTCATATACGGTGATACATAATACATCTTGTTCAACATCTTTAATAGTAAACTGCATGGATTTATTCCACTTTGGATTAAGAGTTGCATTTATGACAGGAGTTTTGTGCTCTTGAGTGCCCATGCTAACTTCACAATAGGGGTCGCTCTTTCCTTAAAAAAGTATTGTTAATTTTAACATACATAAAATTCATACAACCACAGGCAGAAGTGATCAGGTTACTTTTATAATGATAATCATGATTGCACGATTATTGTTTTTATAACAATGGTGATCACTGTAAGAGATCCATCCTCTTATTGCAGATATGTATGATTTTTATCATAAAGAATAAATATTTTATATGATACAGACGATAATGATATAATACAAATGATAATAATATAACACACAATTCATATTATCGGAAGTGCTGATACTATAATTTAAATCTCCTTTGTAAATAATTTTCATAAATAATGAAGTAACTCTCATTAAATCTATAAATGATCAGAAAATTACTTTAAAATTTAATGAACAAAGAGAAGGTAAAAAATGAAAATCAAAAATTAAGCTTGCATTTATGAATTGATCATGAAAATAATTGTTTCAACTTTATTCCATACAAAATGTCTTATCTGCTGTTTTCATTCACTTTAAATTAGTGAAAGCAATCACATGCCAGGAAAATAACCCCTAAAAATCCTTCATCAGCTAAATCAAGACACCATCTTATTCACAATTGAAGGTATTCTTGGAAACATGCAGTAGGTAAATACAGTGAGTATCATTTATGTGTTCAGGTGAGTTTTTAGTGTAAGGTAAGGTTATGATATTGAAGTTTGGGTCAAAGGTCATGCAACATTTTTTATGAAATAAAATTATACCAGTTTATCTGTACCATGCACATGATTCCAGTGAGTAAATGGCAGTGGCTGATCAGCCTTTGTCAAATATTCCCAAATCAATATTAAGATTAATTGAAAATGAAAATTACTGGAATGAATTAAAAATATCCTTGAGCAAAGCTATGCATACAGTTCACGATAGAAAATAAATAATCACCTATGTTTGTTTTGTGGGCTATAGAAATGCGTGATGTATCATTATATGTTATTGTTTTATTCATTCTGATTTCCCAACATCTTTAAAATGTTTCAAGTAAGAGAAAATGTAAATACAATATATACGTATAAGTGTGTACTATACACGTTGAATGTTCAATGATATGGGCTCTTTATTTCAGAGGGTGTTCTTTTTAACCTTATATATTTAGACATACATGTATTACATGCAAATACATGCAAACCAAATCTGCTTTAGCCTTAGCGTACTGGAGAGAAATGGATATAACCCCTGGTGGAAACTCTAAACAAAGCATTTCTTATTACAAACATTGTAATGAGGAAGTTGTCTTGTTTCAAATACATTAGGAATTTAAATTTCAAAAAGGTCAAAATAAAAAAAAAAAACAGACTATAACTTTGTAGCTTGGGACTGCAATACATCATTTTTTTTTAAAATGCATCAACTGACAAACTGTGATGATCTTAGGACTCATAAAAAGCAAGATATGTTTAAGATAATTCATTAAATGAATTCATTCGAAAATGAAGTCACTGTGACCCATCCCAAAAATGCATCAACTATCCAAATTTATTGATCTTGGACCTAATGCCAAAATATGATTTATATGTTAAAGAGCTCGTAAGCAGATTGATGGATGGACAAACAGACTGACATAGAAGTATGAGAGCATTATACAGCCAATCATAATCTGTGTACTTTACATTATCTTATGTTATACTATGACAGGGAAACATGAAAGCCGCAAGGCTATTCGAGATATCTCGAGGAACTGTTATCAGAAAGAGAGAATATGATTGATGCATGTCTATCAAATGCCGTTTATGAAGATTTGGTATCTTACCGTTGGCGTCACTGGGTTGAAGGTCACATCCCTCAATGATCACCACCAGTAAACGGCCAACACTTGGAATCTTTTTCACTGAACATGCAAACACACAGAAACATAAAACATTGAACATGCACAAAAAGAAATCTACAAAATAGTTGCAAAAAGAAAATAAACTTAATACAGTTAAATGTGTACATACTTCACATAATTATCAGACCATCAAAGACGTTTACAACTGTACGTATCCTAAGTCACCATACACATATTAGAATTTAAGGAGGTATGACCCAGAAGTTAATGTTACTTCAATGAATATGATTAAACAATTTCTGCAGTGTCTTTGCTTATTTGAAAATTATAGGTTTTCTGTAGTTTAGTTTAAGATTCTGAAAATATCATACGAACAAGATGTGTTTGTGAAACACGGATGCCCCCAAATGGCAGCTAGGTCAGATACTAAAGTTTTTTGCCAAAGATAAGACAGTCAAATAGACAGACAGAATGATTAAATATGCCACCAAATTTCTAAATCCAAGGGAAATAAAAACCTGATCTTCACAGTATACATGGATAAATGCTGATCTCCGAAACATTTCTGATTCACATCTCTTATGATTTTTTTCCCCAGTGAAAATACAGCTTATATAACAAAGGTTTGACCTGCTACCTACCATGAGAATGTAAATACGCTAACCCCTCTGCAATGAAAAACTTTTAAATTGTATTGAATTTTAAATTAAGATGAAAATCAAAAGAAAATAACAGCTGGATCAATCTCTCATAATATTACTTTTGGATCAATAAAAATGTTACAAGTATGACACAATGAATTTACAAACTTCTGGAATACATGTATACCTCATTAAAAGCAGTTAGTATCTATTAGGCTTAACTTCTACGACTAACTAATCATATTTCATTATGAGACAAAACTAAATATAAATGCACACCTATAATATACATGTAACTACCATGGACTATTCAAAATGTGTGTGTACAACTGAAGACATGTACAGTCACGATACAACCTACATGGTAAAACTGGTGCCTAAAACCTATTATCTTACCATTGTTCCCTGGCGCTAAGTTTATACCCTCTACAATAATCACAAGAAGGCGGCCAACACCCTTTTGCTTTGGGGCTGTGAGTGCATTAATAGTAGTATAAATATGCTGAAGTTCTTTTAGGAACATTTAAAACAATTCCTTATGAAAGATATAATTTTAAACTCATTGACTGATTATTGTTTTACGTCACTCCACAATTATTTCTCGTATATGGTGATGGCCTCTGCCTGATGCACTGTATTGAAATTTGAGATGTTTAACCACTGGGGTGGTTTAACATAACGTGACATGGGATTTTAGTTATTCCTCATCCCAAGAACAGAATGCTAGTGTGCTTAGGGAGGTAGTCGAACCTGTGATCTCTAATTCACAAGCCAAGCATCACCCACAAAGTCACACTGGTTTAATTTAAACTAAAGATATATAATTACAAAATACCATTAACCGTAGGTTTAAAGTATTCACTGTAGGTGATACTTAATGAATCTAGTAAATCTTTAATGTTTTGTGTCAATCTATTTTCTTTAATATTAATAGAACATTGGCATTTCTAAAACTTTTTTGAATACATGTACTAACTTTTAAAGATTAAATTCTAGATTTAGCAAATTAATTTTTTCAAGCATACAAATTGGTATATGATTGTTGACCTTTGAGACACATGTCCACTTTGAATATTACATAGATTTTAAATGCAATCCCCCAATGTGATGTATACAGCATGGTATATATAAAAAAAACCCCAAAAAACCCTTGAAATACAAAGTTGAACTGTGCATTCATTTGTATAATATAATTAATAAAAACCATTTAATAATGAATAAACAACAAAACACTCGAATGTCCACAAATTTTCGGCCGCATGGCCTTTATCAAGTGGGAAATATTGAAAACAGAATATCAAGTTACGTCCATATAGCTGGAGTATGAAAGCGTAACTCCCATATAAGTAACTTCATGTTACGCTTTCATACTTAAGCGTAACTATCATGCTTCTATGTCAGTCTATCTGTCCATCCATCAATCTGCTTACAAGCTCTTTAACATCTAAATCATATTTTGGCATTAGGTCCAAGATCAATAAATTTGGACAGTTGATGCATTTTTGGGGTGGGTCACAGTGACCTCATTTTGGAATGAATTCATGAACATTTAATTTTTCACATATACGTAACTTCATGTTACGCTTTCATACTCCAGCAATATGGACGTAATTTGATATTCTGTTTTCAATATTTCCCACTTGATAAAGACCACATGACTGACAATTTGTGGACATTCGAGTGTTTTGTCGTTTATTCATTACTTCTTCCCTACGGAGGACTTTCATATAATTAATAAACATTTAAATATGATTCAATGACAGTATACACTGAAAATCACAGTAATACATTTGAATTTATAACAGTATGAAGAATTTATGTGAGCATTGTGGGTAACTGATATACATAAGGTACTTATTTTTTGAACTTCATGCCTGATAGAGAATGTCCTACATTTTACTAATATCAGACCTGATTTGTGGATACAAATGCATTCACTGATGGTAATTTTTGTTGATGATGTAACTAAATTACATAATTAAAGTAATTCTTTTAAAACTGCCTGAATTCATACTGAAAGATTAGGTATTGGTACCAAAGAAAAATAAAGAATTAGGAACAGTGTATTGATAAATTCAGTAACTGACTTCTCTTATATGTAAACGGCCTTTAAACATTAAAAATGTACAAAATGTAAAACTTTGAAAAGATAAACAAATTCTGAGATCATATTAACAAACAAATATTGAACAGAATGCTTAATAAATATGTACAACAAACAGTACTATATAGGAATTCTAAATAGAAGAAAACTTACAATTGTATGCCTTTTCTCTTTTCTTTTTCTCTGTATCATTATACGTTTTAGAAGCTTCTTCAATTTTTCGAACCCAAGAATCTCTGTAATAAAAAAAATTCAATAATCTATGAGAACAATTCATGTTTATTTTAAATCCAAGTTTATCAAGGCAAATTCAACATATATCAAAACATCTTGAAAATTCTTTCCTATTCAAGAACATTTGTAAAACAATATTACATCTACTTATTCAATGTGAAAATGTGTAAGATTTGACTGAACTACCTTACCATAAAAATTTGACGCAAAGCAAAACCAAGAATCAAAACACGATTAAATAAAGTTAATTTTCTATAAAACATTAATATTAAAAATTATTATCTCAAAGTCAAACATCCAAGTCAATAATGACTTCAACATATCAAGTCCAAAATCATCCAAAACAAAAACTTTTCCTAATAATACAATCAATCCTGCTTCAAGAGACCACAGAGGGGAAGGTTGAAAAGTGGTCACTCAACACAGGTGGTTTCTTAATTCAGGTTGACTTTGTACAGAAAATTACTAGTAAGGAACAGAGAAATCTGGTTGTTGAAGACAGGTGAATGCTAAATACTGGTGGTCTTTGAAGCAGATGTTACTATAGAAATAAGTTACTTGAAAATACTATATATTTCAGCATATACATCTTATTTTATACGGTACACGTATGTAGACTGTGTGATGAATACAAAATACCTTTCTGTCTGATTGGGACATTTGAGGTTATAAACTCGGTCTACATGGGCTATATGGAATAAGCAAGGATCAACACCTTCCTCTAGTCTCTTCACCATGATGTTGTTCAAGAAAATGGGCTGTAATGACATCCGTTAGGCATATCTATTAATCATAGCCAGAAAGGAAACAAACAAAAAATTATAAAATGTGACACTCATGTTAAGTTGAAACACAAATGTGACCAATGGCAGGCATTATTATATCTTGTGTTTATCTAATTTTAACAAAAGTGTACTCCATTCTATTTTTCTTACCTTAGTGAGTATTATAACTTACATTTTTGTACATTTTGTACTTGGCTTTTGATTTTGGGTCCATGACGAAGAGAGAGGTAGAGTTACTGAGAGGGTAGGCAAGCAGTAAGAAATCATTGAAGAGAAAACCCACTAGATCCTTACTACTCTTTGCCTAGAAAAAGAAAATAGGTACGAAAAATGTCAGACATTTCAAGGATGGTACATGAAATTCAAGATTTTTTTTATTAAAATGACTATTTTACATTGCTCAAATAAGTATTTATGATATTGTTTCAGATATGGCAGTTCATTTTTTGCTCCAAAACTGAAATACATGTATTTCATTTCTTAACTGTATGTACCAGTAAGTAATAGAATGATATTTTGTATGTATTTTTTGTGTGTGTGTGTAAAAACTTACTTTGTACAGCGTTCCAGCATAAAGTATTTTTCTGGGACCAAGACAATTGGTTAATGAATTAAAAATTATTTTCTGAAAAAGAATTTGAAGTATCAATAATAATCTATGACATCACAAACTATTAAATACTTAATAGCAATTTATTGATATCAATAATACAGTATGAAAACCATAACAATGATCAACTTCCACAGAGCTTAGAAAATGTGAGTTTGACTCACTCTTACAATTTACTGCTCATACCAATCAATTTTAAACTCATAGAACTGATTTTACATATAAAATGACAGTACGAAAAATGAACTGAAAAATGCAGCGTTTCCTTGCATGACTTTGACTTTTAACCTCATGACTTTGAAAATCAATAGAGTTTTTCTTCACATTATTGATGAACGTTCTTCAAGCTTAATGATTTTTTGTGTTTGTGAGTTGATTGATGTTTTCTGCTGCTTTCAACAGTTTGTCAGTCACACTGTGACATGGAAGTAGGAATTATCCAACATCTTAAACATAGCGGCACAATTCGGGAACTGAACCTGGATTACCTGCACTGCAAGCCAAGCACTTAACCCCTATGCTAACTCTGATAAAGCTCTGATGCAGAATATGTTATCTACAGTATAAGGTAGGCATGATAAAACCCGTAATAAAATTGACAAACAGAGACCAAATGGCAAAGAGATATTCTCTCCTAAATAGACTAAATTTTGAGTTTTCGATTACACTTTGAAATTCTTAAATATTACCATAAAAATCATGTGACTACGGACGAATATTGATGTTTTAATTATAGCATGTCAATTATGACCAAGTGAAGTGCAAATTTGTTTTTTAGGTATTGAGTAGACATCACTACTTTCCCTATGGCTTGTTCACTTGTAATCCTTTGCTGTAACTAATCTTAAACAATATTGTTCAAATTATGTGCCTATGGACACACAATTCCACTTAAGTTTAAGATCTTATAATGAAAAAAACGAAAACTTGGAAATGGCCTATTTACTGACCTCTGGAAGACCCTCACACTGTACTGCCTGCTGGACCCACTCCAGTTTATCACAGTTTTCTCTCTCCCTGACCCCTTCGTTCACCTGACCACACAAATCCTCTGCCGCTGCAATTGCCTCTTGAAGGTGCTGTCTATCTGGGTGACCTTCTGGGGTATACTCTAAAATCTGTGAAAACAATATTTCATGTTAAAGTATATGACATCAAAAGACTTAAGGTCTTGAAAGATACTCCTACTCACATCTAGTTGTGAGTAGAGATCTAAATGTATTGCACTAAGGACACCTCAACCTCATTTTATATGAAGTTGATTGAAATGAGTTTTGTTATTACAAATGAAACAAAATAAAGTAGTGTACAGAGAAACCAGTTCATAAGGTTATCCCATTCTGTGATTCAATGGCAGTGGTGGATTTAGAGGGGGGGGGTTGGGGGTTTCCCCCCTTTTCGCCACATATATACAAGCAAACATCCAGATTTGGCACCAATATCGAGTAGTTTGGCTGATACACATGTGGGCCCCCCTCTTTTTAGAAATCCTGGATCTGCCACTGCATATGATTCTCTAACAGTCAGGATGAGCTAAAAGATTTATACCATCAGCTTTAAAGGTACACTGACCTTCTGTATCATTAGAGGATACTTGGTAATCCTCTGCATTGGCTTCAATAAAAAGCTGCTAAGTGGCATTCCCTTGGTTCTCTGATCCTGGGTGCATTTCTACAAAAATATGCATTGAAATGTAAACATATTAGGTAAGGTTATGTAAATATGGATATGACTACACAACACAAATTTTAGCCATTCTACTGTCATTCTCCCAGAGTTTTAGGTATAATTGATTGATTGATTATTGTTTTATGTCACTCCACGATTATGTCACATATATGGTGACGGCATCTGCTGATACATTGCATAGTAATCTATACCTTTGCAAAGGACCCATCCGAAGCAATGAGGGATCTATTACGTGCCTTGCTTACCAGGACATGGGACCTCGGTTTTTACTGTCTCATCCAAATGACAGAACATCGGTGTGCCTACAGTGGGAATCGAACCCAGAACCTCTTGGTCACATACCCAGCACTTCATCCACTGAGCCACATTGGCTGATATTTGAGATATAACACCTATACACAGATAGCTGTAGTCTTTAATAAAAGAAGATTTAATCATAGTTATATATTATATATATGGTTACATATTATGTATTATACAGCTACGTACATATTTTATATATAGCTAAGTATTATAGCTATAGATTATATATCTAAGTGTTATTTATTTTGATTTCCAGATAAATTCTATTCTGTAATGCTTGTTATGAAATCTGTAGGTGTGTTTACTTACTTTTTGTAATTCTTTGAATTCTTGAGAGTTTTCAGTTTTACGCTGAATAAGAGCTGCTGCATTAAGCTGGCAACTACAGAAACGAATGTATGGAGACATGTGTGGGAACTGAAAGGAGAAAAGAATAAAACAATTATATTGGGGTATGTATGGAAACTAAGAGGAAAAAGGCATAAATCAATTGTATAGGGGTATGTTTGGATGTTTGGAAACTGCAGGAAAGAAAAAAAAAACATTCACTAGATAATACACATACAATTACTTTGATGTGATGGAATTGGTTTTGAACATGTAGTAAAGAAATGGATTTTATTTTAATCATAAAGCAAACACATTATAACTACAAATGTAGGTAAATGACTAACAGTAAATGTTTGATATCTATCCATTTTCAGAATATGATCAATTATACAGTAAAGTGGCTTGTTCGTTCACACGACAGAAAATACAATTCATATAATGCTCAATATTTCAGTATGTATCATTTCCATATCATAATAGAAAATAAATTCACCAAATTGAATATGAAATACTAATAAACCATCCTCCACGTTTACTTGATGTAAAGGGTCGCATGTCCAACAAAGGTAGCTATTATAATATAATCAAATTTTGCAAAAGTGTAAAGCGCAAAAGATAAAAATAAATATATGTAGTAAATGTAGACCGTACAGCGAAGTTTGTGAAAATATAAATGTAGTCATGAATTTGTACGTATTGAAAAGGTTGTTTATAAATTTCTTTGAATACCTTTTTTTAAATGTCATCAATAAATAATTAAATAATTGATACTGGTAATAGTGCTTACTCATCAAAAATATGAATGCTGCTAAAATAACTTCACATACAGCATAAATTTTTTTGTGGAAAAAAAACCCCCCAGTGTAAGTAGGGAAGAAATGAAATGTTTGAAAATGTACCAGTACATAATTTGCTTACATTTTCACAGAGTATATCACCAATGACCTGAATAACTTGACCTTTTCCACACATCTTCTTCCTTACTCTCAATGACCTAAAATATAAAATCACTTACGTCATTCATAGGTAGGTGATATCGAATTACGGCACGCAAACATATATATATACATGTGCATGATTCTTGCTGTAAATTGCCTTTAACAATTCATGGTGATGTTGGAAATGCATGTATAAATGATATCCTTACATTCTTGTATCTGCAACCTTCAGCATTATTTTTTGTCTCCTGATTTCAGCGAAAGCGTGGGGACATTAAATCTTATTCTTCTGTGTGTCTGTCCATCTGTCTGTCTGTCCATCTGTCTGCCACAAAAAAACTTTAACCTTGGTTAAAGACGTAAGACATAGGGCCTTCATATTTGTCCCTAATTGCAATACCTTTCTGTTGGTACCAGAATTTTTTATCATGTGACCTTGACTATGACCTTTGACCTACTTTAATTTTACTTTTTAACTGTAACACATAGGGCCTTCATATTTGACATGTGTGTCCCTAATTACAATACCTTTCCATTGGTACCAAAAGTTTTTATCATGATTGTGACCTTGACCGTGTTCTTTGACCTACTTCAAGGTTACTTTTTAACTGTAAGACATAGGGCCTTCATATTTGGCATGTGTGTCTGCATGCACAACCATGACTGTATGTCACAGATCACTGCATCCTTACGGATAGAACCCCCTATCCATCAAACAAAGTTAGATGGATAAGTATAAAACATTGTGTCATTGTAGAGACTACATCACTCGTACATATCCTTTTATGAGATTAATACAAACCAGTACACTCTCACTCCTTTAAGGCAATTACATGTATTCATATCCTCACAGCTCATGTTTCAGATAGTCTACAAAAATATTTACTATCCCATACATACACTCATAATATCTGTATTTTTTAAGAAAAATAAATTTAAAAGGACATTTATAGATTTAATACCATGAATTCAGCAACTCACTTCAGTAACTTAGTATTGCAGATGATGAGCTCTTTCCAGTTAACGAAGACTGAGGCTAGTTCTTCATCTGTCATTACTTTTGCTTCTAGCATTGGTCGATGAAAAGCCTGGAATAGAATGTTAATTTTCACCTACTGTTGTTCTGAATTGTTCTTTTACACTATTATTGACAATACAAGACAATAAATTAGACTGAAAATAATTCATCTGTTGTTGTAAGCCACACCAGGGTTACATAACCTGTACAGTGGCAGCCAGTGTTTGTTGTTGTAAGCCATACCAAGGTTATATCACTTGTACAGGGGCAGCCAGTGTTTGTTGTTGTATGCCACACCAGGGTTACATCACCTGTACAGTGGCAGCCAGTGTTTGTTGTTGTATGCCACACCAGGGTTACATCACCTATACAGTAGCAGCCAGTGTTTGTTGTTGTATACCACACCAGGGTTATATCATATGTACAGGGGAAGCCAGTGTTTGTTGTTAAATGTCACATCAGGGTTAAACCACCAATACAGTGGCAGCCAGTGTTTGTTGTTATATGTGACATCAGGGTTATATCACCTGTACCGTGGCAGCCAGTGTTTGTTGTTATATGTGACATCAGGGTTATATCACCTGTACAGTGGCAGCCACTGTATGTTGTTGTATGCCACACCATGGTTACATCACCTGTACAGTGGCAGCCTGTGTTTGTTGTATGCCACACCATGGTTACATCACCTGTACAGTGGCAGCCAGTGTTTGTTGTTATATGTGACATCAGGGTTATATCACCTGTACAGTGGCAGCCTGTGTTTGTTGTTGTATGCCACACCAGGGTTACATCACCTGTACAGTGGCAGTCAGTGTATGTTTTTGTATGCCACACCAAGGTTATATCACTTGTACAGTGGCATCCAGTGTTTGTTGTTATATGTGACATCAGGGTTATATCACCTGTACAGTGGCAGCCAGTGTTTGTTGCTGTATGCCACACCAGGGTTACATCACCTGTACAGTGGCAGCCAGTGTTTGTTGTTGTATGCCACACCAGGGTTATATCCCCTGTACAGTGGCAGCCAGTGTTTGTTGTTGTATGCCAAACCAAGGTTATATCCCCTTTACAGTGGCAGCCAGTGTTTGTTGTTGTATACCACACCAGGGTTATATCCCCTTTACAGTGGCAGCCAGTGTTTGTTGTTGTATGTCACACCAGGGTTATATCCCCTTTACAGTGGAAGCCAGTGTTTGTTATTGTATGCCACACCAGGGTTATATCCCCTTTACAGTGGCAGCCAGTGTTTGTTGTTGTATGCCACACCAGGGTTATATCCCCTTTACAGTGGCAGCCAGTGTTTGTTGTTGTATGCTACACCAGGGTTATATCCCCTTTACAGTGGCAGCCAGTTTATGTTGTTGTATGCCACACCAGGGTTATATCCCCTGTACAGTGGCAGCCAGTGTTTGTTGTTGTATGCCAAACCAAGGTTATATCCCCTTTACAGTGGCAGCCAGTGTTTGTTGTTGTATACCACACCAGGGTTATATCCCCTTTACAGTGGCAGCCAGTGTTTGTTGTTGTATGTCACACCAGGGTTATATCCCCTTTACAGTGGAAGCCAGTGTTTGTTATTGTATGCCACACCAGGGTTATATCCCCTTTACAGTGGCAGCCAGTGTTTGTTGTTGTATGTCACACCAGGGTTATATCCCCTTTACAGTGGAAGCCAGTGTTTGTTATTGTATGCCACACCAGGGTTATATCCCCTTTACAGTGGCAGCCAGTGTTTGTTGTTGTATGCCACACCAGGGTTATATCCCCTTTACAGTGGCAGCCAGTGTTTGTTGTTGTATGCCACACCAGGGTTATATCCCCTTTACAGTGGCAGCCAGTGTATGTTGTTGTATGCCACACCAGGGTTATATCCCCTGTACAGTGGCAGCCAGTGTTTGTTGTTGTATGCCAAACCAAGGTTATATCCCCTTTACAGTGGCAGCCAGTGTTTGTTGTTGTATACCACACCAGGGTTATATCCCCTTTACAGTGGCAGCCAGTGTTTGTTGTTGTATGTCACACCAGGGTTATATCCCCTTTACAGTGGAAGCCAGTGTTTGTTATTGTATGCCACACCAGGGTTATATCCCCTTTACAGTGGCAGCCAGTGTTTGTTATTGTATGCCACACCAGGGTTATATCCCCTTTACAGTGGCAGCCAGTGTTTGTTGTTGTATGCCACACCAGGGTTATATCCCCTTTACAGTGGCAGCCAGTGTATGTTGTTGTATGCCACACCAGGGTTATATACCCTTTACAGTGGAGCCCACATTCAATGGGGAGGAAAGTGGAGTACAGCTATGATGCAAACCTTTATTTCTGGAGAGTATCACACAGAAGTGATACTTTTCTATGTGATACTTCAGGCAGATACCGTCACCATACACGATAAGAGAATGCACTTGTTCAAATTTATTGTGGATGTTCTAACTACAAATCTAAATCACCCTGGCAACCCTGTAGAATTAACTCAAACTTGTGAATCTATATGTATGCTGGTTTGAAAATTTCAAAACCCAGCAATATCCACATATCATTTTTTCTTTTACTTGAAAACCACATTTTCACTGAGGTTGATTGATTAATTATTGTTTTACATCACACCATGATTATTTCACGTATATGGTGACGGTATCTGCCTGGTGCATCACATAGAAATTTTTACCCATCTGAAGCAGTGAGGGATCTTTTACGTGCCACACCTACCATGACATGGGACCTCAGTTTTTACTGTCTCATCAGAAAGACAGAGTACCGGTGTGCCCATGGCAGGAATCAAACCCGAGACCTTTTGGTCATGAGCCAAGCACCTCGTCCACTGGGGTACACCGGCTTGTTTCAATAAGGATGCTTTCAACTGATCTAAAACAATTCTTACAAATGGTGCCTTTTGTTTGCAGAATTGACTGGATCTCCTGATCCCAGAAATAGAATGCTGCAAAGTTTAATCTTAATTAAATTGATAGTACATAAGTACTTACATCAAGGACTATCGACATATCTGCCATGTATGTTTCTTCTGTGTTAATGAGTTCATGGATGTAGTTTTGTCGCTTACTTTCAGTGGATGATGTTGTGGCTAATACAGCAGGATCACTGGACCCTGAAAAGACAAATATGAATATTATAGATAGAGATATGAACTTTAAGGTTCGAGGTGCAACATTAGATCAGATGAGCTCGAGATATGGATTCCCCTTAGTTTATACATAGAAAGGTGATAAGTTTACAAGAGGAACTGAATATGAATTTCCTTTATTTCATTACACTTATATTTGCAGGAAATCATTTTCAAAATTCCACCTGAAAGAAGAAAAATTTAAGTTTAAGGAATTCCATGTAGAATTTGCAAATTATTTGGTCTTTTTGTTATACAAAGTTATTTCCCATATCAACATGTACCTGACATCAACACATTGTGATGTCATACTACATGTATTTCTATATCTATTTCCTGTAATTTTTCACTGGTTCCCACAGAACTAGTTGAAATCACAATGGTTTGATGGAAAATACCTGCTCAAATGAGAAATAACTCTGTATAATCAAAAGATCAAACACTGCATCTGTATTTGGCAAAAATTTTCTACTTTGAAATTTTCAAGGGTGGAATATGAGAATCTGGTAAATTTTCTAGAGATACTGAACTTTAAATTTGATTTCTGGGCAAAGATATGAACTACCATTCACATAAATATATTTCAGTAAGTATGTCAAAAACCTTTCTTAATATGCCATTAAATTTTATATTAAATATAAGAATGTTCATACATACAGTAACTTCCTGCATTTATTTTTGGATAGTTCAAATTTTATAAAAAGCAAAGAAAAAGTGAACTTTGAAAATCTGAACTGTTCTTCCAGTTCCAGTTTAAGCAATGTCATAGTCATCATTATGTTTTACAAAGGAAATCAAATATCAAACAAATTCTTCACAGCAATATCATGTAATTTTAGGACATGATAATTCAGATGAAAAAAGTAGTACAAGATTTAAAAACAGTCAATACAATAACAATGATAATGATGATGTAATTTAAAATATTTCTGCAAAAATAATTAACAATCAGTGTACAGTCATTGGTAATTTACTCCACTGGAAATCATGCCAAGTTTGTACTTAGGAAAGCCACAATACACTTTTTAAAAACTAACCAAATAGCATGTCATGTATTGTTATGCAATGAAAAACCAAGTTAAACTCAGCAGTGAAATTCAGTGGACCATATGATGAGGATTTTACTACAAATAATTTCAATAAAGATACCTGAATTGTCCATTTTGTTGATTGTGAACCTAGACAGCAAAGCCTGAAGATTTCAGAAAACCTCTTCACTGCCGTAGGGGAAATGAGGAGATTTTTAGATAATAGGTGGATCTTATTGCCTGTGTGTGTGTTGAATAATGATATATTATATGATCAACCTCTACTGATCACGAAGGGGAAAAAACCAACGTCATAATATAATATATCATAAACTGCTTATAATAAGAATCTCTTCATATAATTAAAACATTTCAAAATAATCTACACTGGCATATCATGCTGTTATGTATATCATAGTCTTCAATGTGTTTTATGATTATGTATAAGCTTCAAGATATGATGTATTTTGATTAGAAGAATTTAAGTCAAGGCAAATTAAAATTTTACAGTGTGCTGAATTTGATGTAAGTTCAGCACATTATTAATGGTATAGCATTAAGGTTTTGTTACAAGTATGCTTTAGAAGATTTCACAATGGAGTGATACTTTGCTTCCTCAAATTTTTGTGCTATTTACATGTAAATTGCGCTACTAAATATTCACATGTAATAAATCATGCTACCATGTAATCTTATGTAACAAATTATGTTACTATGTATTTCCATGTAATAAATTGTGCTACCAAGTGTTCACAATTGTACTACTAATTATTTACATGTAAATTGCGCTATTAAGTATTTACGTGTAAATCCAAATTATTAACAGAATGATACAGGAAACAAGGGACATGTTATGGAAGTAGAATAATAATAGAATGATCTCTTTATTTGAGTCGAATGTAAACAATCACAGAAATTACCTGAAAATGTGCTAAAATGACAGAGTTAGAAATGACATAAAAAAGTGTCAATACTTGTAGACAGCCTTGACTGCATACCTACCTAGTTTCATCAAAATTACTTAAGTGACTCCTAAGAAGTTGAAAATGTGAAAAGATTACAGATTACAAACGGATGACAGATGACATACTATTGCAATTTGCAATAGCTCACATGAGCCTTGGTTCGGGTGAGCTATTTAAAGAAAAGATTAAAACTATGTTGAGTCTGAAGTTTTACTCAGGTTTATTCAGTGGAAAAGAAGATCTTTTTATCATAGTTATTCAAGTATTGAGATTTTGCTCTAAATAAATTTGACTGAATCAAGAGAATATAAGAGTGGTTAGTCAAAATTGCATTGTAATTTACGTCATGAATATATTGTTTCTGTTAAGTTTAATCAAAATTGCTACCAAGATGTAAAATCTAGAAATCTAGCTCTTAAGAGCTAAAAAGACGGCTGCCATGTTTGCAATGTTTTTGTTTTGTTACTATTTTTTTCACATGCATTTGTCAGGTATCACAAGTAGAAAACTCTTACAAAGTTTCATTAAAACTGCCCTGAAAATGAGAAGGGGGGAAAAAAAAAAAGGTTTTCCACATGCTATGGCTATCATAGTAGCAATATTATATAATACAATACCTTTTTATCATATAAGTTCAATATTTGAGGTAAACTAATTCAGTTTCCTCAAAATTGGTATGAAAATAAGGGAGAAAATCAAGTTTTAGAATTCTGAAGATGGCTGCCATGGATGCCATGTTGGATTCCATAATATGACTTTACTTTTTTACAATAGTTTGTCACTGTCATGAGCAGACCATTCTCATTAAATTTAAAAAAATCTTAACAAAAAATGACGTAAAATCACAGAAAATTATACAGATTTACCTATGAAAAGTGGCCCCTGTTCTCAGCTCAAGGGTCAAGGGTCAGAACCTGAGAAAATGAAATTATAAGAGACCTTCCTTGCTTAATAGTCTCCATAATAATCATAATAATAAGTAGCGATCATGAATTGTCGTTCACAGCTGGATTGATGAAGGGGTAACGCATCAGTATGACTTTTCTAAAAATAGATCACTACTGGGCAGTAGATCTTACTCGGCAACAAAATGAAATTTTATTTCATCAATACATGTATTAAGTGGATATAAAGAGTTTTAAATGTCTTAACCCTCAAGATAAATTTTTCAAATGACTTTAAATTTAACAGTTCCACTTGTTTAGACTGACCTGGTGTAGATTGTATTTCTAGCATCATTTCCATCAATGCACACAAGTCTCTAACATTATACACAATTTTTTTTTAATCACAAATACGTCCTTTTCAACAAGTAATACTCATACAGTACTAGAAACATAGATGTAATTTTTATGCGATAACATCAGAGTGCTTGCAGAGTGAAAAATCATAGGTCTGATATTCATAACATAATTATATACATCCTCTTGCCATTGAATCTATCGTCAGTCCACTTCAATTAATACTGAGTGAAGACAAGTAGCTGATTTTGTGAAAATGGAACTTTCATACAAAACTTATGTCTTACGATGCATTTATTATCAGATATGAGTCTATTTAATTTTTTCTCATTCTCCAAATACCCTATCTCCGAACCAACAAAATGTATATTTTTAGTATAAACTTTGACTAATTGCCCTGTAGTCTGTGCACTTGTAGTACAAAGGAGAAATTGAAAATATGTTTAGTATCATAAAGCACCACCCTCTAAATAACTTCCTTTTGCCTTTTGTGTCAGCTATACATGACCTTCCTTAACAAAGGGCACAGACAAAATAGATACATCACTTTACTTAATAATCATAAGGAACATGAGATAGTACTTGTATAGTATATTTCTCTTTGGCTATTTATAGCACATTTATGAAATCCACCATATAAATTTTATAAGGTTCAGATGTTGATTCATCATCCCAGTCGTGACATGAGCTTTCAATGTATCATCAATTACTCATCACTGAATGTTTTACTACGATAAGGTTTCTGTCAGGAAATAACGCTATGCA
Source organism: Pteria penguin (assembly GCA_035048485.1). NCBI lineage: Eukaryota > Metazoa > Mollusca > Bivalvia > Pterioida > Pteriidae > Pteria > Pteria penguin. Next base: position 52,900,164 of record CM068581.1, read on the forward strand.
CATCCTCTGCTAAGATCCTGTTTTCGATGTACTAAAAATTTTCTTTTTATTTCAACTGTTTTGTCCCTTTTCATATACTTACCCATTGTTTTTCTAAATTGTTCAGTACAGAACTCTACCATAAAACTTACATCAAAGTCCAAGTTTTAGATTTAATGATTTTGTCTTCTAAGTTTTTGTTTTTAATAATTAAACTTTTTTTCTTCAATTTTAAATGAGTTAACTTTAAAACGATTGTATAATGTTTTTGTCAGAAAATAACAATATGCTTATACTCGGCAAAGATCCTGTTTTTGATGTACTTAAATTTTTTTTTCTTTTTATTTCAACCGTTTTGTCCCTTTTCATGTTTCTTTTCATTTACTTATCCATTAAGTATATTTTTCTAATTTGTCCATTACCAAACACTACCACAAAACCTACATCAAAGCCCAAGTTATAGGTTTGTACCTAATTTATTATTTTTGTCTTCAAAGTTTTTTTCTTTTTTTTTTTTAACAATTTTTTATATTATTTGTTCAATTTTAACTAAGTTAGCTTTGAAATTATTATATGGTCAAGAACTTTTCAGAGCCATAGAGTATATAAGGTATAATTTGAAAAATTATTTTTTGAAAATTTCATGGTGCCAAATCATAGATGTCATAATTTGGTATTGTTACATCCATAATAATGACAAAACAATATCGCAAACATGGAGAGTCTACTTACAGACAGTCTACCTTAAATGAAGAATAGGGTACTGATGAGTCATTTGTAGGACAAAAACCTTCGCATTTCTGCAGTGTCCTTTTGAAGTGAAATAAAAATCAACACAGAGGGACTAGTACCAATATACTAACACTGCATCTTGAATATGTATGGGTTACTTTAGCAATTGAAAATGGGGAAAATGTTTAGATAATTAGGCATATTCTGCATGATCGAATGCTCTAGCTAAAACTATATCAAGTATGCATATTAAACAACATCCACCTTTGTATATGCCGCCAACAACGGACACTTCAAGGTTGACTATCATTAGCAGGGTAAACCATAATGTGCTTTCATTTCAGGTTCTCGTTTAAATGAGATCAAAATAATATATGTTAGTTTAGGATAACACAACTATTCTTATTTTTTCTGAACTTAGTATCTCCTTTTAAAGAGCATTTGTGAAGTCCAATCTGTTTCCCTATGTATGTTCTGTAAAAATATTTTACTTGCTTACTAACCCTATATTATTTTACTATACATACATATATACTGTTCTGGCCCATCTGTTTTCTGTGATGTCTTGAAATTCACTCTTTTTAGATATATAATTTGCCTCAAATTTGAATGAATAAACACTACTCACTTTACAGTATCACATACGTTTTATTACATACAAATTTAACATGAAATTAATAACTCAGTATCACCACAGACACCAACAAAGTCCAGATAAAACAGAATCAAATCTAGCTTCTCTTGACCTTTCTTACAAAAATAGATGAAACAAGGGTCAAAATCAAAAATCAACAAAACACATTGTGCAACGATGACCTCCGATTTACCATTCTACTTCTCTGTATTATACAATCTCATTCCTCATTCGCAATAGTGATCACAGTATTCATGATTTCATTTGGATTTACAAATCTTTCTTTTAAAAACAAGGAGAGTTATCTACCCTCCTAACGTTGACAAACACTTCCACCTGATCTATATGTCAATGTGTATCAATATCTTTAAATTTGTATAAAGATGTCAAAATGATGTTGCATCATTTTTGTTTCAAATTTTCCCATGTATATATTCATGATAAAGTGCTTACATATCTATTATTTCTTCATGAATAAAATGTTTAACATTAAACACACCTCTGAATATTTTTGTAGGGAATCATGACTTCAAACCTTACTTGATAATAATTCATGAAAAATATGGAAAATGATATTTTAACAATCTAGATACAAAAACAATTGCAGTAGAAGCAAAATGAATTAAAAGCCTTTCTTCTCTTTCATTTTGATCTATATATACTTAAAAACAAATTTTGATTTAAAGAAGCACACCACTTGCTTCCTTCCAAGTTAATTCAAAAGTCAGATCCAGAGTTACATGCTGCATACTAGATAACACAAATCTCTGGATTCACATTTCACGAAATAATCCAAACATTATGCATATACACAAGATTTTTTTTTTATTGATTTTTAGTATCTAGAGTATCCTAGATTCTCCTGGATTTAAACACAGCTCAGATCATTTCATATTATTCAATGTCTTATTACCTAAAACAACCCCCCCCCCCCAAAAAAAAAAAACAAAAACAAAAAAATAAAACAAACAAAAAAAAAAAAAAAAAAACAAAAACAAAACAAAACAAAAAAAACCCCCCAAACACAAAAAAAAACTGCATATGTATGTGGCAGATACCATGTCTAATTATTACTAATGATTATTTCTTCTAAATTTGTGACCAGTTAGTTAAATACATTGATTATGCGGTAAAAATATTTGAATAAATGAGACTTTACAAACTTCTCAGCTACCTTGAAATAACAACACGGATGCAAACCTATACACGGTTCCACTATCAGTCTAGTAACGTTGTAACAATGAATATATAACCCATAATACTTAAATGAGTATTGCGTACATAAATAAACATCTATATAGGGTCAACATGTATATGTAGGTGCACTGTAAGAACTGTAGCCTGTTTCACAAGACTTCCCATGAACTTCTTTACAAATGTTCTTAACTTTCTATAAAAAATTCTGAGAATTCAGAAACCATATATCAAATCTCTTTAATAATTTCTTTTATTTGGCTTCTTCTCTCTAGAATATGTTAATATGAATTCTACTTTATCTATGTGACTATTACCTGTACAATTTTGTATTTCTATCATGTCTAAAATACCAAGAAATTGTAAGGAAGTTTGCTGGATTCTTTGTAAAACAGGTTATTGCTCCTAGTCATCGTCTACTCTAAAATATCAGTCCAGACTACCTTATATACTTGGTTTACAGGAATTGAAGGTTGTGAAATTAATGATGTACTAAATCTGTGGATGAAAAGCATTTTGCTAAAGTGACACTTAAAGTTTATTAAAAACAAAATAATGACAATTTTCTATTACAGTGCAATATATCTATTAAAGCAAAGTTTTCAAGAATATAAGAAAACTTTGGAGTAATCAATTAATCTTCTGGTTCCACAACTATGTTCAAATCATGGTTAAAACTCCTGAACTATGTTCAAATCATAGTTTAAACTCCTAAACTATGTTCAAATCATAGTCAAAACTAAGAAATTCTTTTATTCTGATGAACTTTGACAGACTTTAAAAATTATAAAAGCAAACATTAATATGACAAAAAAATTATAGCTTATGTAAATATCAATTCTTTTCTTATTAGCAAGGAAGCTTAATTCTTCACTTTTAAATACTATGATCTAACAAACAGATCAAATTCAATGATCAAACTTCTAACTGAAACTTGAACTAGAAACCTAATGTAAAATAAGTTCATGAATGCTATGCCAACTTTATTTCAAATACATACGACATACGAAATTCAAACTTAATAGGACAAACTGATGAAGCATAAAATTCCCAAACTAGAAATAAACTGCCATATTTATAAAAGGGTTGGTAGTGGTAATAAAAAAGTTTTTTAAAAAATTACATTATCACACTGTGCTTATAGGAAGAAACATTGTGTAAAACATTTCTTTTGCAATCATAAGAAAGATTGAAGAACAGATTTGCAATCAAACAAAGTACAAGTATTCAATCAAAACTTCTCAACTTTTTTGTCAAACCTTTGGCAAAGTACAACAATTATGAGTGCATATTGTTAAATGTATTGCAAACGGAAGCAAATAATATTCTTCTTTATTCACCCTCACTTTTTTTTCTCTTAACACTGAACACAATGGCTTACATTTAGGTTTTATCAAGGATATGACTGACATAACTATCTTGGCAGACACATCTATCAGACTTCATATTGCATCACATATATTATACCGACATGAGGATGGTGTAGAATATTATACTATAATGTTTGCGATTACGATACACCATATCAATCGTTGAACACTTTACGATGACTACAATGCCATTGCTGTAATGCTTTAAAGCAGAATTCTTTTTATTCTCAATGTTCAATGGTTTAACATAGCTATCTCCATGTACTAATCAAAAAACCTCTCATTCACGTAGGAATATAACATAATCTCACTCCTTACAACCTTAATTTGGACTAACAACTTATAAAAGCACTTTCAAACTCCCGTTCCAACTCATTGCTACATGACAGTACAAATTTGATCAATCCTACTTTCATATAAATTTCCTACAGTTATGCTAAGGAACTATCTACAGAATTAGAATGTCTCATTTCCTGTAGAACACCATCATACCCTTATATTGCACGGAGTAAGAATATCAATGTGGAGACTTCATTTGTATCTAATAATTACTTCTCTTCCTTCACATAATAAAAACATTTATTAAATTTTAAGGGCATTTTACAAAAAACTCTCTTGTTTCTGGGTATTACAAAACCATCAAATTTCATACATGAGAGAAAGAGAATTTTTCTCCGATCCATTTACACAAATTGGAATTTTAAATTTCTACTTTCTGAAAGGAAGCCAGCATGGGCTTCAAAATACTGTAGAATAACTTGTTTCTTTAATTTTTTCTGTAACTGAAAGCTATTTTATCATAATTCAAAGTGGCATGCATATTCTTCAATGCAACAATGCAAGACCTCTTAAAAGTGCTCTTTAAGTTATAGCTTTTAATGTAACCTAAATAAGTTTTTTCATTATCATTTTATGAAAATAATATACACGTAACTTAGACTTTATCAAACAATTAAATGTGCACTGATTAGAATGAGCTCAAAGTATAAAGATAACAGTTCTCAAACCTCATTAAAACTTACAAAGAACAGATTATTCCTTAAAACAAACACAAAGTTAGATAATTGTCAAGTATAATATGAATGTACAGCTCTTCCATGTGTTGAGGTACATAAGTTTAATATGTCTCGTACATATATTACTGTAGTTTTTGAAGCAGATAGTTTATAAATCATAATAATATAAAAGCTATGAAAAAAAAATTTAACAAATAAATGACTACTGTCCTCATTATCAAAGTTGTGTGCTAGAAAAATTGTGATATTTGAATAATTCTGAAAATGTGTCGGCTTGGAGTTTCACATAGTGCCTGATTCTTTGATGGGAAGAGATCTGAAACATTCCAAATGTATTATGGGGTATGACTTTGGTTTTATTGTTAAGATAGTGTAATTTAACGTAGATGAAATATTCCTAATTTATTTCTCATTTTAGACTATAATCATAGTAAAACAAAAGACTGAAAATGAGATTTTACTTAGAAACTGAAGATAAATCCCGAGGGGTATACCCCATGCAAAGACATTTATCTGGATCATCTCAGCATTTGAGAATGAACCCCATTTATTCACTACTACAATAGAAATTTGAGTCATCAAATATGGAAGAAATCTGTCTGCATTTCTAAGAGATTTGATTTACAGAGTTATCCTTCTTGGCCATGTCAATTCCCCTATAAAATCTTATACTTTTTACATACTTTTGTTTTGATATTAGATCTAATAAATTTGGTATAATTACTTACAACAAAATAAATCTGATTCCAATGTATGGGATTCTCGGCTGATGAATTCAGAAATATGCAACTAATTTTTCAAACACACATTTTTGGTGGGGAGGACAGTACTTAAGTTTAAAATATTTCACTCTAAAAATTCTATTGTTTCATGCACCAATTACCATTTAAGATAGAAAAATTCATACACTAAAAATAAATAAAATTACATCACATATACTAAATGTATACTTGACACATATGATTCTATGTACGAGTCCATTTTGAAATATCAATTACCATTTAAAACACAAATCTAAATACAATGCCAAGTACCAAAGCCTCATCATACCTTACAATCATACACAAATACAGCAGAGTTTTGTATAAAAAGGTTTAGCCATCTAACTCATATAAATATCTTTCTTTTTTTAAAGACTGCATGGTCTGTAAAATGTTTCAAAAGTTGCCAGTTTTCCTTAAAGCTCTTAACTGGTGCACATACATCAAAATGCATGTAATAAGACAATTAGCTATCAAATGGCTCCTATTCCAAAAGAATGTTATGAATGATAAGCTAGACATTATACCAAAAGCTATATAAATGGATATAATTATCTGATAATTAATTATTGGTATTAAAACCAACAAGATGAATTAAGAAATTTATCCACATGATTAAAATTCAAATTTTTGGTAACCGTTTTCTGTAACAAACTAAAATATTCTTTTTTTGAACTAACAGGTTTAATCCTGTGTAAAAAAATCTCTTTCTCACTCACAATTTGCGAAGAAATATTAAACTCCATTAAAATTGAATGATCATGCATCCCTTAAATTGAACAAATGCATGGTTTTCCACTCTTTTCCTTATAATAGATTCTATTGGCACACAAATTCTTTTACCATAATATCTATATTACACTAAATTCTATGTATAAGTACTGGTAAACATTCAAATACCCGAAAAAAATATTAGTAGTCAAATAGACTTCATTCAACAAACAATTCAAAATAATGTACGCCTCCACAAAATTAGCCCACCATGAAATTGACATAGCAATTGTCAATATTATAATCGTTATCATTCATATCATGTAATGCTAGTGAGAAAAAAATGGCAGAAAAGTGAAAGGTTAGAAAAACGAAAAAGTACTACGCTAAATATGAACAGCATTTTGAAGCAGGCTAAATTCTGAATAAGATGGTCCAGTGAAACTGGGTTGGTCAGTGTAGCTTCTGACCCACTACCAATTGGTACTTTACCATTTAAGGACTACCAATTGGTACTTTAGCATTTAAGGAAATCAAAGAATATCAAAATATCAAGAAAAAAGGTAACTAATGATGTGTTTGTTACAAATTCTCACTTACATGTACATTTATAGCAGATTACAGCTATCAGTAATTCTGACATCAAACAAGACTACTTTATACAGAGAGTTTGCACATGTACAACTAGTGGTTGTGTATCTTTCTAATGCCAAAGTGTTTGTATCAAGTTATAATTTTGTAAGAAGTGTACAGTGCAACTGAGAGGAAAGGCTAATTTTGTGGGAGGGACAAGAAGTGAAGAGGGGTGGGTGTCTAATTAGGGTCAAAAGTGGGTCAGATAAGCTGTCTACTGCCTCCCGGTGTCACTGCACAAGCATCCTGAAACAAGGAAAAGACATTATTGAAATATGAGGTATTCTTCAATGTCCACAGAAAAAAAAGCCTTTAATTCCTATATACATATAAGTATAGATTTGGTCACCATACATAATTTATTAATGACTGTTTTATGGCAAAGCAGAGGATTTCAAACAGTTTCTGAGATTTTCTTAGGATTTCATACAGTTTCTGAGATTTTCTTATATTTCTTTTATGAAATTAAACTTGCTTCATTTTCTTAAAAAACAAAAGGACGAAAAATGCAACGTTTTCTTTTTCAGCCTGAAACAACACCATTTCATCAAGGCATATGTTAAAATGTAAGAATCAAACAAGATTCTCCATGTGGTTACTTTTTATGCAGCGTCTTCTCATTTCTTTCAAAAAATATTAAAAATACCGAAAATATGAACATTATTCTGGTAGCTTTATTCTTTTTCAGTTTAGTTTGGGAAAAGATTCTATATACATTTCATTTTCATTTGTCACCCTCTGAGCCTTGGACAAGAGAAGCAATTGAAATGAAACAGGGGAAAAAATGACACTCCACCTGAACAATGCACTATTTGATTTTCCATGTGGAAGCCAGATGATCTTGGTAAGTGAAAACAAACTGGTGAGATACAGATATGTACACAAGTAAAATCAATATGCAAATAATTCTAAAACAAAAAACAAGAATCCGTCAAAGACGATATGACCGCATTGTAAAGCAACAAGCTAAACGCAAAATCAGCCAGTATCCCCTGAAGCATTAAAAGTCAAGGTGACCAAATTTCGCATCAGTCAGGAAATTAACAGGACTCATTAATGTCTCCATACCTACCAAGTTTGAAGTAGATTTCATCGACAGTATGCAAGAAATCTAGCTAAACACAAATTTCTGAGACCGCTCGGACAGACTTTACCAATTTATAGACTGGTCAAAAACATCAAAGAATTCAAGACTTACACATGTTCTCTTGAGGAGGCGAAGATGTCAGAGGGCCAACATAATTAGATGGGAACAATCCTATAACTCCATTTAACTCCCCTTGCCACCAGCTCTCATCATCTTTTTTAATAATGTTAATCACAGAATCTTTGTGGAATGTCAGTTCGTCTTCATGCTGTGCTGTATAAGGGTAGAGTGCTATCACTTGATCAACTACAAAAACAAAACAAAAATGGTGACTTTTTTTTTTGGCAAGCCATAAGAGATGTGTCCAGGAAAAGAAAAGAAAACTGTGAATCATGCATTCTATTTAAATATTACCTCACTTAAGTTTTATTTTGTTTGTTGTTTAATGCCAGTCTAGTTTCATCTATATCTTTGCAATGATCAGTGAGCAGGACACAAGTAAATCCACAGAATGAAACACAAATGCCTCTAGCAACAACAAAGTCCAAATGTTTAAGGGATTAAAAATTTATGGCGTAGGTTAAAGTTGACGAAAGACAGACAAACAGACAGGTAAAAACAATATGCCTCCTGCTCTATCGATCCGGGAACATAAAAATCATTGACCTTTGGGAGGTCTACTGGAAGACTTTTCTACTAACCTTGACCAGAATTCAAGCTACCCTTATTTGTTATGAATATCATATAAAGAGATTCTGGTAGTGGTTTGTTCTATATATCATAGAAACCATCATGAAACATCACTTTACAAATAAAGAAAGAGACATTTAAGTACTTTTATAAAGCCACTGCATTTGTGATCACTTGATCACAAAGTGTAAAATAAATTCCTTACTAATGCATACTTATCACTTAATTTAATAAGACATATCTTCCCAACACATCTTCCAAAACCCAATTGGTTTATTGTGGTTTAACATCCCTTTTAATATGCTTTCAGTCACATGGAGGAAATTATTAATTTCCTTAACACAATGGCACAATACTGGACTCAGACCCCGACCACCTGCACCACAAGCCAAGCACTATACAGATATTTCACTTTATTAGTGTCTATTACACATCAAGTCTACATGAGAGGTCTTACTGTATTTGTTTTCAACGATGGCTGTCTGCTGATGTTGAGGAGGAGGTATTGTTGGTGTAGCTGTTCGGTTGAGCTAAAATGAAATAAAATGTGAAGCAAGTATCTTTTTCGAAATTACTGATTCAAAGGATACTGGAGCCCCTAATTTTTAAATTCAGGGACCCAGAAAAATGTTATATAACAATATGTTAAACCTTGTTTACTCATAGATTTGTGATTCAATCTCATTTACTTTTTGATATAATTTACTGTACGCATTTATGCATTTCATAAATCTAACAAGGGCCTAATTTAAAAAATAAATTCTGGGCATCTGGACCCTAACTTTTGAATTGAATGTCATGGGCAAATTCTTAATTCTTCCCCTGCGAGGTAAAACAATGTAAAAGAAACACTTGTAATTAATTAAATCTAATTTTGAAATGCTAATTTTATATTCTGACTACACAGTTTAAGGAAAAGTTCTATTCATAATATAAAAAGAAGAAAGGAAAAGAAGACATGCTACATTTGTAAATATTTTTGCTTACAGTATTTGCAGGTGAACCACTTTGAGAGCTGGTATCGGGAGTAGATCTTGCACTAGATCCTAGCAGTTTGACATAATTGGCAGGAAACCAACCAATTTTCCTTTTCTGTCCTCGTGCCTTAATATAAGATTGAATATGAATAAATGTCACAATCTGGGCATTAAGTTTGTAATAGAAATTTACTGGAAAAATTAGTTGTTTGATATATGGGTGCTAATATAATTTAAAATTGGAAGAAAGTATACTATACCTGTATAACTTACCAGTATATTATACCTGTATAACTTACCAGTATATTATACCAGTCCTGTATAACTTACCAGTATATTATCATAATGCATCATGTAGCAGAGACTAAACCACATTCAAGAAAACAAAATATGAATAAAACATCACTTCCTTATGAAAGAAATGATGCATGCATCTGACTTACAGTGACTTTGTTTTACAAAACTTCTTTATGAGAGGTAAACTTAGAAAACTTGACAAAAGGAAACATTACCTGTAGTTCTCCCTCCCACCAGCCACTTGGACTTTTTTTGCGAACTTGTATAATTTGACCAGGTTGTAGAGACAGCTGTTCTGGACCAGTGGCTGTATAAGCAGCAATCACTGAGGCAATATCTACCATGAAAAATTATATATTACTAGACAGTAGAATGCAAGGTCTGAGAAACATTTGTGATTTACATGTTGTATGCATTAAAATCAGTTGTCAGTTAGGCATTGACACATAATATAAATTAAGCAAAATGTGTTTGTGAAACACTATGCCCCCGGTGGCAACAGATTCAGAAAAAGTTATTTTTAGTGTGAAGGTCATTGTCAAGGTCAAAAGGTCATCGACTTGGTGTCGTTTGAGAGGGATTCATTAATTGAGTACACATGTGGAATATGAAGTCTCTATCCCTCACGATTCAAAAGTTATGGCCAAGGTGAAAGTTGGCAAGACACAAACAGACAGACAGGACAAAAAAAAAGGTCACTGACCTTGGTGTTATTTGAAAGGACTTCATTAGTTGAGAAAGCGTGTGAAATATGAGGTCTTTATTCCTCATGGTTCAAAAGTTATGGCCAAAGTTAAATTTGTGAGACAAACATGAAAAACAATATGCCCTCGATCTATCAATCCAGGGACATAATAAACAAGAGGCCCAAATGGGCCTATATCACTCACCTGAGCATAAATTGCTTATTTACAATAAAATGACAGTTTATTTCAGTAAAAAATTTTGCTTTTTTTCTACAAGACTTTCTATAAGGTTTGGTGATATTTTGTGCAGTCGTCTTGAAGTGTCCAAAATGTGTCAACCAATCAGAGCCAATGGTGGCCATCTTGGATTACGGATCGGCAGGAAAAACACAACTTGGTACAGGACCTCGAGTACTTACTTCCTATGAGATTTGGTGGAATTCTGTGCAGCGGTTCTGGAGAAGAAGTCGAAAATGTGTCAACCAATCAGAGCCAATGGCGGCCATCTTGGATTACGGATCGGCACGAAAAACACAAACTTGGTAAAGGACCTTGAGTATTTACTTCCTATGAAGTTTGGTGAAATTCTGTACAGCGGTTCTGGAGAAGAAGTCGAAAATGTAGAAAAGCTAACGACGGACGACAGACGGTGATTGATCACAATAGCTCACTTGAGCCTTCGGCTCAGGTGAGCTAAAAACTTGAAAAAAGGTCAAAAATTTGATCTCAGAATGGAACCAAAAACAACAGCACTTCTTCACCCATGCCTCTAGATCATTCCTATGCATTCAGTTTATCTCTGTATGCCTCCAGTCTGAAAAAGAAGTTTGTCAAAGGAGGGTGCCCTCTGTGACCTCCTTTTGCCTGTAGTGGCACCATCTGCTGACTGATCCGCACAAAAAACAAAACCTTTGAAAAGGACTATGAGTACTTGCATCCTACCCAGTTTTATCACAATCCTTCAAGTTGTTCTGTAGATCAAGTTGAAGATATGAAAAATTGTCCCCCCCCCCCTTTTCTTGGAAGTCTTAAAAACTTCATAAAAAATTCAAAAATCGAGATATTGAAAAAATTCCTTCGCACCAGCATTCCTTACCATAGAAATGATTAAATGAAACCAAATGAATGCATCAATGTTTACTAAAAGAAAATAATAACTCTTTAATGCATTAAAATAACAAAGTCCAAAATAAAAATGAAAAAATGTCAAAAATTTGATTTCGGAATGGAACCAAAAATATCAACACTTCTTCCCATATGCCTCTAAATCATTCCTATGCAGTCGGTTTGTCACTGTATGCACCCGATCTGAATAAGAAGTTTGTCAAAGGAGGGTACCCTCTGTGACCTACTTTTGTCTGTGGTGGTGCCACCTGTTCATGGATCCTGACAAAGATGACCACATTTGTCGGGGACCTTGAGTATTTGATGCATGCCAAGTTTCATTGAATTCCAGCAAGTGGTTCCGAAGAAAAAGTTCAAACTGTGAAATGTTTACACCAATTATCCCACCCCCCTTTTTCTTGAAAGTCTTAAAAAATTCATAAAAAATTCAAAACATAAAATATTGAAAAATTTTCTTCGCAGTAGTATTTCTTACCATCCAAATGATCAAATTAAACCAAATTAATGCATCAATGTTTACTAAAAGAAAAAAATACCTCTTTTCTGCATTAAAACTACAAAGTACAGAAAAACGTCAAAAAAAACGTCAAAAATTTGATTTTGGAACGGAACCAAATATAACAACACTTCTTCACACATCCCTTTATATCATTCCTATGCATTCGGTTTGTCTCTGTATGCCCCCGGTCTGAAGAAGAAGTTTGTCAAAGGAGGGTACCCTCTTTGACCTACTTTTGCCTGTGGTGGCGCCATCTGTTGATGAATCCGGACGAAAAACAACAACACTTGTAGGGGACCATGAGTACTACATGCTTATCAAGTTTCATCAAATTCTGTTCAGTGGTTCTGGAGAAGAAGTCGAAAATGTGAAAAGTTAACGACGGACGACGGACGGTGATTGATCACAATAGCTCACTTGAGCCTTCGGCTCAGGTGAGCTAAAAACAATATAATTGGTTAAACAGAATTGTTACAGAAAACAAACTTGCAGATTCAGCTTGCTTTGCATTTAAATTTCATATCACTTTTTCATTACTGATGGTTTTGTTCGCTAGTTACTTAAAGTCACACAAGAAGTATTGCACAAACATAATGTTGGCCTATGGTTTTTTTAGTATAGAAAATAGTAGCACTTACAAGAAACCACCTGTCTGTGGTGGCTATACAACTCTACTTGGTGTAAAAAGATGTTCAGGGTAACAAGGATTTGTTCTCAGAATACTGATTAGAATACCCTAATCCCCAGTATATAAAAGTAAGGGGCCCAGAATAATCAGAAACTCAGATAAACATGATTCTAATGTGACATTTCATATTTAATCACAGTTTTGTAAATCACTGTAACTGTTATATTTTAATATGATTTGTTGTATGTATTTAAGCATTTTCTGTGCTTTCAAAAGAGATCCAATATACGAAAACTGATATAAGAGGGCCAACTGGGACCTGGACATCTGGCCCAATGGGCAAATACTAATTTTTTCCCTGTGTTCCTATGTAGGACTACCGTATTTACTCAAATATAATACACACTTTTTTTCGCCAATTTGACCCCTCATTTTCTCACTGCGTATTATCCACGCTTTTAAACTTCAGTGGCGGATTTAGAGAGGTGTTTGTGTCCGTTAAAGTATCTAAAGCCGTCAATCAAACCCACGAAGCTTGAGATATATCTATTGTCTGTATACTGTCTGCTTCCTGTAGTAAATGCCCAAGGCGATAAAAGGAGTAAAGTCTACAATGTGGCAGAATACTTGCGCCGTGTTATTTAGCAATGGTTTCTGATTAGCAGATTGTATGGTTGATATAATAATTTATCCTTAATTGATTAATCGATAGTTACGCAACAGGTGAAACTACTTGACCGTAATGGCACGAGCATCAACAGTTTGGATAACATTTATTCATTAGGTTTTTTTTATATATTTTGTCTTCACAAACATTTGCGATCTCCGCGTAAAGTTCACATAGTATCAGGGACGTATATATCTACGTCCCTGATAGTATAGTAGACACGCACGTTCATTCTAACGAGAGAGAAAAAATGAAGCGATCGTTTGGGACGAAGGTACAAGTTAAAACATTTTAAGTCTATGCGAGTTTGATTGTAAATGAAATGAAAGAGAGAAAAGTGTTGATATCACACGATGAATAAAGGCTGGTCGTTCTGTGCCGCTTTTGATGATAATACACGTTACGCGATTACACTATAAAAGGTATACGGCAAAGCAAATTCAGCTCGAGGTCTTGCTGTTTCAACACGAAATTGACATCTTGTTTTGGATTTTTCCCCTGCGTATTATACACGGAGTTAGACGTTTTTTCATGATTTTCGAGGTCATTTTGGGGGGTGCGTATTATACTTGGGTGCGTATTATATTCGAGTAAATACGGTATGTAACATTGCATATGTAACTCATATGGTGAACAGGGTTCTCCAACATCAATATAAATGGATTTTAAAACTCATGTTAAAGGAACTCTGCATATATATGACAAGATACCTGGTTTTTTGAGAGTAGAACTAGTGCCAACTTTCTGTGTATCTTTTGGTGCCAGGGACTGATTCAGGGACTGGGTTGTAGGTGGCGGCATTTCTGTTGCTGTTTGAAGCTGTGGTGTTGCTGACTCAATCTTCACAGCAGGTTGCTGTAATAAAAAGAAACTTTTTACGACTTCATTATATACACCATATATAACAAAGCTTTACATACATTTAATAAACAAAGATGTAATTTACATAACTTACGGTTTTGATTTCAAAATTTCAATATAAAATACTTTTTTTAATTTTTAAGAATTTGTATTATTAAAAACTTTACTTTGGAAGTTAAAGGTAACATTTTTAATATTATGTATGCTATTTTTTTTTTGAAAGTTGCATGGATACAGGTGGGTGCATTGTGGGCGATTATTTGTCTTCAGAGGGGATTATATTATGCTGTATATATTGATGTTATTACCTGTATAAGGGGTGACTCTGAACTTTCTACTGATTGAGCATCAGGAAGATTTGAACTGAGTGACTTTTGGTTAATAGAAGGAGGTTTAGGTCTTGGAGGTGGTATTTTGGATTTTGCAACATTATCATCTTTTGCTTTCACATTTGACTTAGTAAGTGTTTGTATAAACATGAAATTATCATCTAATTTCTCTACAGTTTCATTTTCTACTTTCTTTTCTTCGTTTAATACATTTTCTGAAGATTCAGTACTTTTGGTGCGGGTAAGATTTTGAATGAAATCAAAATTGTCAGATAAATCCTTAACTTGAGCACAAGTTCCACTACCTGCGACATCATGTGCATCAGAAGAGTTATTCTGCTCTAACAAAGAGGTGTTAAACAAGTCATCAGATTGGGAGAACGGAGAGCTAAAATTTTTATTAGAAAAATTGGCAAATTTATCTTCTAAACGTTCTGAAACATTCTCATTTACTTTTTTGCTCTCTGACTGATCCATAATATTCATCGTATTACCACTAACACTTGATGTTTTCACAGTAACATTGGAATCTGAGTTTTTATTTGCACTATAAGCATTACTCTGTGTTAAAAATGAAACATCCGATATAAGAGAGGAAGGGTCATTGGTGCTGACATTACCACTACCAGAACTAAAGTGATTTCCAAAGTCAGCAAAGGAATCCTCAAATAAGTTTTGGGTTGTAGAGGCAGAATTTAATTTCTGTTCATCTTTCTTAATGCTGTCAAAATCAGCAAAGTTATCAAATGTGCTTGAAGGGCCACCATCAGAACCAAACTGATTTTCAGCAAAGGGATCCACAATAAATCCTTGGGTCTTGGTGGAACTTAACGTTTCTTTTTCATCTTTGTTAGTACAGTTAAAATCAGCAAAGTTATCTAACTTGTTTTCTGATGATTCCGCAAAAGTTTTATCAGTAGAGTTAATCTGAATGTTAGAAAAATCTGGATTAGAAAATGGGACTTGATCAAGTGAATCGAAAGATTTAACGTGGGTAACAAAGTTTATGTTAGAAAAAGGGTCAGGACCTGTGGATTCACCTGCAATGTCAGTAGAAGGTTTAATGAAAGAGGCATTGACAGAGACATTTACTGCATTGACACATTCTGTAGCAGACAGATCTATTTGGTTAGATGGTATCTCATCAGTGGAAGACACAACTGCTTGGGTGGATGGTAACTCAACTGAAGGAGTCTTGATCGTTTGGGTTGATGGTATATCAACCATTGGGGAGACAACAGTTTGAGTAGATGGCATCTCAGATTCAATATTTTCAGAAGGAATCTCAGAAAAAGTGTTAACATTTGGAAAGTGACTCATTTGAGACACATCTTTAGTTGGAGAGTCAGGAAAATACCGACTGAGTTCTTTGAAGGACTGACTGGGCGTAATGTTTGTACTTCGCACTTGAGAACTAGTGACTTTATCAAGAAGTGCTTTATTTTCTGATGCCGAAGGATGAGGAATTGTGCTTGTGTATACTTGGTGTGAAGATCCTGCATCATTTACAAATACATCCGTAGAAAATGGAGACTCAGACACAAAAGGGTCACTGGGAAAACTTGTATCATTAAAAGGGTCAGCAGAAAAAGCAGAATTATCAGAGGGGTCACCTGAAAAAGCTGACTTTTCAAAAGGGTCACTAGAAAAAGAACTGTTATTTTCGAAAGACGAAAATGCTTCTACATCATTTCCCTCCTCCTGTACATTCACTGTATCGTTCAGATTTATATTAAAACGTGTCTGATTGGTGACAGCGTCAAGACCTGATGCAGAATCTTCTTCAGTATTTCGTTTTGGAAGGACTGGATTTGAAGGAATTGTCAGGGGTTCTATCTGAAGGTTAGAATCAGAGGTCATGCCCATTTTGTCGGTCACTATTGATGAAGACAGAATCTGAAAAGTTTTAATATCAAAAAGAATAAAATCATAAAGAAATTACTGTAGGTCATTCAGGAAATCTGAAAAAAAATCTTTCTATCATTAATTACACTTTAATCGATTACTGCTGAGTTTGCTTATATTTCATTCATATAAATGTCCGGATCAACTTACTGGTTCGGCTGCTTTCACATAATTAGCAGGGAAAATTCCAGTTTTTCCTGCTAGAATACCAGTCCACCAATCTCCCTCTTTTTTCATTACTAGGATTTCATCTCCTTGAATGAAATTCAGATCTCCTGGTTCACTTGAGGAATAGTTGAACATAGCAACATACGGCTCTGTAATCAAAGAATAAGCTTTTCACGTTGCATTAGAGTACATTCAAAACTCACAAAACTTTCCCACATTTCTTTCTGTTTGTTTAACACTACACATCTGATCTATACAGTGGCTGCCAGGTTTTTGAGTGAGGAAACCAGAGTAAGTGCAGCCTAAGAAAACAAGAACTTTCGATATACACTGCCAACAGTTTTTACTAGCCCTGACTAGCATTTGAAACCAGACTTGATAGATCAGAGAGGCTACAGTGAGTTCTCAGGCAGCCTTTCACCACATTTAGTCTTTGATACCCTCATTTTCTAATTTAAAAAATTGTTATTAAATGGGATACAATGGTTGAAATATGAATACAATACATTTTAACAAAACATTTTGTACGAAATTCTGTCGTGAAATGACTCTGGCCATCTTAGATGAATTTTTCACTAAGCAGTTAGCACACTTCCATTAGGCAGCAAGCGTAATACAAAGGAAGGGATATAAATCAGCTAAAACAGAAAACTTCTAATTACAGATAACGAAATACTAAAGTCATTCCGTTTAAATCTTATTAAAATGAAAAGGAGTAGGGTAGATAAAAACCATAACTGGCCCACACTTGTTTTGTTTAGCCTCAGGTAAGCATTTTATGGGGAGTATCATAGAAAAAGTAACAAATGCACAAAATCAGTGTCTGATAATGTTAAGTATACAATCCCTGTGCCTTTTTTTCAGGTGAAATGAAAATATCTACAAATTGCTATGTACCTCCTTGACTGACTGGCTCACTAACAACTGGTGTTGATCTGGCACTTCCATTACCCATAACTCCTGTTGCACTCTGTGGAGTATCAGACCTACAATTTTCAAAAAAAATTTCCAGATCAGTATATTTGAGACAGTCATATATATATAGTATATAATGCATATTCTGTCATATTGAAGTATCCATCTATCAATTCACAATCAAAAGTGTAAAATAACTAAATCAAGACTTTAAAACAGTTTTTTGCTTTCTATTCAAAAGTTACAAAATTTAGATATGACCTTATATATCCATGGAGTCAATATATATAGACCCTTACAAAAGAACTGTATACTTATTAAATCATACAAGGCCATAACTAAAATTAATTTATTGAAAAGACATGTTCAGTAACATATCACGGGTCATCATCCTACAAAGTATGGGTAAAATCGGTCAAGATAAATGCTTACACAAAGAATTATAGGGTACACATTATTGATGTGGGGCCCTAAATATATTCAAGTGTCATATAATTTTACAGCATTGTTAAATTACCTTTGAACTGTAGCAGCAGCAGGGCCACTTATCAATTTCACATAGGATTTTGGAAACCAGCCAGACTGTAAAGGATACAAACTTGTTCAGGATTTGAATTTCATATGAACGAATTTGAAGACTATAACTCAATTATGCATACTTAAATCACCATTAAAATAGTTTGGTTTCTCAAAGAAAAGAAAAAAGAAAAAGAAGATACTAATTTGTTATTATCCAGTATCCAAAACATATCAAGAAAAAAAACTGTTACATTCAAATAAGTAATGATAGAATATCAAATGTAAAGGAAGTCCATGCAAATAGTTGATCTGAAATCTTGAACACTATATTAGTGTTAGTTCTGCTAATGATCCATTACCTGGCCATTCAACTCCCCAGACCACCACATTTCCTGTTGTTCTTTGATAAAAATTATGTCCCCTTTATTAAAAGACAAATGGTTGTCTTTCTTAGCTTTCCATGGATAAAGTGCTTGAGCTTGAAGCCCATCAGGTGCTGCTTGTCCCTAGAAGAAGCACAGTTAGTTGATCATAGAAAAAGAAATTTTAAAAAGCCTTAATCACATGCACTCTAAGGTTAAGGTCCTGTCCTTGGCCTTGATTTATCTTAAAAGCATGCTTCCAAGCTTTGCTATTTTGTTAGTACAAAAAAGAAAGTCCTAATGGGACATTTATTAGCCTTACAGCAGTAAGTCTTACTACAACAAATTTTATCACAAGGTCACTGTGACCATGAACTTTAACCTTTGGACAGGTTATGACACTCTTGTGTCATTGGTAACAATGGTGTGAAGTATGGAGCATTCTAAAAGACCAGAACACAATTTCTGATTGTAAGTTCTTTGTGACTTTGAGTTTGAACTTGGATTTCAGACCTAGGGTAAAGGTCCTAATACAAGTCATGCTTGTGTCATACAACGGGTAATAAGTGTGAGTTATATATCAGATCAGTAGAATACAGAAGTAGTATTCATATGACAAAGTAGTTTTTATATCTTCTTAACTGGGCAGTCAGGTGGCTGGACAGACGAAAAGATGGACAAGGAGATTCCAATATTTTGTTAGAAAATGATTAATTACATTATTTTAACTACTTAGAGACAAAGAGGCACTGCTTGCTGTGCTAGCGCAGTAATTAACATGCTTTAAGTAAATTACAAGCACAGTTATACAGTAAAAAGTAGCAATCTACAAGACTGTATACAGTAAATCAAATAAAAACATTCATATTTATTATCATTCATCTTAAGAATTGCAGTTGGCAAGTTGAAACATTAGACTGCTATTAAAGATAGACAAGACAAGCGATGGAAAGACAGACAGATGCTATGCTTCCCACGCGACACAAAAATAACAATATGAAATGATTTATAAAACAAGTTTCACTTTCTTTCACCCACTGTAGTACATTTATAGTATAATAAAAAGATACTAGAGGTTACTTAAGAAACAAAGAAATGTAATACCACATACTTATATTAAATCATAAATTTCTCTTCAGGAAGACTTATACATGGATTTTGCAATGGCATAACATAATGTGTTGAAAGTGGTAAGTGGTAAAATGGTAAATAAAATGTATTATGTTTTGATGTAAGAAACTGGTAAAATACACTTGTATGTATAACTCAAATTAAAGACAGTCTAGACAAAGTGTACAATATTCCTCTTCACAGTCAAATCAGGTTACAAAGAACACTGAGATTTGCAGAGTATACATTAAGACTAGTAAGTTTAAACTTCTAACAACTATCATGTCAATTCTGAGCAGTATCTTATTAAATGTTTAAACAGTACTAACAACTGTATAGTAGATAAAATAAATATCATCTTTAAGTTTATGGTACATTTCAATGTTTCCACAAACAACACTTTAACATGATAATAAAAATTCCTGCAAAACATTAGGCCCCTTGCATCATTTCAAATTGGAAAAAGGTCTATCAAACATATAAGATAACCCTGAGCAAAAACATAATATTATTTAATCAAAAGACTAGCTGGATATCTTTTCAATTCTTCTGGTACAAAACACTTGGTCTCTGCAGGATTTTGATGTTTTAATGGTAACAGACTATATCCTCAGTGAACTGTATCATGATAAATTTTTAGATAACCGAGTACAAAGATTGTTGATCATTTAAAGATGACACAAGCAAAATATGTGCTAATTTCTTCTTGACATACCTGGCCTGGAGTAGGTGATACAGCCATTGCACCAGTAAAAGGAGATTCCTCTGTCGAACCAAACTGACCGAAACCACTGACTGGTTCAGAATTTGTCGTAGCACCACTGAAATTCAAACAACAAATGATTACATTAGGAAAAATTGTAAATTATACATACCATACAATGATATACAATTAGACAAATTGCTTTATGAAAGGAAGATATCCTAATTGTTGGGATTTTTTTAAGTCGCTTGCGAAAATATTTCAGTCATATCATGACATTGAAGCAGGAGGTTACCAACCTCTCACATACATTGGGATGAAATTCATAGTCAGACTAACACTTTGTCCTCAGATCATTCTGAGGAGGGACACAGTTTGATAACCACTGTCAAGAAAGGACCCACTGTATGACCTTTAATTTTTGTTCTGAAATCTAAAGACATGTTCTTCTTCCCCACCCCCCCCCCCCCCCCTTTCTCCTCCCAACATCCCTCTTTTTACTCTGCACCTGCATGTGAAATATGAAATCTGTAGACTTAAATGCTTTTGAGTTATCACATCAAACCCAAAGAGTTGAGTCAAAAGTTGGTGGACACATACAGTTTGACAGATAAAGAATGTGACTACTCTAAAAGGGGGCCCTAAAATTATTTCAAAAAGAGAAAGTCATAAGATAAAAGTTTAATTTCTATTTAACAAACAGGTTATGAATAAGAAATATTGAAGTTCTGATTTTATATACACATGTAGATCATATTTTTTTTTTCTAAATGTAATTTTACACTACAAGTACTTACAACAATTTTTCATTCATATTTTAGTGGCACTAATGATGTATAATACTAACTGAGCTTATGCAACTTTTCATTCTAGATATCAGGTTTAATGGTGACTTTCGTAATACAGAGTGATTTCCCATTTGTGGGTATCTGATGTCAAAATCATTGTAACCTTACACCATGTATGTCAGTGTTATTTTGGTGCCATCATTTCTCTTAATTTTACATCGGTTTCCATGGGACCAGCTTACCTGCCAATTATTCTATGTCAGTTGCCTGCTCCAAGGGCAAATAACTCTTTATTACAAAAAGACCTAATCGCTAACCACGAAATAATGTTGAACTTTTAAAATACGTCCTTTATTAAATGTAACTTTAAAATATAAACACCTAAAACCCACTTACATTGAGAAAGCATCTTGTATTGCAAAGTTTTGACTAGATTGTTCAGAATCTGGAAGTTTTTCAACATAGTCTTGAGGGAACCAGCCCTTATGACCATTTCTTTCCCCACCCATCCAGCCTGGTTCTGCTCCTGTCTGATCATCTGGAACCTAAAACAAAAGCAATAATTAATGTACTTGCTCAAACTAATGACTGTACTGACACACAAGATTTTTTCCTGTCTAGCACATAGACATTTTTCTATTTAACTATTCTGATGACAGGAATTTCTACCACTTCTACAAATTCATATGAAGAATGAGATAAATTATAAAGCTGGTGCATTATGTTAAGAAAATATCAATTTTTCATTTACATTTAATAGAAGTCAATGGCAAAGTGTTTCAAATCCTTACAAAATATATTTTCTTACACCATATTTTTCTTTTATTTATTTCATTTCTTTGGTTCATTTTGGATGCAGCGAAAGTAAACACTGATCCCCTTTAAAAAAAACAAAAAAACAAAGAGTCTCTAGTCAGCTAACAGTATGACAGATCAATGCCTTACCCATACTATATCTCCTGGATCTAAGGTTAACTCATCTGGATTTCTGGCTTCAAATGGATAAATGGCTTTATACTTGCTTCCTTTTCCTGCAGAATCTGGTTTTGTGGCAGCAATGGCTGCAATTCAACAATGAGATTAAGCATTATACATAAAATATAATTTTTTTGAATAGCATATAAAGTCACCCCATAAATTGTTACATACGAATGCAGCTACCATACTAAAATAGAATAACACACTTTCTTCGAAATATCGATATGATGAACTTCAAAAGATTTAAGAGACATTCTTTAAGCAATCACCGCTCAGTTGTTCGAAACTTTAATAAATGTTTGAGCTAACTAGTAGTCAATTTTCAACTAGCTACTTCATTAAATGCAATGACTTTCTTTACATTTACTTGTAATATATAAGTAATCAGTAAGTCTATGTCATTTAAGTACTAAATATTGTGAATTTAGTCTACTTTATTTTTTATCAAATTTCTACCACTAGTTAGGTTACCCAGTGGTTATTGTTTTAAACAATTGAACCCAGGAGTTTGATGTAAAATTTAATCACAATAACTCTTAAGTATACTCAAACCAAAACTAGGTCAAGTTAACTTTAAGTCTAAGTCTGAGTTATTTGGTTCCTGAACACGAAAATCAAATGTACATATTTGTATGTATAAATAATTGTATATAATGATTTTTTATTTTAGATTATATTTGTTAATGAAGAATTTCCCTTTAGAAGAAAACTCTCCTGACAACTTACTTATTAAGACAATAGCCTATTACACAGAACTTGTATGTAATGCAGTTGACAACTTTATTAACCTACCAGTAGATTGACTAGAGAAGGCATTTCCCCAAATATCTGATGCTTGATTGGATTGTGTATTAGCTGAGGAGAATGCTGACGACCATATATCATCTGAAGACGTGGTAGTGGTTTTATTGTCATTACTGAAGGCGAACCATGAGTCTTCTTGCACAGGTTTTGCTTGTTCTATGAGGAAAAATTTTATACACTGTTGTCATATCAAACGTATTCCAATACTATGGTGATGGCCTCTGCCATATGTGAGTCAACTTTCCCATTACATGTACCTAATGATTTTGTGGGGGACGAATGTAGTCCCAGATTCAAACAGTTCCAATTTTAGCACTTTACTGCTGGTTTATGATAATAAATTTATCCTTCTTTGAGATGTTTCTATGGAAAGGAGAGGTACTATAGAATTACATGACAATATACAAGAATGTGTGTTCATTTATGTACTGAATTACAATATCATTATCAAAAGAAGGGGATCTCCATGGCTAAAAATAGATTTTTAGCACTAATTAAGGATTTTTGGGTTACGTGGAAATATCAGACATTGGAAGTAAACTCTGCTATGGAAGGTCCAGACATTTCTCATAATTAAATCACCATTTACAGTAATCAACAGGATGAAGTGTACATTCATTTTTTCGACTGCAATGAGTATGTTTATAGTTTTTCCAAACATGGTATCTGCCAACTTACCTTTCTTCTTCTGTTCTTGTTCTTCTCTGAAAATTTTATAAATGAACATTAAACAATTATGGTTTTTTTTCGTTCATATTATCATGCTTTTACTTACGACATCATTTGATTTTGATTACAACATAGATCAACAAAAGTCTTGACTCTACTCCTAGTTACTTGTTAAGTTTAATTTTTTGTTTGTTTGTTTAATGATTCAACTGAAAACACTATATTACTGCAATGTAAGGAATACATCTACATATATCACATAGTAAACTTCAGGTTAAACTAGTTATCAAGATGAGGTGGTAGTGAAGCAAATGATTTGTGATGCAGGACTCAAGTTCAATTTCAAATTTTCAATTAGAGTTTATTCCATGACACCAAATATATCAAAACTTTTCAGTGAGATCACAACCCACAAATATCAAATTACATGTATAGCAAACGAGAATACTTCTTCCATGTAAAATATCCATAGAATATGTCATAATTAGTATTTGTATTCCAATGTATTGCTTATATTTCAAACTTATAAGTTTAACCTACTTCAGTCTTTGTGCCTCCAATTCTCTGCGTAGCTTGTCTTGCTTCTCTTTATCCTGTTTCTGTTTCAGGGCTGTTTCTTCCTGTTTTTGGCGTGTCTGTTCTGCTTGCTTTTGTTGCATTGAACTTATTTCTTGTTGTAAATCTGTAAGCTTTGATTTATAACTCTGCAAAACAAAATTCCATTCATGAACCTTACAGAATAAATCTGACTTTAGGAAAATCTACACCCTAGCAGAATATTTGAAACTATTTTCTTTCATTCACCAAGCCATGTACAAGAGTAACTCTTGCATTTTGCTAATATTACAAATGTAAATGTCATTGGACATTTATGTCTTTTACTCATTCCACAAACCATTTCTAATATTATAGATTAATCTTAATGAACTTACAGTAAGATCTACATTATTTGTATCGATTTCCATCAGTTTATTTTCAGTTTCTCTCTCTATGGATTCTAGTTCTTTCTTCAGCTTCTGTATAGCTGTTTTCTTTAATTCAACACTATGTAAAACAGTTCTATGGGGTTCAGCTGCAACAAATGTTTAAAAGAGTTTCAACATTATTTAAAGATGTGTTTAAAATAGCAAAGGAAGATTTGTATAAAACCATTCCTTTTAGCTGACCTAGAAAATTAAAGACTTCATAATCTTTTAATGATAATCAGCATAACTTTGTTTATTCATTTTTTAATACCTGATCTTAATTGCTTCACCTCGTGGCTGCCAGTCTTCCGTGAAAAAAGAAAACAACTGACCTTTCACAGATACACTGATAGACAGTAAAACTTTCCCTGACCAGATCATGAATTTATAATGAAAGAGAATGAACATTATAAATCTACATGGTGCTTACATACAACTTATATATACTTTCTTTCCTTAGACTATTTACAAGTGCCTATCAAATCCTGAAGTTTTCATGGTTAAATCTCAATTTTGACAGATATGTTTCAGATCTGAAAATTTTAAATACTGTCAAGTTTGACAGTATCTTTGTATAATGTGATAAGACATGGGTATTTATATAATAATATAGTTGACTCACACAATGGATTACTCTGGGCAGTGGTCTGTACTCTATAATTAAGGGACTCTCTCTCTGACTGAACTTGTATCAATCTATCACCTAGCTCCTACAACATGGGGGAAAAATTTTCTGATGACAGCGACTTCGATAATTTCAAAATTAAAAGAAACTGTCAGTTTAGAATTCTGTGTACATATACAGATGTTATTAGAGATGCATCAAACATGAGTATTATATCCAAATCATTTTAAACAAGAAAATATTAAATAAGTTTTACTGATTTATTCATATAATGTGAAATCTATGACTGTAAGTTTTACCTGGGTATTTTTTTGTAGTTTATCAATATCATTAATTTTAGAGTCTCTTGTACCCCTCATACTCTCTATGCTTGAAGTGAAATCAGTAACACCATTTCTCACTTGCTCTATCTTTTGTCCAATTTCTGTTTTTTTACCTTGCTGAAAATAGAGAAATATATGCAGTCAGACAAACCAAATTGTTCCACATTACCAGAAGGCTCTACCAATTAAATGGCATTCATCCATTTTTTACAACTTAAACAAGTACACTGGTAGACCCTTCACCTGCCTCTAATGAGGATCAAAATCTAAACTTGATATAAATGAAAGGCCATAGGAGTTCCAGTTTGTTTATTGTAGCCAGTGTGGCCTAGTGAATGAGGTGCTTGGCTCGTGACCTAGAGGTCTTTGGTTTGATTCCTGCTGTGGGCACACTGGTGTTCTGTCTTTCAGATGAGACAGTAAAAACCGATGTCACGTGTCACAGTAAGCGTGGCACGTAAAAGAGCATCACTGCTTTGGGTGGGTCTGTTAAATAACCATGGAATGACTTAAAACAATCATCAATCAATCGTTTGTTTATTGTTTTCATGCCAAAGTTTGTTTTACTTTTATGGGGACAGCATCTGCCTGAGGCATTGCACAGAAATTTTTTGTAAGTGATAGACCCTCCAAAAGGAATGAGGAATCTTTGACATATTAACATCTATCATGACATGGGATCTCAGTTTCTGCTATCTTATCAAAAAGAGGTGACACAAATTAGTACCCAGTTAGAATTGAAACAAGGACTTCTCATCACTAAGCCAAACACACTACTGATTGAGTTTTACTGACTTGTGTGAGTTTCAATGTATGAACAATATACAAGTATATGAATTTGGATATGAGTATATGAATTAATTATCAGTATATGAATCAAGAAAGTTAATTGAATCGAAATATCAGTGCATGAAACAGGAAATGAATATATGAAACAGGAAATGAATATATGAAATAGGAAATCAGTATCTGAATCTCGATATGAGTATATGAAACAGGGAATGGATTTTATAGATGAGTTTAATAGTTTTCAAAATGTCAATGAAATTCATTACTTAAGACATTTTTTTTAAAACAACAAGCTGTATGAAATTTTTTTCATAAAAAAGTCAGATATTTTAATATTAAGAAATCAAAACTTCAATAGAAAAAAACAAAACTTCATGAAGATATTTTCAGCTAGGAATAAGATCTTTCATTTTCCACTCTGTAAATGTGGTTGTTATGTAACACAAAGGCCATTGTAAATGGTTTTCAAAATATGTGTAAACTACTATGAAGAATTCATGTTGCAATAAAATGATCTTATAAAATCACTAAGTACTGGAGATCTACTCACCAGAGATTCTATTTCACATTTAAGGTTACTAGCCCTTAATTTAACAGCTGCTAGTTGTTCATACTCTCTAGCCTTCTCAGCAAGTAACTGTTCTTTCCTTTGTCTTTCCCACTCCATCTGTCTTTGTCTATCAAGCTCTCTCCTCGCTGCCTGTAATTTAAAAGATCAAAGTATTAAATAAATCAACAAGCTGTGTTTGTGAAACACTAATACCCCCAGTGGTCATCAACCTTGGTGTCATTTGAAAGAGTTTCATTAGCGGAGTACGCATGTCAAATATGAAGTCTCTATTCCTCATGGTTCAAAAGTTATGGCCAAGGTTAAAGCTGACAACAGACAAACAAACAAACAAACAAATAGACAGGACAAAAACAATATGCCTCCCATATATCAATCTGGGGGCATAAAAATCAATTTCAAAGGAGAAACATTTTATGAATGTAATAAATTGCACATGCACATATGTATATATATACTTCAATATACATTCAATAAGGATGTAGGAACAAATAACTGGAATAATATCTTAACTTGAAATTCTTTTGCAAGAGAATTATATATATATCTACATTTGCTCTAAACATTTCAAGTACATCAAATGAATTTCTCTTTCTGAAGGAATATTGATAACAATCATACACACATAACAAATGTTCTCAAACTAGCTATGCAGGATTTCTATACTTTTTTCTATATCAACCTAAACCTATCTAATATTTCTTTGAAAGAGTACACTGAACACACTTCTCTTTGTTCCATCATTTTTTGCCTTTGTTCTTCCTTTTCTCTTTCAATCTGTCTCTGTTTTTCTAGACGACGCTCCATTTCTTGAAGTCTTTTTCTTTCCTGCTCTTGTCTATTTATAAACAAATATATGATTTAAAATCATGTAAGTGAACTAACCCTGGCATACTGTATAACAAACTCTTAAGCCAAGCATTAAGCAGGCATGTGGCTATAAATGAAATAAAGCTGGCATATTCTTTAAGAAACACTTAAGCGATGTATTAGACAAGAGTGCCTATTAGACAAGAGTCTCTTAAGCCAAGCATTAAGCAGACATGTGGCTATAAATGAGATAAAGCTGGCATATTCTTTAAGAAACACTTAAGCGATGCATTAGACAAGAGTGCCTATTAGACAAGAGTTGTAATCCTAAATGTGAAATAACCCTGGCATAGAGTTTAACAAACACTTAAGCCGTGCATTAAATAGGAACGGCTATCATTTAGGTGAAATGACCCTGTCAAAGTGTTAAACAAAACTCATAAATCATGCATTAGGCAGGAGTGGCTATTATATAAAGAAATAACTCTGGTTTGGAGTTAAACAAATAATGCAAACAAATCTACACCTTTAAACTTATTTTTACAGTATGTATATATAGTTAACCTATATCTTTCTCTTTTTTCCTGTTCTTGTCTATCCTTCTCTAATCGTGCCTCATTTTCTCTCTTCATTTGATCTGCCAAAGCTTGTCTTCGCTTATCTAATTCTGCTTGACCTTTATCAAAGTTTTGTTTTCTTCTGTCCTCAAAAGTAACTGTTAAAATACGTATACTGTGTACTAATTATGTAATCTATAAAATCCTATAAAACATGAGGTTAATTTTCGTAATTCAATTTCAAAGCTAAGAGAAACTCTAATAATTACAGATCTTTATTTTAAGATTAATTCAAAGACAAAAAAATTATGATGTCTATATCATACAGGTATTAAATACAAATATACATGTACATACAAGATGGTTTATCTTCTTCCGCAGTTGTCTCCCCATTAGTTGCTGCAGGTGGTGCTTGAGGTTGAAGCATTCCCATACCACCCAACAGTTCTCCAAACGAATCACTTTTCTGGCCACCTAATATACATGCACAATACACATGTAAATCACAACTGTATTTTACAAGACTTGTACAAATTTTCACAAGCTTCTTCAAAATGTGTATTTTTAACTTTCATGCTTGTGTAGTGATAAGTATTTTCTGTTTAACCATGAACTGAATATTGAAATAACTTTTAAATATTGATGAAAAACAATTATGATAATTAAAGTTATTTACCAGTGGGTTGAGGAGCAGCAGGAACATTTCCGAAGCTTCCTGACCTAGATTTCCCAGGAATTAGTTCAGGCGGTAGCACACTAGGAAGAATTTGACCCATTTTGGCAACATCAGACAGATGCATGGCAATACAAAATTCATCACACGTCAGCTTACCATCTTTGTCTATGTCTGACAAGGTCCTGAAACATGGTGAAATATAAAGATTTTATGTAAATGTACAACTAATTTCTAACTAAATGAAACATGGGTAACACAATATTCCATTAGGTTGACTAATCTCTACAAAAGTGTACTCAGTCTGTATGATCACAAAGCATTTGTGTAGACCCTCTCACTCGAACTAATTCTCTTGGACCTTTGAAGTTTGATATATCAAAGGTAAATGAAATGCATTGTATATCATAAACTTTTAGAGGATAAAAATGACAGTGTCTCTTGATAAATCACAGGAACATAATATTCACCTTGTTGGAAATCTGAGTATTGAAAATTTACATACCATATTTGAGCTAATATATTCTGTGACAGTCCTGTCTGTACAAGCAAAGACCTAGCTTCATTACCTGTCAAAACAGATTTTTTCTTTAAAATATCATAACAAACTTTCAAATAATTTTTTGTAATACATTGTATTATAATACTACTCCCCTTTTATCTATTTCAATCACATTTAAAGTCAAGTTGATGTACTTTCCATTGTATATATTTATCATGTCTTTGGAAAGCAATGTTTGAAAATTATATCTCAGAAGCGAGCCCTTCATAAGACATTATCTTGTTGCTCAATCCTGAACTGAATTTCACCATAATTAACACATATGTGTTTATTCAATTATAAATACTGTTTAAAGGAAAACTAATATGTAAAGATTTATTTGATTTGATTTTGATTTTGACACAAATTCAAGAAAAACAATACAAAGACATAGCTCTACACGATTCCCATCATAGTGACTGAAGCCTATAAACATGAACTGCAATAAACTTCCACACAAAACGGTATATGGTGATAGGAGTTTCAGTTCTTTGATTCTTTAATGAGAAGCAATAAAACCAATTTTCAATCCAGGGACATGTAAATGTATACCTAACATAAACAACATGCAATGTGTTTGACAAACATAAATATGTTTTTCAAAATCTCTAAATATAACACCACACTAAGGTAAAAGATGAACAAAAAAACATTCATTTCATTACTATATGCATGACATACTTGTAAGAAAGCCTCTTTTATTCCTGTCATTCGTATTAAACATCTGAGTATATTTCAGTTTACTGTTATGTGGCATGGCCATTCCTCCTGCTGCCGCTGTTCCTTGACTGTGATATACAAAAATAAAAATAAATCAGCATAACCAATAGACTATGGGAACACAATTTCTTAAGTTTCCTTTAACATTACAGGAATTTGAAAAGAATCCCTAGAATCTCCTATATTACACCATGTTTATTGGGATATTTTTGTTTGGAGTATTTGAATAAATCAGTTTTCTATCAATTCATTGCTAAAGTATTGTATCAATGAAAATATAATATCCATTACAAGCTGTGTTTGTGAAACACTAATGCCCATGGTGGCAACATGGTCCAAAAAGTTATTTTTAGCATGAACGCCATTGTCAAAGTCAAAAGGTCATCGATCTTGGTGTCATTTGAAAAGGTTTCATTAGTTGAGTATGCATGTCAAATATGAAGTCTCTATCACTTATGGTTCAAACGTTATGGCCAAGGTTAAAGTTTACAACAGACAAGCAAACAAACAGACAGACAGGACAAAAACAATATGCCCCCGATCTATTGATCCGGGGGCATAAAAAAAATATCAGTTTGGTTTAATAAATGTTTTATTCTTAACTGTATCCAACCCTAATTACATACGTAGGTGGAGTAGCAGTGAAAGAACCAGTCCTTGGTTTATCTGCTATGCTTCCTGGGGGAATCCCCATTGCTGGTGGCATGGCTCCTTATAAAAAGAAATAATAGAAATTGATATTTTGATGGAAAATTCCAAAAAAAAAAAAAAAATAAATTAAAGAGATATTTTTTTTCAAGATTCAAGAAATCCAAAAATGCTTAATCTGATGCAAACCTCTTGCAAGAATAACATATACAAGATGGAAGGACTGAGTGATACAACAAAATTTTTGATGCTTCGAAATTAGCTTTGTTGGTTCAGTTAACTGATTATGCAATTAAGATTTCAATCTGGTTGAGGTTGAATTTCATCAAGTGCATGAAAAGACGACAGCAGTCAAAAAATGATCTCTTGTAGGAACTTGTGTTGAGCGATTTTGAATTATTATTTAGAGATTGAGTCAAGGTTTCAAACTGTTTGCGAATTATATACAGATACTTTTATATATCACACAGGATTTACTAGTTCAAGGAAGGCTCTTTGACAAAACAACAGATTTTTTAAAAAAGTTTTCACAAAGCGAGTGAAAAATGTGAGAGAGAGTTTCACACTTCAAAAGATTACTTTGTCATGTTTATCAAAACATCTTAGAAATTAAAATTTTAAGTTTCACATAAGGTACCAATGATGTAATTACTTCTATTTTCATCTAGATTAAACTTGCTAAAAGTTTTCTAAAAATGAGAGCATTTCATACAAAAACAAAGTAATACTTTGTATCTCTTTAATGTTACCATACTCACCCATAAAGCGGACCTGTCCCATCACAGGGGCAACACCGTTTGACATGATAGGCATAGTGAGAGAACTAGAGGCCATGGCAGTGGGTGCCATCCCTACCATCATAGGCATTCCTGTGCAGGGAGGAATCAAAGTGCATAGGTCAAGGGTGGTACAGATATATGGGTAATGTGTACAGTACATGTAATTGTGACAGGGTTTTATCACCTCTCAAGGGAAAACCAGAATTTCCAATTATAAAAATGATAATACTGGTGAAAAAATCAAAGTATAAATAAGATATCAAAGTCTGCACATTATTTAAAAATGTGATCAGAAAAGCTCAACTGAGCTTGGTAGATTAAGTGAGCTAAAAGCATACATTTTTAATTCTAAGAATCTGTCCATAAAAAAAAGATAAAGTTGGTAAAAAAATCAAAAAAGAAAATCAAAATCTCACAGTGTAAACATCTGAAAATTATATATATCCATAAAAATGCAATAAACTGATATTCACTGTCCTTCATCTTTCTTAGGTTACTCCAGAATTATAAATCTTTTATGCACATTTCATGTCTGAAATCAGGTTTAACAATGTGGAAAATTTAACTGCAAACTGAGAAGAATTGAGGACATTTTACATATAGAATATGGATAGCTATTTCAATTATATATACATCTGGGTTATGAATGACCTTTGACACCCATGATTTATGCAATAAAACCCTGTGTAAGAATGTTAAGTATTCAAAATCTAAAATGTTCTGCACTCTTAATATGACACAAAATATATCTCACTAAGGTCACGGTTGAATTACCTAAGAGTAACATTTTTGTTAAGTAAAACTGTAGGATGTTGATACAATAAGTGTATTATACAAATAGGTTATGTGCTTTGTGAATACAATTTCAATTTCTACAATCTACTTCAAGATGAATTATATCCTTAAGTTTATCGATTATTTATGATAGTTGTTCACAGAAATAAAAAAAAATGTTAAGAGAAAAGTGGATTCTTTTAAATCTGATCATATATTTGAGCAAAAAACTATCAGATAAACTGTAATTGCAAAATCTGACGGTACATATTTTGCTTCATACACATATTATGATAGTTCATGTGGTTTCCATTATAAATTCTGTCATATTATTTACAGCTAATATGTTGTATATTATGCCTCTCATGATGTTCATTATAACAAACAAGTGTAAGGAAAATATTTTTCTGTCTTGCTGATAATTTTCATTTACAAGCCAGACTTTTCTTTATACAAATGCAGAAACACAGACGTTAAATAGCACCTAGCATAATATAATACATTTTCGTGAACGGACATTTACATGGACCATCATATCACATATTAGTTCTGCCTCTTTCATTTTGATCAATATTCTCATTACCATAAACATTTAGATATAATTTGGCAGCAATGCTATCTTTAAACCAGATTGCATTGATAATTTAAAGGTAAATGAAAACTTTTAGGAAGGAAACAAGATATGACAACTATGTAACATTTTAAGATGATTACTAACGGGATTTATTTTTCACATGATATTAGTTGATATTTGCTTACTATTTTATCTGAGGATGACAAAGTTAGAGAGTGAGATTAATGTTGCAAGTGACCTGATATTTCATTTAGAATTGTCATGTATTTTCTCCCTAAGAATCAAATACTGTGAATGGTGATAGCTTCACACATATCCGCATTAAATGAATGTAACTCTTTCTATCTCAGGAATCTAAAACCTCAAGAAATGTTTGGCGGTTGGCAGTTTTAGACTGTCTGTTGGATTTTGTGATTAATTCATATTAAATGTACCAAATCTGACATAAATGTTAGATTCAGTATACATGTAGCCACATTAGTTTTTCTCTAGAAATGTTGTAAATGTTGAACCTTTCACACAATTCCTAAGGGTGAACTCGGGAACCTGATAAATCACATGTGAGAGCCATTTTTCACAAACCAGTCCCATTTTCTAAATGCTGTTATATACATCCATAGTCTGGTCTTAATAAATGACAACTTTTTAACAACTTCCATTTTATAAAGTGAGACAAGGCAGACTGACATTCATTGTCAGGAATATGTGGATGTTGGTTTGGTGTTGATGCTGTCAATCTATTGGTACTTAAGTTCATCTGTCTGAACAGTAAAACTTCAATTGCTGTATATGTAAAGATATTAATAATCCTACGCCAGCATTAGAGTGGATAGTGAGAGGTTTTGTAATAGGAGTGAAATACCTATTGAGAAGATTTGATACAAGAGTGGGTCCTATAGGACTTTTAATATGGGGTGATATATTTTGTTCATGATACAATAACAATTAGATATAATGGAATTCTGAGGCTTTATTATCAAACAAAGATGACAAATTACTATAGGAATACAAAGAAATGATTTGGTGTTTGGGTATAATAATATCAGATAAAATGAAAAATCAGTTGTCAGTGGAGTCTGCTGTACTATACACACACACACACACTCATATATATATATATATACATGTTTATATATTTATTTATTAAATATATATTTATCTGAGGTAAATCCATCGACAAGTAAAACAATTTATTTGTATTTTCTTCAAGTAATTTAAAGTTATTTCTCTGTGTTAAGTTTCTAGTAACTGAACAATTGTCCACAATATGTGAAGGGTGTGCTGCTGTGCGACTGTGTACCCTTATAATTATACCTACCCATTGACATAGGCTGGGTGCCTACCATTGGCTGAACACCCATAGGTGGTACTGCCCCTACTGGCATCATTGCTGATCCTCCTGGCACAGTGCCAAAGGATCCCATCATTGGGGAAGGATCAGCTTTCATTGAGGCTGGAAGGGTTTTCGGCAGCTCAAATCCCTGAAGCTTCTTTTTGATAAGGTGCATGGCAATAGAAAATTCTTTTTTGTCCATTTTACCGTCATTGTTCATGTCAGCCATCATCCTAAAAATAAAACAACATGTTGCAACATGGAACATTAAAATTCTTTTTAATGAACTTGATATCAAAACCTGTAAATAGAAAGGATTTATCCCATACTCTTCAATAATTCTTGTTAGAGAAAATACGAAAGTGACATTTTGCCAGATCTGTAAGTTTGCTTGCACTTATCCATGCCATTACACAAGAAATTAATCATTGTACTCTCTGTTGACCTTTATTCTAAAATATGGGAGGTACTTCAAAGATACTCTCAATTTCATAAACTGATTATAAAATTTTCCTACACTGGTCATGGGCATAAAATTTTCGACCACACTCATAATTTTAAACCAACTAACAAATTAAGATTTTATCATTTCTTCTCAGTACAGAGTCTGACTGATAATCACAGAACCGTAAGAAAATGTAGATTTACACATATTATATATTTTAGCTACTTCATTTGGGTACTGACACTTTGGATGAAAATAGACTGAGCAGATATCAGTTTCATTGGTTTATTTCCAGGTTTTCCCCCGATCATATATGACTGTAGATATGATTCATAACTTACCATATCTGACCCAGGACTGGGGTAGGAATACCCGATTGCATGAAAAACCCTTTGGCTTGCTCTCCTGCAAACAATTGTAAGTATGTTCAGACTAACAATCAAGTTGTAAACAGAAATGAAAATGCTGATAACCTGTATAGACATGGCAATGAATCAATGCAATTAGAAACAAATTGAAATTTTTTATAAATGTTCAGTAACTCATGGCAAATTATTGGTATGCCTGCGTATAAAACTCTTGTTATCTCTGATTGCCATGATGAAAAAGGTATGATGCGTAATTCTCCTTGATTTTCGGAAATGAGCTACTTATATGTAAAATCAAGGGCAGATTTTTAAGGTAAAGTTTAAAATCACAAAGTTTTCACCTCAATTGAAATCCTCTCAGTACAACATGGGTCTTGGAAAGATCATGATGATGACATATATTATCAGTGATCTACAACAAGGTATTTAGTGAACTGATACAAACCTGTTACAAAACCATTAACAGGTTTCAGCTGATAAAACTGGGAATCATGTTTAGCTCTCTCCTCACCAGTAATCCTCCAATCTCCTCCTAACACAACATATACAATATATTAGTGACTCTGTAAATAGGCTCTCTAAGTAATAAACAAAAGCATGACATGCCATTTGATATTCTGGCATGAACACTGAAGTGATTCAGTGTATATGAGATAATTATTCACAGAAGGCTTACAAGGTCATATCAAATTTAATAATGTTTCATTCGCAGTTTTAACTGTTGTTTATCAAATTTGATATTCCTGCTGTTCCTTCAATTACCAGGTACATGTGTTATTATGAAAAACAGTTCAGTTATTTAAGTTTGGAACATGTACGCTTCAATCATTAGTAAAGACTGGTTTTTACTGTCTCATTCAAGAGAACGGACACAGACAAGGTAATGGTAGGGCAGCATTTGAACCTAA
This sequence comes from Pteria penguin, assembly GCA_035048485.1. Taxonomy (NCBI): domain Eukaryota; kingdom Metazoa; phylum Mollusca; class Bivalvia; order Pterioida; family Pteriidae; genus Pteria; species Pteria penguin. Next base: position 52,936,361 of record CM068581.1, read on the forward strand.
GACTTCTGAGTCTTCTCTGTGGAGTCTAGCCAGAAGCAACATATCATATCAACTGCTACATGTACACTGTCCCAGAGTGTAAAATTACATTTGAGATACATGTATATGAAGTAATAATAAATCTATAGAGGCTTGCACCCTGTCCATTTCAAATTAAGAGGTAAGAATTATCTACTGCCTATAAAAGAAATGTACTTTATTTTAACAAATAAACAAGTTGCTCTTTGTTATCAAATTCTATAAATACAAATAGGTCACACCCTTATCAAATTAGGTACATGTATAAATTTCCAAGTATATATAAACTAATTATCATGCTGTAAGTAAATCAACTTGATATACATGTATCATATTGACAGCTGTGTATAAGATGGAAAGAAATGCTCACCACTTGTTCCTGCCATTGCTAATTTTTTTTCGGTATCACTGCATTACCTCAAACATTACTACAAAGAAAAGGAATGACAACAGTTTGGTAACTCCCTCAGAGAATGCTTGTTGAAATATAAATTTGTTACATATGGCCACCTTTTTCTTCTAGAAATAAATAATACAAATCTTTTTTAAATAATTTCATGTAGTTTTAAGAAAGATATATTTTGTAATTTATAACAAAAAAAGTGAATAAATGTTACAGAAATTGGGGTTGGTTCTCAGAACTGGTGTTTTGACAATCCCCATGGGACAGTATAAGTAGATTAAATACCTAAATAACAAGAAACATTCAATGTTCACAAATTTTCTGCCACTTGGCCTTTTCAAGTGGAAAAAAAAAATCTCTCAGTAAAATTTACACCATTGAAGTGCTTTACTTTGTGTTGGGCTGATTAGACCAGGGCTGATCTGTATTTCCCATCTTACAATGAATTTTTCTGTCCAAGCTGTAGAATTTAACATCAATTAATTAGGAAAAAAAGTATATACATATATGTATAAATTATTTAGTAAGAAATACTCTTTAATTGATTAAAGACTATTTCTGATAAAACATGTAACTTGTTAAAACCTTAACAATTTTGACCAAAAAAAGGACATAAATTTAAATTTTAATCAAGGTGATTGTTTAATGATAAAAAGAATCATACAAGTACAAAATGAAAATATACTGTTCTAATGTATGTGATCACGAATAAGTGACAGATGGGTATCAGTCCAGATAGCTCAATGGGGTTAGTGTCTGCCTTGATAGTGGAATATTCTGGGTTTGATTTTACACATGTAATGTATTTATTCTGTAAATGTCAGCCATATAATGATACATGTACATGTATGTCACTTGTTTATTGAAACATCTAGATTTCCATCTGTATGCAAGTCACACTTTACAATCATAGACTTAATGTTATCACAGGTAATTTGTGTTCCTGGACATAAACATGTATAATATGCATGTAGTTTACTTTAACTTTTGATTGTTTTGATATATAATTTATTAGAATTGATAATAAATCAGTTTTGTTGTCTGGTTGTTTTTAGATAACTGATTTCGAAAATTTTCTGGCAACAGTAGCATTAATCCCCTTACTCAAACACTGTTTATGATTTAAGTTTTAAATCGCAATATCTCAAGAAAAAAACGATCAAGGTTCATGACCACCAACATACAAAACTACAGGAACAGCAAATATATGAAGACAGGTTGGTTGGTTCAATGGTTGATTGGTGTTTTACGTCGCTTTCAACAATTTTTCAGTTATATCGTGACATGGAAGCAGGAGGTAACCAACCTCTTAATTATAGTGGTGCAACCCAGGAATCGAACCCAGATCGTCAGCGCCGCAAGCCAATATGAAGAGAGGAAAAGGATGAAATTCAGCAAAATCTCTTCCATATTCTGAAATACAGCTAATGACTCTATTATAATGTGGCATATTTTGTAGACGAATTTTATCTTACAACGCAAAACTGTATGCCTACTCTTGTCTGTAAAACCCATTTAGTGATTTAGAGTCTAAATCATAAATGTCTAAATTAGACATTGACTGACTTGAGATACCTCACTAACGTACTTGCAATAACGACAGGCATGTTCTACTACGTTTTCATTTTCCTTGTATTACATATCTTCAAAGTACAACTGAAGAACAAAATCGGTTCTTTCTGCAAAATATGTCTGCAATATTTATGAAAATTTAGTCGATAATCTGCAGTAGCTACTCCCCAGTGTCACCGGAAGTTACATTGAATTATGGGAGATGTAGGAGTTTCCACTTTCACTTTCACTTTTATTTTTTTGCTGTCTATCATCGTTTGATCAGAAATAACATAATAATAATAAAAAAAAAACCGTATTCGCAGATTACTAATAATACACTAATTAAATATTTTGACAAGAAAATGTGTTACTATTAGGTATATTGGGGTCACCGGGTATATTGAGGTAAATACATTACTGAGAAGTCCTAAAGAACAGTATTTGTAATATGCTGTGAATATCATTTGCTAAATCTCGATACCGACTGTCAGTATTTATTTAGAAGTGAATCGAACCTGTCTCTATCACTGTCTGAAAAGGATATTTCCTTCACTGGCTACAGTATTGTAAGAATCGAGGTACCGTATCAAATTGGACACCGACACATTTAGTTTTACTTCATTGTTTAAAACATAGGTCAGGTTGTGCACCAGGCAGGTGCCGCCATCGGAGGCCTTCATCTTCAAGGATAAGTTATATAACACTGTGATGACTTTTTAAAAGTTCTAAAACAATAAATGCTGGAACTGAAAAGCAGAGTGATAATTTCTATTCACCATCTCAAACTTCTACTAATGCTTAAGAATCAAACTTCCACTGGCATTGTGAATGTACTGATTGCTTTCAGAAATTATTACCTTACAACTGAAGGATGAAGACAGTGGTGCTGGAGTTGGTAGCAGGTATACCTAAGTTCTCTCTGCAGACAAATGTAAGTATCTGTGCATTATTCTCATGAATGGTAAAATACATCAATCATTAGTTGTTACTGTTTATGTTGAACAGTATTTAACATAAAGAGTAAATTACTGACTAATGGTGTTCTGTAACTTAGCATTCATGTTTCACTGACTTAGTATAGTCCTTCATAAGTCATTTTAGGTAATGCTTTACTCTTAAGTAGTATGTAATTAGAATCATAAATTTTTTAATATTGTAATATTCAGTATTATGAACAATATTATTTCACCACCAATACTATATAATTGTTAATTTAAGTTTCTGATGCGTTTCATTTCATGTATTGAATAGTATCACCAGATCTTTATTGCTGCTATTATTAGTATTACAAGTAAAATTATTTCAGTGTGCTATTCGACCATAACCAATTAATCTTCAACAACAAAACAAAAATAAATTTAAATGCTAGTTGATGACTATTTCATGGTTTCTTTTATTTTTTAGGAAGTTGATCCAGTTCCAGATAAATATGACATTGTGTTGAAAGTGAAAGCTTGTGCTATCTCCAGACCTAATCTTAAAGTAATGACAGCTTCATTTATAATACAATTGTACATTGAATCTTATGATTCATAATGTTCCAAGCAGATTAAGAGATAAATGTCATAGGAATAAGACTCTGTATCATTTTTAAGAAGTTTTAATATCCAAATAATAAGAGTTTATATTCATAGATATATACAATTGTGAAGCCAACAGTTGTCTTACTTACTATTATACAACTGAAAAAAATCCATGGTCAAAACAAGATTCAAACACAAAACCCAACTGCTCTTTTGATACAGATGCATTTCAGAGTAGATGACAAGGTCTCCAATTATCAGTGGTAAAAAATTTTGCCGCCAAAACTCCTATTGTTCCAATTCTAATGCTCCAGTTCTTATTAAAGTTTGCTTTTTGCATGTTACAGTCTCCTCACTAGTAGGAGCAGGCTTGGTGTAGTGGTTAAGTGCTTGGCTTGCGGCCTCGGCGATCCAGGTTCGATTCCCGGGTTGCGCCACTATATTTAAGAGGTTGGTAACTTCCTGTTTCCATGTTGTGATATAACTGAAAAATTGTTGAAAGCGACGTAAAACACCAATCAACCAACCAACAAGCTCACTAGTAAAGCAGTGCTGGACCTGCTACTGCTTCTCTTTGCAATTTTTTGTAGCTTTGACTACTTTTCTTGGGTCTATAACTCTTCTTGATATCAGACATCATGTGATGGAGATTTCCCTGTTGATGTAAGCTCATTTAGAGCTTGCTGAACTCACCTTACAAATTGCAAGAGCTTTTCATCAAACATTAGTCTATCATAAATCTGTAAATAGTTACAAGCTGAACAAATCTATTACCAACAGATGTATCAGTTTACATTCTAATTTATAAAGAGATTACATGTACAATTGTTATTTTATTTTCAGGGAAACTATCTAGAACTGTATTTACTATTTGGTATACATAATGCTATTTGGTATACATAAAACTGGAATAAAAGATGTTGACTAGTTACTTCATAGAAATCAAAGAATAGATTTATCATAGTCATTTCTTTTATTATTTTGAAGGTTCTAACTGAAATATTTCGGAAAAACCCTCGTGATAGGTATGCAGTAGGTTATGATGTCTCTGGTATCGTCTATCAAACTGGGGCATCAGTTACCAATGTCAAGGTTGGAGATGCAGTTGTAGGTAAGTATTTGAAACAGTGATATGATGAGTGTGAAATTGTCTTTTTAGGTCAATATTTTCATTTTCTTCTTAAATTTCCAATCATTGTATTCTAAAAGACTGAAACAAAACACAAGTATCGGAAAAATTACCTCACAAAGTATTCCACGTTTTTACCTTTGAATTTCAAATATAAAATCAGAAATTACTGTTTTACAGTTACTGTTATCATCAACACATATCAGACTGTGGACGAAACAACAAATGTTTTAACACACACTAGGATTTTATACTGACATTTGAAATTTAGTCTTCTTTTCATAATAATCTATGAAATTAGGTATTTTTTTTGTTGTAATTAAATTAAAGATGTATCTTAAGTTACAAAATGTTATATATTTTTTATTACACTTTACTGAAAATATTATATTCAGTTTTATTTATCTTGGCTGGATACCAGTAAATTTATTACAACATCAATTTTTGATTAAGTATAGAAAAAAGAAGAAACCAAAAGAAAAAAAATGTATTCATATTTTTTCATCTTTAGTATCATTTCAGTTTTATAAGTATTTAAATGTGTATCAAAAAGTATTTGTCAAAAGTGTTAAAGAAGTATTAAAAACTAAGCAAAATAAAATTTTCTTTCACATCAATGTCATATTTAGCAACTGGGATAGATAACATGAATATGTAGTATATTCATAATATATTTTCTTTTGAAGGTGTAGTTGCAATTGACAGTAGATTCTCAGGATGTGGTGAATTTTGCCTCATGTCAGAATATGACGTTGGTAAGGAGATGTTGCATCATTCTTTGCTACCGTATTTACTCGAATATAATACACACTTTTTTTTGCCAGTTTGACCCCTCATTTTCTCACTGCTTATTATACATAGGGTTAGAAATCTGGAACTTTTTTTTCACGCTTTTTAAGCTTGGATTGCTGTGTAGGCGTAAAAAAAACATAGCAATCTGAGCTTTCTTAATGCCTGTGATCAAACCCACATGGCGTGAGATATATCTATTGTCTGTATACTGTCTGCTTCCTGTAGTAAATGCCCAAGGCAATAACGGGGGTAATGTCTACAGTGTACCATTCAATAAACATGATAGAATACTTGCACTGTGTTATTTAGCAATGGCTTCTGATTAGCAGATGTAGCAAGTTCAGCTCGCGATCTTGCTGTTTCAACACGAAATTGACATCTTGTTCTGGATTTTTCCCCTCCATATTATACACGGAGTTAGATGTTTTTTCATGATATTCGAGGTCATTTTTAGGGTTGCGTATTATACTCAGTTGCATATTATATTCGAGTAGATATGGTAATTCTCAGTAACATGTTTGATTGAAGCATTAAAAGTACGTAATACGAATCCTTTTAACTTTTGCTTTGATACTAAAACAAAGTAGCTATTATGATCTTTGGATTCATTGATATGTGGTAGAATACATGGTCTTGTTTAGTGAGATAGATATTTACTATTTCATTTTCAGTGAAAAAGCCAGAACATTTGAGTTTTGAAGAGGCAGCTGCAGGTATTGGAGATTGTGTGAAAGCATACACTGCATTATTTTACCAGGCTAGAGTGTGTGGGGGTGATACCATTCTTGTGATAGATGGTGCTACATCTTTTGGCAGCATTGTTATTCAGCTAGCATCTCAGTGGGGTGCAAAGGTTAGTTGAGTTCAAGATTTCTTTGGCAATGTTTCAATTTTGTTGTTGTTTGACACCATACAAGGATTACTGCACCTATGTTGTAGCAGACACTGTTTATTAGTAGAGAAAGTCAAGATTACTTAGAGAGCATTGTGATCAATGGGCCTCTGGTATCAGGCCAAGTTATTGTGGCTGTTTTATCACAAATAAGTGATTTTCAGTTTTCAAACATTGTCTGTGATGTATCTTTTATCTCCTCAAGAAAAATGGGATATAAACTAGTAGCCAAAAATTTCAACATTTTTTAGCCTTAGATCGAATGTGAAAGATGATTATGTAGATGACAAATACAGTTGGCAGTTATGAGATGTCTGATAATGTATAAAATGTCTTTAAAGGTAATAGCAACAGCAAGCACTCAAGAAGAGAAAAGCTGTCTAGAGAACATGCAACCAGCAGTAGGTGAGACAAGATTTATGGAATAATTCATTACCAGCACAAAGGAACAGGGAAATCCCACATTATTGTCAAAGATTTGCAAATCTTGACTCTGTGGTCAGATTTCCCAGTCCTTATATATTGTGGTGATTATTTTTTATCTCTCACGCCTCTTAATAAACCTGATAATATTTTCTTGACAAACTTGTTGAGTATATGACAGGTCTGTCTCCAAAGGGGTAAATATGTGTATAATGCTGTCTGAAACGAGAGACTACAGTCTTCCTATAATGCAGGGTTTGAAATTTGCAAAAAATTTGGTCATCAAATCGGCATTTTTAAAGGAAATTTGGGTGAACTCCATTATATTTACTGAAATTTTAGTTTGCCAAAAGAGATTTTAGGTTGTTTTTGATGAACAGACGACTGCTAATTTTAAACCCTGTTATAAGCAGTGTAAACTATAGTGTGAGCACAATACTGTATGTATCAAAGCTGTTATTATATGTTTGTACATGTATTTGTATAAAAATACAGTTCTGGTGTACTCACTTATAGTTACCTTGAGGTTCTGCTTAAGTTGAACAAGGTTTGAAAGTTCTTATTCAAATAGAATAAAGCCTGCCTTAATGACCACCTCTATTATGAGACCATAGGCCTATAAAGATCAATAATTAACTGCATTTTCTATGTATTCTTGCAAATTTAAACTTTGTATAAAGGTAACCTCTGAATAAAGGCCATAAATGTCTTGCCTTAGATGACCTTTATACCCTAATTAGATTTTATTGAACATTTAAGTGGAACTCTGTATTAATGCACTTTAACCATTTCTTTTTGTCTTTTGCAGCTTGACTTTTAGAATGTGAATGGTATATTGATATAAAATGATATAATTTACACTTTAAATCTTTTCTTTTTTTCTGAATGCATCCTGAGAAACCCACAGTTTTTCTCTCCTGCTCTTGATGAGCGAGAGAAGGATTAATAAGCTGTGGGTCTCACACGATGGTCTTATTTTAGAAACATTATTATGGTTTCATTGTTTTCCTCAATGGAGGCTTCTGTATGTCCTCACTGGAGGGATTATTGTTGTGTTTATTAACTTTTGTATTTATTGCTTTATATATTTAGCTCAGGTCATAGATATAGGTCAGAGAAGTAATATCTTGGTCAGTAGTGTCATGGAGGAAACTGGTGGTGTAGGAGTGGACATTGTAGTGGACAATGGAGGTAAGTGGACAATAGTCAATAATGATGTGCTTTATATATGTAGCTCAGGTCATAGATATAGGTCAGAGAATTAATATCTTGGTCAGTAGTGCCATGGGGGAAACTGGTGGTGAAGGATTGGACAAATGGTCACTTTTGTCGTTGAAGAAATTGGAGGCATAGGTGTAGATATTAAAGTGAATAAAAATTAGTAGACAGTCATTAAAAGAAATCTGGACTGGTAGTGAAGGAGAGATCATTAAACTGAATATGTAATAAATTGACAGAATAATAAGGACGGGTAATGTACGTCTATAAAGTAGTGGTGGAATTGAAGACAAAAATGCAGGGTTTAGCAATGTTATGGAGGAAACTGTTAGTGTAAGTAAGAATGACTGCCATAGAGGACAATACCGGTAGAAGAGAATCTTAGAGTGATCATTGATGCCATGGAAAATATCCTTTGATGTTTCTCTTTGATGTAACAGAGTGTTCTTCTTATTATTATTATAACCAGTGGGCTTCCCTCTGGAAGTCCACAAGAAATTTTTGTGTTTCTCTCAAAGTTTTACAATAATGGACTTTTAACTTAATGCAATCTAATTAAAATTCGATCTTTATTGTGCTCCTTTACTGCCTGTCCCATATACCACATGCAGTAAAGGAGCACAATAAAGATCGAATTTTAATTATATTGAGTTTAATGACACCATTACTTTTATACTGAGCTGTAATAACTGATGTACATGTAAAATAATGTAAATTCTTTATTCTCAGTCAGAATGTTTACTGACGAAGATGATCAGAGGATAATTGAAGACAAATTTAAATACCCTCGACCTCATAAACATGACGTAATGTCATGCCTAGGTACCTCAGGAAAATGGATAACTTCACAGTTCGATCTTCAGGTAAAGTTACTGATTCAAAATGCAATCTATACAACTGGCTATTATAAAACATTTGTTTGTAGATGGTGCATATAAGAAAGTCAAGTTCTCTGTTCAGTACACACTTACATTCATGGTCAAAATAAGAGAACTTTCAGTTGGAGATTCGCACTTGAACAAGATAATGTATATGTAGAAATTAAAGTAATCATTAAATTACAGTGTTTTATTTCTTCCCAGACAGACACATTTAAAACTATCCTTTATGCTTTAATTATATTGAATACTTTCAGACAAGCAGTATCTTTCTTGTGCTTTCATACTAGTATTGAAAAGATAGAAATAGATTGCATCATTTTCAAATTCTCCATTTAAATCATTTCAATTTGACTTTTTCATTTGCTTTAATGTTTCATTGTGATGTTGGACAGTAATTAGACAGATAATGCATTTGTTTATGATATCATAAATGAAGCTATTGAACATCTTCTAATTGTTATATGATTTTTCTATTACAATTAGAATAGTCAGTTTATGGTAGATACATAATCATATATGCATAATCACCAGTACATTGTAAATTCTAATGACTTGACAAGATTATGTATTGTTATTATTGAAATTTAATATAGTCTTAAATTGAAGGTAATAATTATCGCTATTTCAATTTTAGCTCGATCCTCCTGACTCACAGCAACTTTTCTTGAGAGGGGGAAGTGTCAATTTCTTGTTTGAACATATATGGACCTTGTCATATGCCCAACATGGAAGATTCCAGCGTATCCTTAAATCTATTTCATTTTTGTGGTATTAATTCTGGTCTTTTAATGGTTTTTCAATGTCACAGAGGTTTAAATTCAATTTAAAGTTCATAAGATTGTAAATTTTACTATTAATTATAAATAAATGATTTTTGTTTGATTTCATAAGTCAGCTGATTATGTTTTCAAGCTAACAACCTCTTGTTCTTATGGCCTGACTGAAAATTATTAAAATTAAAGTTTTACCTTACTTTTAAAAACAAATTAAACCCACTGAAACTGAAGGAAACTGGCTTTGCCCTCTGTCTGTTGTTCTTTTTAGTTTATGTTTGGTGTCGACATTGCTCTGTTGATAGCATGGATGGCTCAGGTGAAGAGGTTTTAATTTCCAGCCTAACTGATGCTTTTTCTGGAGTCACATCCTCTAGACAAGACCGTAGACAAGACTGTATAAACCGAGGCTATGTGTCATGATGGACATTGAGAGAGTACAAGATTGACTGATTGATTGATTATTGTTTTATGTCACTCCATGGTTATTTCACGTATATGGTGACATACATCTTTACATCACTATATGGTTATTCCACATATATGGTGACAGCATCTCCCTGATGGCAGTGATGCATTGCATAGAAATTTCTACCTTTGCAACGGACCTGAGCAAGCAGTGAGGATTCTTTTACATGCCATGCTTACAGTGACACAGGATCCCAGTTTTTTCTGTCTTATCGGAAAGACAGAACACCGGTGTGCCCAGGGCAGGAATCGAACCCAGGACCTCTAGGTCACAAGCTGGGCACCTCATCCACTTGGCCGTACCGGCTTTAGAATACAAGAAAGTGTGTTGTATAAAGTTTGAGTAATGCACCAGTCAGATGTTCTCACCATACAGGTGAAATTATCTTTGGTGGATGTTAAATAATAAACGATGTTCACTTATTCAATGTGATGTGATAGACATTCCAGTTATTTCATTGGGCATCTTGGAAGGTTAGCTGAGGGTTGTTTGTTGTTTTGCAATCTAATTCAAACCATATATTTACTCCGCTTCTCTATTTGTTGTATTGCGGATGAAGGTCTGGAGAAAGGGATCATGTTTTGACGAACTCTGATGTTGTTTCAGTCACCAAAACCGTTATTTCCTGTAGCCAATCAATGACTCGGCTAGTCACATTGCAAGTGACACAATATGTGACAACAACTGTTCAAATTTCCTTGTAGGTCACGCACCCTAGGGATGTTAATTTCATTCATAGGAATTTGTAGCCCATCCACTGATTGGCTGAAAATTAGAGTTCACCAGAACATGACCCCTTCGGGGTTTCGCCAGATCTTTATCCGCAATGGGACAAATAGAGAAGTGGAATAAAGATATGGTTTTAATCAGATTGGATGTTTTGGAGTACCCTGGTTTCCTCTACTAACTTGTTCACTCCAAATAGGTGTTATAATCATAACATGGACAAAAATGAACAAGTAAACAGTTACACTGTTCCTCATTAAAACAATAAATTGTACAATAAGGACTTTAGACAGGGAAATCAAGGCTCGCTCTAGACCCCAAAATATTTTGTGTGGCCTACATGTATTTTTGGAACTCATTGTAAATTTTGAAATAAAAGAACCTTAAATGTTGGTTTTCAATATTAGTGCAGTGCATGTGTTTCATTATTAAAAACTCTGTCACATTTTAGAACCAAGTATCATAAAATATGAAGAGCAGTGTGAGAAATATGCCAATATCCTTGTGGACTGATTTGTTGGACTGTTAGTTGAACACAGTGATGTATGGGGTCCTTGTACTGATTGTTTTTCTTTAACCCTAATTAGATATTCTACATGATGTTATTAACAAACTGGATAAACATCAGTTGAAGTGAGTTCAAATTTTCACTATTATTAACACTTTAATTCATTTATTGCATTCATGTTTCTTTTCTTGAAAAATTGTAATTATATTATTATAGAGGTCACAAATCCTATTTACAAGTCAGATGTGAGGTCTACAGATTGGTTAGTAGTTTCAGATAAGATTGATACTGGTCGTCTAGGTAAATCCAGATGCAGAGTAAATCCAGACAGTTCATTAAAATGATATGAAATAAACAAATCTTACAATGTCCGATGGCATACAGTTTAAAAAGATGTTGTTCTTTCAAGTTGTGCAGTTTACATTACTAGAAATAGTCCATAAGTAACAGAAATAATGATTGTCCAGATATACAGTGCTTTCAGATTTACCTTTTAGACCAGTATAGCCCTTAATAGCAGAAAAGTTCTGTCAGTGATATGGAATAGACATTGTTATATGAATGGAATGCTAAAAAAGTATACAAATATTCTCAACTTTTTATAAGGAAAAATCCATATTAAAAAATTTTCACTGTACATGAATATGACAGGACTTTGGGTAGACTATACATGAATATGACAGGATTGTGGGTCCAATGTCCATGGATATGGCAGGATTGTGGGTCCACTGCACATTAGCATGACATGACTGTGGATCCACTGTACATGAATATGACAAGATTGTGGGTCCACAGTACATGACTATGACAGGAATGTTGGTCTACTGTACATGAATATGACAGGACTGTGGGTCCACTGTACATGGATGTTACAAGATTGTGGGTCTACCTCATATGAGTACGACAGGACTGTTGGTCTACTGTACATGAATTTGACAGGACTGTGGTCCACTGTATATGGATATGCCAGGATTGTGGGTCCACTGTACATAGTTATGACAGTATTATGGGTCTACTGTACATGAATATGACAGAACTGTAGGTCCATTCTACATGAATATGACAGGACTGTGGGGAAACTGTGCATGAATATGATAGGACTGTGACACAACTGTACATGAATATGACAGGACTGTGGGTACACTGTTCATGAATATGACAGGACTATAGGTCTACTGTACATGAATATGACAGGACTGGATCTACTGTACATTAATATGACAGGACTGAGGGTCCACTGTCCATGAATATGACAGGACTAAGGGTCTATTGTACATGAATATGACAGGACTGTGGGTACTCTGTGCATGAATATGATGGGACTGTGAGTCAACTGTACATGAATATGACAGGACTGTGGGTACACTGTTAATGAATATGACAGGACTAGGGGTCTATTGTACATGAATATGATAGTACTGTGGGTAAACTGTGCATGAATATGATGGGACTGTGAGTCCACTGTACATGAATATGACAGGACTGTTGCTCCATTGTACATGAATATGACAGGACTGTCGGTCCACTTTACATGTATTACAGGATTATGGGTCCACTGTCCATGAATATGACAGGACTGTGGGTTTACTTTTCATGGATATGACAGGACTATGGGTCCACTGTACATGAATTTGACAGCACTGTGGGTCCACTGTACATGTATGACAGGATTATGGGTCCACTGTGCATGAATATGACAGGACTGTGGATTCACTGTTCATGGATAAGACAGGAATATGGGTTCACTGTACATGAATATGACAGGTCCATGGATCCACTGTACATGAATATGATGGGACTGTGAGTCTACTGTACATGAATGTGACAGGACTGTGGGTACATTGTTCATAAATATGACAGGACTGTGGGTCCACTGTATATGAATATGACAGGACTGGGGTCTCCTGTACATGAATATGACAGGACTGTTGCTCCACTGTACATGAATATGACAGGACTGAGGGTCCATTGTACATGAATATGACAGGACTGTGGGTTCACTGTTCATGGATATGACAGGACTATGGGTCCACTGTACATGAATATGACAGGACTGTGGGTCCACTGTACATGAATATGACAGGACTGAGGATCCACTGTCCATGAATATGACAGGACTGGGGGTCCATTGTACATGAATATGACAGGACTGTGGGTCCACTGTACATGAATATGACAGGACTGTGGATCTACTGTACATGAATATGACAGGACTGAGGATCCACTGTCCATGAATATGACAGGACTGGGGGTCCATTTTACATGAATATGACAGGACTGTGGGTCCACTGTACATGAAAATGACAGGACTGTGGGTCCACTGTACATGAAAATGACAGGACTGTGGATCTACTGTACATGAATATGACAGGACTGTGGGTCCACTTTACATGAATATTACAGAACTGTAGGTCCACCGTACATGAATATGACAGGACTGTGGGTCCACTGTACATTAATTTTACAGAATTGTAGGTGGAATGTACATGAATATGACAGGACTGTGGGTCCATTATACATGAGTATGACAGGACTGTGGGTCCACTGTGCATGAATAGTACAGAACTGTAGGTCCACTGTACATGGATATGGCAGGACTGTGGGTCCACTTTACATGAATATTACAGAATTGTATGTCCGCTGTACATAGCTATGACAGGACTGTGGGTCCACGTTACATGAATATTACAGGATTGTAGGTCCAATTTACATGAATATGACAGGACTGTGGGTCCACTTTACATGGATATTGCAGGATTGTGGATCCACTGTACATGGGTATGACAGGAATGTGAGTCCACTGTACATGGATATGATAGGACTGTAGGTCCACTGTACATGAATATGACATGACTGTGGGTTCACTTTACATGTATATTACAGAACTGTAGGTCCACTGTACATGAATATGACAGGACTGTGGGTCCACTTTACATGAATATTACAGAATTGTAGGTGCCATGTACATGAATTAGCAGGGCTGTGGGTCCACTTTTCATGGATATGGCAGAATTGTGGATCCACTGTACATGGATATTACAGGACTGTGAGTCCACTGTACATGGATTTGATAGGACTGTAGGTCCACTGTACATGAATATAACATGACTGTGGGTCCACTTTACATGAATATTACAGAATTGTAGGTCTACTGTACATGAATATGACAGGACTATGGGTCCACTTTACATGAATATTACAGAATTGTAGGTCCAATGTACATAAATATGACAGGACTATGGGTCCACTTTACATGATTATTACAGAATTGTAGGTCCAATGTACATGAATATGGCAGGGCTGTGGGTCCACTTTACATGGATATGGCAGGATTGTGTATCAACTGTACATGGATATTACAGGACTGTGAGTCCACTGTACATGGATATGCGAGGACTGTAGGTCCACTGTACATGAATATGACATAACTGTGGGTCCACTTTAAATGAATATTACAGAATTGTAGGTCCACTGTACATGAATATGACAGGACTGTGGGTCTACTATACATGAATATGACAAGGCTGTGGGTCCATTGTACATGAATATGACATGACTGTGGGTCCTCAGTACTTGAATATGACAGGACTTTGGGTCTATTGTACATGAATATGACAGGATTGTGGGTCCACTCTACATGGATATGACAGGATTGTGGGTCCACTGTACATGAATGTGACAGGACTGTGGTTCCAGTGAGGTTCTAACTTGTGTGTGAATATCACTCACCCATGCTGGGTTAGCATAGAACTAATTTTGATACATATGAATTATGAATAGTGTTCAACTTCAATACTTTATAAAATGGGTTCATATAGATACATGTATAAGCATTATACACTCATTAAGTAAGCTTTCATTATTATGAAGTTCTAAAGATGATTCTTTATTTTCAGAGTTAAAGTGTCCAATGTTGTAACAATAGATGAAGCAGTAGAGAGCTTGAAAACATTAGAGGATGAACGCACTGGTCGTGTGGTCATTAAAATTTCATGAATGCCACTTGTATCGTAACTCATTATTCATTGTATATGTTTTTATTGTATGAAAATGTGCATGGCCAAGTCAGAAAAATCAGGTTGCAAAAAATTGATTTTTTACATCTGTTTGTCCCATTTTCAGGATTTTACCCTTCTGTGGGGCATTAGTGTTTTAAAAACGCCATTTATTTCTAAAACTGTTCATGTTGGTAATGAAGTTTAAAAAATCTTTTCAGAAATTGATGTATATTTGGATGATAAAATCTTCAATATATTTTGTGCAATAAAAAAGATAAATAGAAATTTTTTGTTATTATTATAGAAAACTATAAATGTTTCCCTAGGATAAGAAGGGAATTGGTTGATAATAGTTAAAAGTGAATCCTATGGCGATCACAAGTCAGAAATGTTTTTCATGGTCAGAATTAAAAGGAGTTTTTTTCGTTCAAAGTTGCATACAGATCATTTCACTTTGACAGCATCTGTCTGCATTGCACAGAAATTTCTATCTAGCAAACATACCACCTGCAGCAGTGAGGGATCAATTATGACACAATTTCTTTGTTTTTGTTTTTACAGTAACATCTGAAATAAAGAATAATTTTGAACCTGGGAACTCTTGGTCCCAAGTGAGGTGAATTCATTAGAGTTGTAAGGTGGTCAATGTTTGTAATACTCGTAGTTTTATGGATTCCTTTGTTGTTTTATTTCACATCAAGCCCATTTCATTTGGGCGACAGCATTTCCTTGTTGAAATGCACAGAAATTTCTTCCCAGAAACCAACCCAGCAGAAGCAGTGAGAGAGACTTAATGTCCAAACATCTACCATGACAAAAATTATTGGGTTTTTACAATTATATCTTTTTAAATATAAATCAGTTAAGCATTTGTGACTTCTTAGCCTGGAGACAAGCACCTGTGACCTCTTAGCCTAGATCCTAGCACCTGTGAACTCTTAGTTTGGAGCCAGGAACCTATGAACTCTTAAGCTTAGCCCAGTGTCTAACTTTCAGGAACTCTTAGCCAAGAGCCAAACACCTGTTAATTCTTAGCCTGCAAACAAGTACCCAGGAACTCTTGTGTCTAGAGTCAAGCACCCAGGAACTCTTAGCCCAATGCCAAGCAATTAGGAAATCTTGGCTCAGAGACAAGTGCCTAGGAACTCTTAGCTTGGAGCCAAGCACATTTGAACTCTTAGCCCAGCGCTAAGAATCCTGGAACTCTAATGGCCCAGAACCAAGCACCTGGGAAGTCTCAGGCCTGAGCCATGCACTTGGGAAGAGACAAGTGCCTGGGAACTCTTAGCAAGGAGCCAATCACATTTGAACCCTTAGCCCAGCGCTAAGAATCCTGGAACTCATGGCCCAGAACCAAGCACCTGGGAAGTCTCAGCCCTGAGCCATGCACTTGGGAACTCTTATCCCAGAGTCAAGCACCCAAGAACTCTCAGCATGGACCAAATATGCTACAGGCTGAGCTATGCTGGATATGGTTAAAGAGATACATGTGTAACAAAAGTTTCTATGGTGGTTATTGAAAATATTCCTCAGTAATTTTCAGCTTGTTGGCAAAAATAAAATGCAGAGCTAATGTCATACCTTTACGAAATAATGCATTCATTTAGGGTCATGACTTTTAGACTTTGACCTGCCTTTCAAAAATTTTAACCTGGCTCATATGCTTTGAATCTCAAAGGACAGTGGTTTGGTTTTCTGTATAAAGATTTTTAATGACAAAAGCTTTTATTTAGGGCCTTGACTACTGACCTAGTGAACTTGGATTTTGACCCATTTTTCAAAGGCATTATCCTGGACTATAGTTTTAGAATTTTTAAGAAATAGGGCTTTGATTTTTCAATGAAGA
The DNA here is from genome assembly GCA_035048485.1 of Pteria penguin. Taxonomy (NCBI): domain Eukaryota; kingdom Metazoa; phylum Mollusca; class Bivalvia; order Pterioida; family Pteriidae; genus Pteria; species Pteria penguin. The sequence continues at coordinate 52,953,514 of CM068581.1, forward strand.
TTCCTAATGACATGGGCTTTCATTTACGGTTGACTTTTGACCTGAAGAGCATGGCCTTGGACTTTTCAAAAAATATAACCTGGACTATATCTTGTGAACTGTAAGAGATAGAGCTCTCATATCAAAGTATAGATTCTACAGGATCAGATCTTACATTTGATAATACCATGGCTTTTGACCTAGTGGCCTTGACCTATTTTTTAAAACTATAACCTTGATAACCTTTATACTGTTAGAAACAGGGTTTTCATATTTAATATATAGATTCCTCACAATCAGAACTTTTATTTGGTACCATAATATTTGAACTAGTGACTTTGACCTTTGACCAACTTTCCAAAAACTTGAACCTAGGCTTTATGCTTTGAACTAGAAGTGATCAGGGTTTGATATTTTTCATCATAAAGATGACAATTGCTTACACTTGGCACTCTGCAACATTTGACCTAAGATTTAGTTTGTTATAATATTCTGTTCTCATTAAAACTTAACACTGCATGTACAATGTTTGAATTTAGTGTGCCTTTCAGTTTCACTTTTGGTCAACTTATGGAATCATATCCAACAGTTGCAACATTTTCAAATCCACCCCATTTCGTAGAGTTGTTATCTTCCGACAACTCTTGGTTTTTGTTTAATGATACAGGATTACTTAACTAATATGGACCGTTTATGATTTGTGATTGAGAAAATGGGGTATCCAGATGAAACCTACAAACTTTTGCAAGTACATAATTATGCAGTGATAGACCTCCTCACTTGTTCAATGAACCACATTCACTCATGAGAGAAAATGCTGCAGCTTAACGATTAAAGGATAATGTTTTCTACATAACAAGAGGACAACATATATATTTCACATTTATTTTCAACTTGTCTACATTTCGAAAAACAATGGAGGAGACAATTGGTATAAACTTTTAAAACTCAATAAAGTGGAATACAAGCATGCATTTGGAAAATCTGCTTTCTAAAATCCATGTCACAAATAAACACATTTAAATGTCCACTGTAATAATGAGGTCAGATCATCTAATAAAAACCAAATATATTCCTTTTCTGAATTAAGATTCAACAAAACGACATCAAAACGTTTCTCAAAATTGGAAAGAAAATTTGCTGCAAAAGTCTTTTATACTTGTACAATACAAGTCACAGCACAAGCATTTTATAAATAAATAATTTAAGTTTCTTAAACTACATAGCATTATCGTATTTGATTTATTAGTTTATGGAGAGGGGGGCTTTGATTGGAGTACAGTTGTTAAAGGAAACTGTTATTTCGAAATAGTTTGATTTAAGGACCATTTTTATAGATCCATAAAGGATAAATATAAAAGATTGTGTGTGGATTGAACAATATTTTAATGATCTATTACTATTGTTAACTCTTCAAATAAAACGTGTAATGCTATAAATGCAAAATGTTTTGTTGATCATTTTGCAATCCGTATTACACAATGGCATCAACATAAAACATTCACAATTATGTTTTCTTATACAGTGCTATTACTGTGTCTACGAACACATCAAAGGTGTACATCATAGTTCTTGTAACAGTGATACATAATAATGCACTTGCACATGTAGTTGATACCACATGAATAATGCTGGCAATAAATGAAGAGAATAAAGCATAACCACAGTGGGCTGTTTGAAATATGAAAAATGGTGATTATCTATTGTACACTATAGAAATAATACATAGATGTAAGTTATATGTATAACAGATAAAAAATTCATAGCATTCCAAGTCCAGATGTGGAAAATGCATAAAACGCACTAAAAGAAATTACACTGCGATAAGAAGAGTTAACACTTGGGTGTAATTGCGTCTTTGCTAGTTTAACATCATTATATAGTAACTGGGTTTTTTTGTTAACCTAAGCCATATTTAATACTCAAGTATCTGAGTTCAGAGGAAACAAAATAAAAAAGTATATCAATAAAACATGGAGTTTCTAATGGCATATAATTTTAAATCTTTAAAAAAAAGACAATTCTTAATTGCTTTACTTTAATGATAACAAGGTCAAAGAAATTTTTTTTATTTTGGTACATGTACTAAAATAGTACGCAGAATATTCATTCAAGACATTGGAAATGTCATAGAAATAAAATACACAATACAACATATTTGACCATTTCCAGTTTTCCTGTCGCATTTTACAATTTTAATTACCTGGTAATGTGCATAAAAACTAAAAATTACATTGTATCACAAATACACTTATACATTAAAAAATAACGTGTAAATTAAATCACAAAAATTCAAGCGGAAGACATTTCAAAGCATAGAAAGAGAGACTTATATAGATGCATAGATCACATAGAATATAGAGATAGAAAAATCACTGGTATATTTTACATCATTCTACAAAATGCTGCTGTTGATTGATAATTTATGAAACATAAATCTAACTGAATTTGCAACATACATGAAAATATGCAACTAGTTATTTCTTTTTTAAAAATCTAAACCGGTAATATTAAAATTGTAATTTCAAATATATACACATTTCTTGGTGCAAGTTGCACTTTTCCCTTCATGACTGCAATATGAGCCAAACATCCACTATTTTTTAGGTTAATGCATATACATGAACATTACATTGAAATGCTTGAATGTTGAACACAAATACATGTACAACTGCCTACAGTTTCTAGTAGGTTTTAAACATCGTCTAAAAAGCCAGTCATTCCATAACAAATTTCTCCTTAAAGTCCTTAATAAAATAAAGTATGACTGTAGTAGATTAATTTTTTGCTTCAGCTCTTGCATTTCTTCTTTCCTTTCATACATTTTACCTCCTTAACTAACCACTGTTGGTAGGTAAACAGTTTCAAATAACAACTAGATTGTATTGTTTTAAATTATACTTGAATGTTAAGATAATAAAATCCTTCTCTTACTCAGAGAAGTACATCAATCTCATGTAGCTGGTTTCTATCACAGGGCTTTCGGCTCGTTGGTCCCCCTACCCACCCTCAATACCATTATCATATTGGTGTGATTGAAAAGGGGGGGTTTGGGGGGGGGATTATATTGGTGTAATTGAAAAGGGGGGTTGGGGGGGGTCAATGAGCTGAAAGCCCTGTGGTTTCTATAGTACAAGGCGAAGGATAGTCAAATTACCCCTATATGGGACACCAAGCTATTACAGGTTAATGTTTAAGCTAGTTCAAGTGCTATTGGAGATGGGTTTACTAAGGATAAGCAGATAAATCATTTTGTAAGGACCAAACTAGCAACAATTTGATTAATATGTGAATCAAAGTATCATTTTAAAAGTTCTATCATACACTACATGTAATACAGGTTTGTAATCATTAAATGTCGACGATTCATATAATGAGCCCATCTGAATTTATATCTATAATTCTTGCATTAACTTTAAATCCAATTACATACATGTCACAGATTGAAAGAGAGAACATTGGAGAAAAGAATTTTAGGATGAAGTTGGGAAAAAAGTATCGACAAAAAGCTAATTTTTGGAAATATTAATACATGGAATCACTAACGACAGCCATGAATGCATGAAAACAAACTGTTCTACAATGTATTTATGCAAAAAATAGTTAACTGACTCTTAGTTGTCTGAATTATCTACACTGTATTAATAGGAAGAATATAAATTATATTTTTAGAATTTTGTTTTCTTTTAAAGATGTTTTGTTGGATAGACTGGGAAAATCACACAAATTTGGTATTGGGAGTGACTGTTAAACAGACTTAAGAAGTACCCTGATAAACCTTGGTATGTGAATAGACAAGTATGACAAATACACTTTTACTATTGATCTGAAACCATGAATTCATGGTAAATATGGCAGCTCATGACAAATAAGTAAGTGTATATATAATAATCAAGTTCAATTTGAAAATGGAATTATTATACGTCATGAAAATAATAAGTCGAACAGATTTTTTGAGAAACAAATACTCTGTTGAATATGGGAAACAAGTTTACTTGGAAATTCTTATTTGTTTTTCTTTTCTCTTGGTTTCCATGCTTTCATCAACTGAGCAGCGAAGTATAGCCCAAATCCATGAACTTGAGTAGCTATTGTTAAAAACATGAACCATACAATTACAGCTGGATAACCAAACATTTGCCCTGAAGATTTTTTCTCATTTAAATATGCATATAAGTCATCAAATTGTTCTAAAATGCCATAAGCTACAGGTATAATTCCAAACACTATTGTTCCAATTATATACTGTCTTAGAAGAGCACTCTCATTTTTTGGCATGGATCTCCAGCCTAGCATCACTCCCACCAAGCTGATGATCCAAGCATATTCCCAAGGTCTGGGTGGAGGTAAATTCCATTGCCTTAATCGCTGAACTGGGCCCACTCCAAGAAATGAGGTCAGACCTGGCAGTATCCTTACAGTCATCATCAAACCAACAATAATGTGTACCATCAAGTCAGTTTTGAGCCGGCTTTTATTGATTGAACTACAATTGAAAACAAAATACATGGAAAGTAACAAAATATGTCTAAAAAGATCTACATGTACATGTAATCAAATTTACAGTGATTAATTGATAGTGGTTTAGTACAGTGGCCCGTGTTAATTATATGCCTTACAATGATATTCAGGAATTGAGAAAATTCTTATCCAGAACAAACACATCACTTAATTGATCCTCCTATGGTTACATATGGTTAATTTGTATATAATATAAATTAAATAAGTTAAAAGTGGATTTTTTCATGGCACTATTTGTGTGTAAAAAATGACTTAAAATGAGGAAAATAATAAATGCTGGAAATAGAATCCTTTGCACACCTTTGTATCATTGAAAACAATTGTGTGAAGTATGAAGGAGATCCATTATGTTGCTAAAACTTTATGATGAACTAGGCACTAACTATGACCTTAGGTTCACTGTGACCTTGACCTTGAAAGTATGACCTTGGGTCAAAGCTACAGCTATGAAAATTTAAAATGTACTCTTCCAGAAAAAGGATAAAAAGATCTTAATATATCATCATGATCAAAGCATTTTGAAAAAAGTAAAATATGCTTTGATCATGATGTAAATAGCATGCATAGTCTTTACGTTATACATAACATGTTTATTACATTTATGCTGGTTGGTTGATTGGTGTTTTACGTCGTTTTCAACAATATTTCATATATCACAACATGGAAGCAGGAGCTAGGTTACCAATCTCTGAAACATAGTGGTGCAACCCTGGAATCGAACCCAGATCATCTGTGCCACAAGCCAAGAGCTTAACCACGACACCAAGCCTGCCCCCCTTATTACATTCATCAAATTTTCAGTGACAATAAATCAGTGAAAATAAGCTCTAGAGCATAAATGATTTACATGTTCCTTTTAAATCAACTTCAAATAAATATCACTTTATTTCTCATTGTTTAACAATGCCTTCTTCAAAAAGATCGACTTGAGATTTCATCATGTATCAACATGACCAACATAAATTAATAGAGACTTATTTATGAACTAATGTTGTGTAATGTTTGTCTTAAAAGGGTTATTACTACAAGTATAAATTGGATAGAATTTTTGGCTGATCAAGCAGTTTTTTTCTTTTCAATAAAGGATATCCATTTTATTATCCCACCCCTCCCCACAATGTATTCTTGGAATATCTCTTTACAATTACTTTAAAATATCTTGCTGGATAGGTGGTGGTATTCAATGATGCAATTTATTATAGGACTGTATTTTTTTCATCATGCAAATACAAGAATACACACAACACTCTTAATATTATATTTAATAAGCCTAATAGTAATAAATGTACATTGAAATTATCAAAATGAACAGATGAGTATCATGTGAAACTTACAGTTTAGTCCAAACGTAGAGCTCCATGATATACAAAAGTTGTTATTAAAGCAACTCTCTGTGAATGCACAGCTCTTAGTGCTAATTGTTACAATGTGTGAACACTGAATGCATATCTATCAATTGATGCTGCAGATGGTGCCAAAACAAGGGCAGACAATAATGTCAATAAAACAAGAAATCGTTCTTCATTCAATTATTTTGGCTAAACTTTACTACCTGAATTTATATTGCCATGCAACACTTTCTCTGTGCCAAAAATCGCTGCCATCTGTCCCTGTCGGTCTAGGACCATATTTGGACGCCATACCGGTGTATAATTCTACACTTTTTCTTCTGCTACGTTCACCTGTGGAAAACCTCTTCCGGCGGCCACTTATATCGTCAAAAACTATACGTAATCTATGACTAAGAACGGAATTTATAATTATCCTATCATGAAATCTATTCAATTAAATAAAAAAACAGGTTAAATTTGAATTAACTTTGAATAATTTTATCCATAATTTTAAAAAGAACTTTCAAATTTAAATGATGTAAGCGATATCAACAAAACAAGCATCTGCCTGTTAGCAGATTTTCATTTAGAGTAGACTGTAATTTACAGACGATGTCGATCTTGAAACCAACTCAAGTGTATGCTTCAGTTTTGGGTTCACCCCAGAAAACTAATGCACACAAAAACATACTCTCAGTTGATGACGAAAATCAGTTAACAGATGCTCGTGTGTCTGATAGAGTAATCACTGTTTCTTCAGTGGGAGAGGTTACTTTACCGCCCGATAGATGTAAACTGACAATCCGTATATCTTCAGAAAAGGAGAGCGTCCAAGATGTCAAAGAAAGTATTTCAAGGAGAGCAGATTACATTATACAAACACTCCATAACCATTCGTTAAAGGTATGTAAATGAATAACTGGTATTAAATCTAAAGGATTTTTTTTGTGCAATGCATGATCTTCTTCTTCTTCTTAGGAAGACTTCTTCTTCTTCTTAGGAAGACAATATCACCATATCAGATATACAAATAATACATAAATAATAATTGAGTCACATAAATTAATCAATTAACAATGCTCAATTAGTTTATTAATAATTAATAAAGTTAAAAATGAATAGGTAAAATTTTTAACCCATATATCTTTTAGGATGCTGATATACAAGTTTTCAAAAACATGAGAAGGGTTGACAGCATGTATCACATGGACACAGAAATCCAAGTTGTCTTTGCAGATCTTCATAAATGTCAAACAATATCAAATTTACTGGTGGAAAAGCTTGATGAAACTGTCACTGTGTTTTTACCAGAGTTTTACCATTCCTCAGTTACTCTACAGAATCTCAGGTAATGCATTTCATAATTAATATTCCATATTTTAATTTTGAACAGTTTTTGAAAATGTTTTCTTATAAATTATGGTTGGTGGGAAAAAAAATATGAAATTTCTTCATGACTTGTGTGATATCATCTCATTTTTATGTCAGCCTGAGGCATGCCATAGGGCACTAAGTGTTTGCTTCATCTGTCCTTCCATCAAAAAATTGGTTTTCAATTATGATATTTAAAGTTTCTGGCATCTCATCCAAAGAGATACCAGTATGGATATTGATGAAAAGGGGAAGATGCCTATTGATTTTAGGGTCAGTAGGTAAAAGGACAAGACTCAAGGTCACTACTGATAAAAATAAATTGCTGTTTTGTCTTCCATATGATAACTTAAGTTTCTTGTATCCTAGCCAAATAAATTTGGATATATTGATACTTGATAAAAGGGGAGGATGCCTGTAGATTTTGAGGTCAATATGTCAAAAGTCAAGGTCACTAATGGTGAAATTGTGTTGCAGTTACTGGTTTACAAATGAGAACTCAAGTTCTTTACATCCTATTTAGATATATATAAATGCTTATGTACATGTACTTGTATGGATACATACCAAAAGGGGAAGATGCTAATTGATTTTGGGTGTCAAAGGAAAAACATGTACATGCAGCTATAGGGAAATAACATGATAAGTCAATTTATATTTTGTAAATAATGGTGCATTTTTCAAAATTGATTTGTAGCTTTTTAAAAATTACTGTCACATTTTTAATTCTAAAATGTGACAGATGCGATGGACAGCGTAAATCCTGATATTTTTGTTTATAAATTTTATCTAAGTTTGACAATAGATTTACCTAGAAAATTGTAAAATTTAATGTGATAAGAATTGATTAAAATTGCAAGATAAGAGGATTAGCAAAAACATATATTATTCTTGAATATCGTAAGAAGGATGCAGTAAAAGAAGCTTTCAGAGTTTTAAATGATAACTTACTTCTATAGCTTGTGGTAGAGCTTGTCTTTTGTGAGCTGGCGTACATGTATGCACTGGATGAATTAAAAGTTGAAGCGAGTAAAAGGAATTATATTATGTACAGAGTCATCATCCTTTATTAATCATGATTACATGTAGGTAGTTTTAAGAATTATGTTTGTAAAGTCCTGGTAATTCTTGTAAAAAGGTAGACACCACATTATCACAAGTTTGAAAATGTTCTTGCATATTGTTAATCGTGTAAATTGTATTTTAATGCTCGCAGAAAAATTTTTGGGAAAACATAGAATGGCTGTTGTGTCTGTGTGTCTGTCCATCCATCCGTCCGAGCTCATATCTCTTATACTTTTCATCAGAATTTGATCATACTTCACCAAAATCATATTGAGGTTAAGGGCTTTGGGACAAAGGTCACTCAAGGTCATTTCTGAAAGATCAAGGTCACTTATTAACTTTGACTTAAAGTACCATGAAGTACTTATATCTCCTACACCTTTCATCAGAAATTGATCATACTTCACCAAAATGTTATTTAGGTTAAGGGCTTTTGGACAAAGGTTACTCAAGGTCATTTCTGAAAGGTCAAGGTCACTTATTATCTATGACTTAAAGTACCATGAAGTACTTATATCTCCTACACCTTTCATCAGAATTTGATCATACTTCACCAAAATGTAATTTAGATTAAGGGCTTTTGGACAAAGATCACTCAAGGTCATTTCTGAAAGGTCAAGGTCTTGATAAAAAGTGACTAGTTGTTGTTCTATAGTTGACTCAATTGGATATCCATATGATACATTTAGATTTGAAATCGTTATCAATTATTACATTTATTTCCTATTTACTGAGTCATTCATTTCCTTCGTTATTGCTGTGCTTCTTGGAGCATTCATCAGTTTAACTGATTTTTATGCCCCCATATCAATAGATTTGGGGCATATTGTTTTTGTCCTGTCTGTTTGTTTGTTTGTTTGTTTGTCTGTCTGTTGTCAACTTTATCCTTGGCTATAACTTTTGAACCATGATGGATAGAGACTTCATATTTGACATGTGTTTTCAATGAAGCTCTTTTAAATGACATCAAGGTCATTGACCTTTGACCTTGACAATGACCATCAAGCTAAACGTAACTCTTTGGACTTTGGTGCCTCCGGGGGCATTGGTGTTTCACAAACACAGTTTGTTTGTACATGTATATGAATTGAGTGAACAATTTCCTGCATTATAAGTATAACTGCCATTCGGGGAGCATCCATCAGTTTTACTGATACTCTTGTTAAATCAGATATTGGAATTATGGGTAATCTTGAAAGATATTTCAGATTTAGAGATTTGATGATTTGATGTGTACTTCTGAATCAGAAATATTTATTCTGAGCATAATTTCAGGCAACAAGCAAGTCTCCTTGCCATTCATAATGCAAAACAGAAGGCCCAGGAAATGGCCAAGTTTGTACATCAAGCTGTAGGTCGACCATCTATTGTACAGGAAGTAGACAGTCAGGAGTGGATGGGTTCCATGGTGACAGAGGAACCTGACAGTGTCAACACTCTACAGCAAAAATTATCACAAGCCACTGTAACAGTAAAGAGTAAAGTGTCAGTGACATTTGAGTTGAAACCGAAAGTGAAGAAAACTAGTTTAATGAGGGACACTTGATAGCTGAATATTACACATGTATAGAATTTTATGAGTATGTGAATTTATTTATATGAGCTAGATCTGTGATAAAGAGAATATTATTCAATAGCGAATATAAACTGTGTGTTTCTCATGATAGCAGTTAGTACTTCTCATTCTGTGCTATAGGATATTCATAAAAAATAGAAATTGTTGCAGTTGTGAGAAATACTAGATAATATAACTGTCTTAGAAAATTATCACATGATATAAATGAATAAAGTATGGACATTATTTGTAAGAATTATATTTTGTGTTTTATTGCTAAATGAATCAATATATTTTTTTGAAGACACAATCAAGTCATGTTTACATACAAATATGATGGTTCTTTGTTAACTAAGACATTTCAATTGATTAGGAATCACAAAACGATCACTATTGTATTTGGTATATACAGAGTTTGAGGAAGGTATTATGTGTGTAAAAGATGTTTGATACAATATTTGTGACTTAAACATGAGTCTACATCCAAGAACATCTTTTACTTCCTGTCTCTACAGATCAAAATGTAATACGTGTATCCCATTATTTGGTTTTCTGCTGTAAAGAAATTTTGAATGATACTTCCTTGAAACTGTTCATCACAGAAAAGTACATGTCAGTCTGTTAGTGTGTACATTGTAGAATAGTTGTTGAAAACCTAGAAAAGAAGGCATGATTGAAATTCTTCTTTATAAATCTTTGTTTTTAGTGTGACTATTTAATTTCCTCATTTTATGTAACTCTGCTTGAATAATGTACTCAAGATACTTGACGAAAGTACGATACATTAAGGAAATGTTATTATGTATCCCCACCTATATATATATATATATTGAGTGATTTTAATGAAAACTCTGCATAATCTGCTCATGACCCCAAACAAAAGGAGGTTTTAAGCAATCTGAAGATCTGCTGGTCATATCTTTTACAATGTTCCCTATTGTATGTATACAATGGGGTTTATATTGCATTGTTCAGTTTAACAGTTTTAAAGTTTTCAAAATGGCCATTCTAACACAATTTCTGTAAAAGTTAACTTGCATCCATTGAGTATCATATGAGCAAATCATTACTGTAAATATTTACTTTTGAAAATAAGGGAGTGGTAGTTGGATTACATGAGTACAATCAGCAGAGTGTTAAGAGATGGTATACTATATGTGTTTTATATATAATTCACTATAACTGCCATTTGCATCCATTAGAAAGTTCTCAAGTTGGTCCACTGGTATCTCATTGGACTTATTATCCGAAGACTGGCATTACAAAACCATATACATGTATGTAGAAAAAGGATATAATTTTCTTCATCCTTATCCATAATTCATATGAGACAATATAAACTGAATGTCTCTAGTCACAATATATACATTGGCAGATTAAAAGCAAATCTATTACATAAAGTAAAATTATATGAAGCAGTGCACTGGGCAAGTGCCATCATCATATAAGTGAAATAGTCTTGCTACATTGCATGATGATAAACAATATACATATCTATTCTGAAGGTTTTAAACTGTAATGTCTCCCCCTTTTGGTGGCGTCATCGGTACACACATGAGTATTGTTAGAGGAAAAGTGAAAAAACAATTGATGAAGTAAATGATGGAAAAGTGTCGTACTGGATGCTCGCAGCATGTGCTTTGTATACGGAATGGACTGAAGTGTTAGGCATGTGCATATACCAGCTTGGTGTATCTCACTTTATCAGTTAAAGCCTCATTAGATGAATGGTTAGATATTGATTGATTATTGTTTTACATTATTTCACCAGAGATATATACACATATGTCTCTGTTTTCACAATTAATTCAAGTGTATGGTGACGGCATTTATCTGATGAATTGCAAAATTTGATCTATACATGGTCCTTTGCATCGGACCCATCCGAACCAGTGAGGGATACTTTACGTGCCACGTTTACCGAAACACGGTACTTTGGTTTTAATTGTCTCATCTCGAAGACAGGACACCGTTGTACTTATGGCGTGAGTTGAACCCAGGACCTTCCGGTAATGAACCGAGCACGTCATTCTCTGATCTGCACCGGCTCGACGAATGGTTAGTGGTGGATCCCAAAATGAACATCGACAAATGGGGACCTTCCGGTAATGAACCGAGCACGTAATTCTCTGAGCTACACCGGCTCGACGAATGGTTAGTGGTGGATCCCAAAATGAACATCGACGAATGGTTCAAGGTGGATCCCAAAATGAACATCGATTTTAATAATGCATTACATTTGATTGAATATATACCACTTGTTTGTAATACTAGTACTTCTAATAACAAAGGGAAATTTCTTCACAATCAGTGACGGAATTAGCAGAGGACACCTGGCAGTCCGAGCTATTTTTCCAACCAAAATTTTATGTTGCACTATAATTCTCGATAAACACAGTGAAATATTTGTCCCGATGATTTTTCTTTAAATACTCAGTTACGTATTCATGTATACAATGACAAATTAAGTGTTTTACAATGACTTCCTATTTATCCGTTCCCCTGTTACAAGGAAACTATTAGATACACAAATGTTAAGCGAAGCGTTTAATGAATATGCACTCATCTGTCGTGCTTGAAATTTGACTGGTTGAACACTGGGGCAGCTGTTAGACACACAGTCGGTCGCGTGAACTTCTATACCCCAGCTGCTATTGCTTGCTCACCTTTATGGCGAACAAAGACAATTATTCTAAATAAAAACTACTGTATTGAAATGCCGAACAAAGCGGAATTTTCAAATAGTCACACAGAGTTCAAAATAAGAAGTAATGCATCTTAAGGGAGACGGGATGACGATTGCGGAAAATGTGTTCTCATGATATCTGAAAGAATTTTATTTATATACCTCGGAAAATGTTATATATATCTGAAATAATTACATTCCTTCTGATAGCTAAAGTTCATGGTAAGTAACATGTGTTTACTTGTTGATATTCTAATATTTCGTTTTGAATGTGCTACAAGAAAAAAATAACCCTGATTCATCAAACATTTATTAGATATATACCACCGGTAATTATGTCATGTCTAATGTTTTAATGTTATAGTATTACAATAAACTAAAATACGAAACTAAAATGAACAAGATAACAAATCTTAACCCTTTGTATTGACTGCTTTTCCGCAATGGCTGCATCACATCATTAAATATTCGCATTCAATATATCTTCTACTATATTATACAAAATCGAAAATAGTGTTATTAATTCAGAATTGTCATTTTGTATGTACATGTATAAAACCTTTAAAGAGAAAGAAAATCTATAATTAAAAAAGCAAGAAAAAGGTTCAATGTATATCGTAGATACTCTCGTTAATGATGCGTAGAATATATGAAAAAGTCCTAGATAAATGGATTAGTCACAGAAGATACTTGAGTCCTCTTTTATTTGACATATAAAGTCATAGACAAATGGATTAGTCACAGAGGATACTTGCGTCCTCTTTTATTTGACATATAAAGTCATAGACAAATGGATTAGTCACAGAGGATACTTGCGTCCTCTTTTATTTGACATATAAAAAGTAATAGACAAATGGATAAGTCACAGAGGATACTTGAGTCCTCTTTTATTCGACATATGGAAAAGTCCTATACAAATGAATAACAATAGAGGATACTTGGGTCCTCTTTTATTCGGCATATGAAAGAAGCTATAGGCAAATAGATTATCATATAAATTATACTTAAGACAGGGACTTTTATTTGTTAATTTGGACACTAAGGTTTCTTTCGTATTTTAAGTAATCATTTTGCCATAAAGGAATTTAAAGTATACAATTTAAACAATGTAACAATGTGGAAAATAATTTTTAAACCAGAATGAAATTAGAAAATAAATACTTATGCGGATTTAGATCTAGGTAATGGTTGCTGGTCCAGACCCAGCTTGATATTCGATAAATACCTTTTTGGGAACTTTTGGAACTTTTTGTTTTAAAATTGGCAAATTGACACTTAAGGACAGAGTTAGACACCCTTGCAAAATGTCTTCATAAGGTGTAACCGCTCGCATTAGAATTTCCGAAACCGGTCTTGGAATCGCATCGTTCATTTTTACCTTCTTATTCTCGTATTTTAAAATTCTGCAGAGCGAGTATCATTTGGAATCAGAAATATTTGAAAAAATAGCATGATTTATATTTAAGTTTAAACACAAGGGGATATTTTGATGTCATATTCTTATCAAAAAGAGAAGCCGGCTTGGCCTAGTGGTATCGCGTCGGACTCCTGTGGGCCGTTTCACAAAGAATCATACGTACGATATTTTAGTACGTACTAAAAATTCCTTAAGTCTTAAGGAATTTTTTGTACGTACGTAAAATATCATACGTATGATTCTTTGTGAAACGGCCCACTGATCTGGAGGCCGGGGTTCGAGTCCCGCTCTAGTCATGCCGGTGTCATGTCTTTCGGATGAGACATTAAAAATCGAGGCCCCGTGTCGTGGTATGCATGGCATGTTAAATATCCCTGACTGCTTCGGGTGGGTCCATTGCAAAGGTCAAAATTTGTATGCCCCGCACCAGGCAGATGCCGCCACCATATACGTGAAATATTCGTGGTGTGACGTAAAACAAAAATCAATCAATCAATCAATCAATTTATCAAAAAGAGACATGTCTATACAGTACTAAAAAGAAAGTAAACGTTCATTTTTTCCGGTTTATCGTTATATACACATCTCGCATAAAACAACACATTTTGCAGGACTCATGCAATATAACTGTGTTAGGAAAAAGTTATAGAATAATACGGTTTATTAAAATCTGCTTTATGTAGGCGAAGCAATATTTAGATGTACCGGAGAAGGGAAAGGCGAACAGACTATCCGTCTTCACTGTCCATTTGGTCAGTCGATCAAGATAGTGGAGGCAATCTACGGGCGTAACCGATGGAAACAATGTATGTACACCGTAGGGGATTGCATCGAAGCAGTAAACATCGATAAGGGCTGTTGTGGCAGACCGACGTGTGATGTCTCTTTCTCTAGAAAGTACTCCATCAAGTGTGACTACGGTTATGTAACATTCTTCAGGGTTATCTACGAATGCGTTGAAGGTAAGATTTCATATTAGCTCTAGAGTTTAAATGCAATGATATACATGTAGAGTGTTCTTTTCAGTTTGTTGGGTATGTACCTCCCACAAATAGATGAGAACGACCCTTTCCAGCGACAGTACTTTATCACCCATTCGTTTTTATATGTCACTGTGATTAAGAAGGAGTGAGGGAAGTTTATACGTACTGTTTTGTCATGTCATCATGATTGATTGATTGATTAATTGATTATTGCTTTACGATTATTTCACGTATATGGTGACGGTATCTTCACGATGTATTGTATAGACCCACCCGAAGCAGTGAGGGATCTTTTACGTGACGCGCCTACCGAGATTCGGGGCCTCGGTTTTTACTGTCTCATCTGAAAGACATGACACCGGTGTGCCCATGATTTGAGTCGAACCTCGCACTTCTCGGTCACGAGTCAATCATCTCAAATATTAAGTCACAGAGGCTTTCATGTCATCATGAGATATACGGTGAAATTAAGTTGCATGCATACATATATATATGTATCTTACTTAAGCAAAATCAGTTTTGAATCAGTAAGAATTTTAATTACTGTCGAAGCCGGCGTGGCCTAGTGGTATCGCGTCGGACTCCTGATCGGGAGGCCGGGGTTCGAGTCCCGCTCTGGTCTACCGGTGTCATGTCTTTCGGATGAGACAGTAAAAACCGAGGCCCCGTGTCGTGGTATGCATGGCACGTTAAAGATCCCTCACTGCTTCGGGTGGGTCCGTTGCAAAGGTCAAAATTTGTATGCCCAGCATCAGGCAGATGCCGTCACCATATACGTGAAATATTCGTGGTGTGACGTAAAACAAAAATCAATCAATCAATCAATCAATATTGACAATAATTACTGTCGTGAACTTGTTTTATTTTGAAATGACGATAAGTATTAGATGTTTTTCATTTTCGCAATTATTCTCCCAGATATTTAATTTTCTTGTAGCGGATGAATCAGAATGTGATATTGAAGATACTGACGAGGATGAAGATGTGACGTCACTAAAATTTCCACCGACGTCATTTTCGAATGCTGAACCACCAAGTACAAACAACATCAAACCTATTGAGGAACCAGCACTTCACCAGGATATAGGTGACTCACTTCCTTCTAAACAAAACACCGTGAAATCTGACGAAGAAGCGGAATGTAAGTGTATCTCTCCTGTGTAAAACAAAAGCTAATGGTATAATGTTTATTTTATGAAAATTAATGGACATAGGAAAGGAAAAGCAAAAGAAGAGAGGTGAGCGGGGATACTTGATCCCACTTTCAGTGGTGAGGAGGGCACAAATGCAAGTTTGTGGACACACGTTTACTTTGATATGAAAGTTGCGGTACATGTATATAAATTGATTGTTATACATTGAAACTATGACAAAGGTCTTTTCCGTTGAATGTCGCACCTCGGCACTTTTAAAACTTAGTTACCACTGCAGTAGCGCATTTCGTAATTTAGTAAAGGGACTTTTACAATATATAAGTTGATTTATCACAACCATTTTTTGAAGACAGACTTAAACCGGTGTGGCCTAATGGATAAGGTGCTCGACTCCTGATCGAGAAATCCCGGGTTCGACTCCCGCCTTGGGCACACCGGTGTTTTGTTTTTCGGGTGAGACAGTAAAAACCGAGGTCCCGTATCACGGTAGGCGTGGCACGTAAAAGATCCCTCACTACTTCGGATGGGTTCATTGCAAAAGTCTAAATTTGTATACAATGCATCAGGCAGATGCCGTCACCATATACGTGAAATAATCGTGGAGTGACGTAAAATAATAATCAATCAATAAATCAATCAATCAATTGAAGACAGACTTCGGTATTAAGCCCCACTTCTTCTGAGTAAGCTTGAGAGGTTATCTCAGATAAAATGTTCACATAATAATTTTCCTTTCTTCAGATTTGATGATCATACTCGGTTCAGCTGTAGCTGTTGCCTTTCTATTGGCGGCCATCATTGTGGTATTGTTCCTTCTACGGAGGTATAAATGGTAAGTTTCCTCATCAAAATGATAAGAAAAACGACAAAATTATCTCTGATGGAAACATACAGAACTTAAAACAACCCAAATATTTTACCACAATTTTCCAGGTGTGTATGATTTTCCGCTACGTAACGCTATCATAAAGTATCATATTTTTTGCCAGCGTCAGCAATTACGTCGGGTTCTTTCCTCCTGTCGCTTTGATAATCTATGCTTTATTGAGATTATATTTTGATCTGCATCGCTATTTTTTTCTAGGAATGGAGAGAAAGAATGCTTACTAAAATTGTGCGTAGGATGGTGTAAGCGTCATCCACCAGATGGCGCAGAGAACCCGGATGAAGTTTCACAGTCAAGTGCAAACAGATCACATCGACAGAATATGCACCCACCGCACTTAAATTTAAATGATAAACAAATTCAAGCAGTGCGACCAATTAATATTTCAAAAAGAGTGATTACGAAGCAATGCAACATCGAAAATGATAATCAACGTAATGAAAATAAACTGGAAACTAAATCACTCCATAAAACCCCAGAAATCGACGAAAATTCTAATCAAAACTCTTCAAAATTTGGCAAAGCTGTTAGTGGTAACGCATATATGCAAGAAAATACATGTATCATTGCACATGAGGCAAAGAAAAAAGAAAACGCGTATGTGGAATTTGACAAAGTGGTTGGCGAGAAATACAGCAATCCAGTGTTAAGAAGGATGAATCCCAAGCGGATCGTAATGGACAAAGGTCATGATGATGCGACATTCGTCGTCAGTGAAGAACCGGGTACAACATCAGTTTGATACTGTTGACGGACTTCAGAAGTTGATATTATAACACCATGCTTGTGTTCTATTTTTTCATTCACTTCAGTACTTCCGTTGTATGTTCGTTCGAGATATGTAACTCAAAATGTTCAATAATGACAAGGAAATGACATAGGTGACGAAGCTGAACAATTCTTTATTCAAATTTAATGGGATAATTTTTATCACACGAGAAGAACAGTATGGGGTCTCAAATAATGTGAGAGAAATTTGCCTGCTTGGATTTTTTTTCCTAATGCGGTAATGTAAAAGTTTATAAACTTGTGTTTATAAATTATGATCGATAAAATACCAATAGTGATTTCGGGAAATTGCCCACTGTCAGCAAAAATATGTAAATGCACCAGTTTTCACAACAGAATATAATGTTGTTTATGTACATGTACATATCAATACAAACAACACAACTCAAAATATAACACGACACGATACTAAAGACAACACTATGATATACCCGCTATCGATTGTTTATTGTAAATATATACTTTTGTGTATTTGAGTATACTAGGTAACATAAAGAAAACAATCAGAGAGAAATATTAGAAAAGATAAAACTTTAAACCCAAATAATCCAACATTGTAAATATAGCATGCTTCCTTGTACATCGCTCAAATTTATCATTGAAGAATGAAACGTACGAAAGAAGACAGTAGATTATTCAATTACTCACTTTGCATTTTAAAAATTGCTTTGTATTTTTACATGTTTATTCTCAAAATATATAAAAATGCATGTTAAGATTAAACCCACCTAAATGTAACAAGTTTTCACCTGAAGCAGTTTTCGTTTGACTTTTATGTTATTGAACCTTTTTACTGATTTTGGGTATCTAGGGCACTTTGTCATTAACGGTGTCATTTCTCTTTAATCTCATTCGTGTAGTACGTATTGAAGTATTTTCATAATTTCAATGTTTTGGAAATTCATGGCTATCCACACAGGAGATGCTCACTCTTCCCCGGTACCTAGCCTGACGTTTGATTTCCAGTGGTCCATGAATATCTATCCTGATACCTTCTTGGAAGTGTCGCGGTGACAAAGTTTTATTAAGATACTAACAACAGAAAATGAACGATAAATCGACATCATTCACAGTTTGTGAATATTAATTGTTTTCTCTGACAATCATCTGTTCGATTTTAAATCTATCGCACGGAATGTCAGCGCAGACCTTAAATCAGTTACGGTCCATTAAGCAGACACCACGTAATAGATCAGGGATGACGTGAACCCAATCATGCATATCACGTGTAACGTGAGGACAGCCATTCGAAATGAATTACTCTGAAATAAAAATGTATCGCATAAGTAAGTAATAAAGTATATGTCTAATTTGTACATAAATCCACAGCGTATCTTACATATATCTATTTTCTAGAATTCAGATGAAAACAGTTAGTGCATCCAAGCGGCACAAGTAAACATACAATAAATATCACATATTTTTATATATAGAATTTTAGAAGTTAGATAATGATAGTGGGTACACACATACACCAAACTGTTTTGTGTACACTAAGTTATTTAATATTAAGTTTAATACCTAAGTTTTATTCTTACATAAATGACCTACAAATAGCAAAGTCTGTTTTGCCTGCCAAAATATCAGCAGAGGCCATTCTCGTAGTAGAACGATGTTTGAACCATAAAGTAAGCTAATATATTTATCAAAGACGGATATTTCAAACATGAAATAACAAAAAAAAAAAAGCCAAAATACCTTAATCTTGCCATTTTCCCCTTTGTTAGCACTTGAAGAGAAAAGTAAAGGTTTTAGGAGTTGATCATCTGTAAACAGAAGACAAACTACAATGTAATACCTGACATAAATCGCCTTGTTCTTCAAATATCTGGATATCTTTGAGATCTCTTACATAACCGTGATATTCTGAAAATACACCAAAATGGAGTATCAGTTTGCATTTACATTAATTCATTATTTAGAAATATAATACTGAATGTTTCCCCCCTCCCCCTCTTCCCAGATATCGATAATTCTGTATATTTTACCTTATTCCGAAACTTACAGTTATAAAACAACAAACGCTAATATTATAACAACACATTTATTCATGTATTCTATTAAACGGATGTCGATGGTACTGAGATGGGTTGAATTCTTTATAAATCGACATGATAACCACAAACTTTGCAGTGGATGTTAAGTTGACATGTTTACTATTTTGAACACTTTATTTAAGAAATGACAAAAATAGTTTATTTTTTTATTGAGGTATAGAAGTAAAACCGATTTATAAACTGTATAATCCGCGAAGCGTATTATTACAAAGTTTGTAAATTGGTTTTATTTCTATACCTTTATAGAAAAATAAACTATTATTGTTATTCCGTATAATT
Organism: Pteria penguin; assembly: GCA_035048485.1. Lineage (NCBI taxonomy): Eukaryota > Metazoa > Mollusca > Bivalvia > Pterioida > Pteriidae > Pteria > Pteria penguin. The sequence goes on from CM068581.1 coordinate 52,973,587, forward strand.
TAATTATTCGTTAAACAGAAACAAAAATCTTATGAAATTTGCAATATTTATTGAAAAACCTCCAACATTTTGAATTTGGCGCAATGATAACGAACGATGGGCGTGGCCAATTTGTCACGTGACTTGTTTATACTTATATTAAAATACAGAACAATAAGTCTGATAATGTAGTTAAATTGGCTTTATATGGTTGCCTTTAAAATTGAATTATTAGCCAATACAACTTATGGTCGGGGTCAACACATTATGTTTTGTCAGGAACCATTTAAGAGAGAAATGCCCTTATTGGCTAATCAAAAAGTACAATACCTTGTTGTGATTTTACACACTGGCGATGTAGTTCTAGTATAAATTCTATTATGATGAATGTTATGACATATCCAATCATTACATCAGAGGCAATGTCGGACGTGTTTGCTTCTGGTAAATTAAGACCAAAATATATAGTGATGCCTGTAAATATATTAGATTTATAGAAATAAATGAGTGAATTATGTAGACAATGAAACAAACTATAATATTGCACATTTTAAAATTATCATACCCAATTGGTCTCTTTTGAATACAACAATTTTTGTAATACACTTACACTGCATCAAAGTTTATATAAGAGAGCAAAAGACGAATTAAAAGAATATCAAATAGGAAGAAGTAATCAAAAATATCAATTTATAAATGCAAATAGAATATCCTTATTGGTGTAGTGTATTATGTTTGTGATCGTGCAAAGAACAAGGAAATCAGTAAAACTGATGGGTGCTCTCCAAAATGCATCAATCCAATGGATGACTCTATCTAATAGGAAACCCTTAATACTGCAAAATTTATCAGGGAGCATAAAAGTTTGCGCTAGTGAAAATGTGTTAATATATATTATTTTAGGTTCTTGTTATTGAGTGACCTTGACCTAACCTAGTGACGTCTGTCAGAAATTTAATTAAGTGACAATGTTTGTATGAAGTATGCTCATCGCTTGTTGAAAATCCTTAAATGTATAACCTCCTTTTTGGTATTTTAATTTCTTTTTTTCTGAGAGACATTGACCTTTCAAAAATCACACGAGAGTGACTTTGGAAAAGCAGTAAGCTGAAAAAATTCAAATTATGATGACCGATTTAGCACACATAAAATCGGTCAGGCTGGCGGACGGATAAACTGGCAGACGGAAAGGCACAAGGAGCATAAAAAGTTGGGTTGCATACATTATCAAAATGGAGTATGAAAGTAAGCTGGTGAAAATTTAACAATATGTAAACATTTTTTATATTTTAGGTTTTAGTTGCTGAGTGATTTTGACATTTCAGAAACGACCTGAGTGATTTTTGTCTAAAAGCCCATAAATCGGGTGGCAATTAATATTTGTAAGAAATATTACCATTGCCTTTTGAGAATCGGCTCGGACAGACAAATAGACAGGCAGTAGGATAGAGATGCAGCACGAAAGTCAATTTTATATACTCTGATGAGATCTTATGGATAATTTGAATTTTCTATTCAAATCTCCATTTATTTGAAATATATGTAAGTAATTTCGGAAGTAAAGTGCTAAGATACCGCGCGGTAGTTAATGAGGAACATTCATTATACTAGACACAATAGAGATACAGATTATCACGGAGGTGTAAGCGTCCCTTACTGACTGATCAAACCGTCGTGATGTTCTAAGATTGTTAAAGCAAATATAGCTCGTAGCCATATGATGTGGTAATGGTTTTACAACAATCACAATCGGTAAACAGTCATGTAAGTAAGGATGTGTGATGATGTATTATCACAGCATAAACGGCTTAACAATCACTTCAATAAGCGCAAAACATCTTTATAGCATCCGTAAAATCTGCGGAATGTAGATTTCAAACGTGTGTTTTTTTCGGATATTAACTTTTCACTCAAAAGCTTACCTCGGCAAATGAAAGAATCCTAGTCTGAAGAAACTCTAGCGTATTGGATCTGGTAAGTTATTATAAGCACAAAGCGCATGTGATACACTTAGAAGTATATGAAAAGTTAACGGTAGGAAAATTGAAATCGTTTATCATACAGCGGAATAGTAAGTTTACCATCTTAGTCAATTTTCAGTTGAACATCTCGGTACGAATAAATATATAACATATATACCTTTTAATTTTGTGCACCATATGCGCATTTCGACAAGTTATGTCTCTTAAGTGATACTCGTGGCCGAATGATTGGAATTCTCAAGATATATAAAAATATGAAGAGCAGTGTTGAAGCCAAAATGAGGAAATGTGAACCAAAGAATCTAAGGACAGAGCTATGCATGAGGGAGATATTCCTTAGTTATTCCATTGCGTGTACATAGATATCAAAGTTTTTATTAATTATAGACAATACATAATCAACATATCTGAATTTTAAACTATAATTAAGATTTGCATAGTGAAGAATGATGTCATATCACCTGCTAAAGCGTGAGCTGATATTCCTACGAGCATATGCGACCAATGAAATAGATGCCGATTAGGATGACTATGGTCTGGTCTAAAGAAGGCCATCACGGGCTGTAAAAAGACCGAAATAAACATATTACATATTGTTGAATTATCTAGAGTCATCAATTCCATTTCTTTACAACTCTATAGGTATGATCTATATTATTAAGAAATTCTTCATAACAATTATCCTGTATTTTGTTTTATGTTCTATTGTTGAAAAACTTACATTGACGACAGTAAGTGCCATTACTGCAATTCCTAGAATAGGATGTGTTGAAATGTACTTCTTGTCAGAAGGCGCAATAATCTGCAGAAAAATAGAAAACGTATATCAGTTATAACTTTAATACATATTTAGTCATAAATTATACAACTCAATGCAGAAGCATTATTTACACATAAAATATTATGTTTTAAGTAAATGTTGTAGTACTAATTTGGAACAACTTAGCCTTATTTATTTTCTATAGGAGAATGGAGTTTTTGTTTTTGAATTTAAATTTTCTTGAAATATTTCCTTTATTTCTACAAATATTATTTCCCAGATATGTTGGTTATTAATGTCACCATTGAAATTTTAATCCCTGAATAAATTCCATTTAGTTATACAGTAATATACATTGCTAAGCCATTAATCTCATCTAAATCCTTCATTGAGGGCCAGTAGATGAAGTACTCAGGTTGTGAAAAATCCCGGGTTCGACTTTCGCCGTGTCCTGTCTTCCGGACGAGGCAGTGAAAACCGAGGTCATATCGTGACACGTAAAGATCCCTTACTGCTTCGAGTGGGTCCGTTGCTATTTATGAGGGCGATACAGTCACCATATACGTGAAATGATCATAGAGCAACGTAAAACAATAATCAATTATTTAATTACTGTACTTAGAAAACATTGATAATTTAAATCATCGTTTTAATGCATTGACGTTCTGCATCCCTCCTTCTGTCATACGTTGTTTATAATTCGTTTGAAGTGATGTAACGATCTTCGTGAAATCAACACATCAACATGGCTGTGGGAATGCGCAGAACTGATCATCGGGAATCATAAATAAAATATCAAAATAATGCGTCATGAACATTTCAGATGTGGAATTGGTACGGAGACAGGATTAACGTATAATCACTACTGAATGGTTAAACCGAAATAACTGAAGTAAACCATAAATTATAAGGATTTATGACTCACATTGACATATCCACTTTCTTCAACAAATACAAGAATAAAAGAAGAGGCTGTTGCAAAAAAGACTATGGCCATAAGTGTCCTATGTATCTGTAAAACCAACAGAAAACAAAATATCATAATTTGTTGGTACAAATGTGAAACCAATATTATATTGGTGAAACACATATACAAAACAAAAGTAAAATGGAATTCATATTTCGTATTTTTTGTAGATGGCGATGTTATTGTATTGCAAAGAGAGCAGTTTTCTATAAAGATGGATAAGTGCAATTCAGAAGTTTCAAAAATAATAAAAGCATATATAAATCAACCAAAGAAAATCTACTGAACGAGCTTATGTGAAAATCACAGTGGTATGAGGGGAGATGTTTGGGGAGAGTAAGCATCTCCTTCTTGGTTACAACACCCGCCCTGTGTATTTGATGGAAATCGTCAAATCAGGTAAAGTGGACCTCAGGAAGTTGTAGAATTTGGTGTTCAAAATAGTTAAAAAATGTCCAATCTGTTGACATTCTGGATAACAAGATATCATATTGCATGACACGATCCTCGTACTGACCATAGCGTTTCCTCAATGATGTTATAAATCTACCACTTACATATTCCATGCTGAACATCTTATCCAAGTGTCTCCATGCTGAACATCTTATCCAAGTGTCGCTTTGTCCTCAAAACAAAGCCGTTGTAAATTGAACTTGATTATAAAACAGTCATACAACTACCATAATATGCAAGGCAATACGTACATGGAACCACATCTTTATGCCATTTGGTTTTGTATTTGGCCATTCATTTTTGAAATATCTAGCTACAATAACACCAATACTGGAACATAATATCCAAGCAGCGATCATCAGTGAACCTGCAATTATATTATTATATTAAATTTCCAACTGCCGTGTACTGAGCATTCAAAAAGAAAACTTATCAATTTATCAATTAACGAATTTAGAAATACCTGCTAGAAAACATTCACTATCATTATAGCGATTAGTGTATAGGAAAGTTTAAAATGTGGAATGTCGATTTATATGCATTTTGCCAGTATTGTACCGTGTATTTTGATGTAAAGTGGTGATTTAACATCTCCATTTATATTCTCTGTCGTCAAGAAATTAACCAGTGTGTTACTGCAATAGGGCGTATTCTCGTGTTGCACTGGTATACCTGGGTTAAAAAAAATAAACACATATTACTGAAACAAGAACAACAAGAACAACAACATCAACTAGAACAACAACAAGAAGAAAAACAAGACTAAGAAGAAGTAGTGATGATGAAGAAAAGAAGAACCTCCTCAATAATAATAATAATAATAATAATAATAATAATAATAATAATTGACTATTAAAGAGGTTAAAGAGGGTAAATCCATGCTTCGCCACCGATAACAATATCATGTAGCCTTCATTGGTCGCAATGGACATCGAGAGTAACTGTGATGCCATCTCTACCCGAATCTGCTTTTACTATTGAGTGAAATGGGGTACCCAGCGGGCGCAAACTGTCTTAAAGTTTAAACGTTCCTTTAAAATGCAGAAGAATAAATGCAAGAATTAATGTAGGTATTATTTGCTGTGTCATTCACGGTATATCGAACATCATCGCCCAATGCATTTTTACAGCGGCGATGTCTTTCTCTCCGATTGCACTTAGTGGTCGTCCGGAGCGTGGATCATCTTCTATTGATTTTCTTCCAGTCTAACAGACTTAAAGCGATTAGTCTATCTATGTACAGTTGCATATGATAGAGCATGGTTCCCATATACTGTATTCAGGTCGGCATCAATTTCCGTTGGCGCGCATCCGTGTAACGCCCAAACCTTGCAATACGACCACAGAAACATCGTTCTCTTTATTAGTCATTTTACACGCAGTATTTTGTACTTGCTTGATTTTGACGTTATGTTTTAAGTCAAACTTAAAAAATAAATAATAATAATAAAAATAAATAAATATATAAATAAATAAATAAATAAATAAATAAATGAGGTTATATCAAACGTACATTTTCCTGATGTTTTTGTGGATACCTTTATATTTCATTGTCGTTCAAAGGTTGCTATTTTATTCTTAAATATTCAAAACCCCCGTGTTAATACATAGCATACCATTTACATACAATCATTGTAGAATGCTAAAATCCATACCATTTTCTATTTTTCCTGTTCCTAGAAGAAGATAAAGTGCTTCGCTTAGACTGTAGTAATTATCGTCATTGCTTGTTTCATTTATTCGACGAAGAAAACTACATTTCTCAACATTGCCGTCCAATATCACGTGAACTTGAGACAGATCTACAGCATCCTTATGAATAGAAATACAATTTTTTACATAAGTTAACTTGATCATACATTGATTTCGTAAATAAATCAAGTAAGCATTGTCGGAGAAATAGACAAAAATGATATTTTTGTTGATAACCTTTATGCCAATTTTACATGATGTAAAGGGCAATACCGGACAAATACAAAATGAGACTATTTCACAAACGCTTAAATGATCCAGATTCATATTTGTTATGATGTATACTCCTCGGGATTTATCTTCAATTTCTAAGTAAAATCTTAGTTTTTAATCTTTTGTTTTACCATGAATATGATCTTAAATGAGAAAATAATGAACTATATATATTCTATGTGTACTTCTTCATTGAAAACAAATGTGGATTTCAAAATATTAATTACAGTATCAGTAAAAAATTACTGAAAAATTGCATTATGGCCTAGGATAAAACCAAAGTCATACCCCCTCACGCATCCGGAATCTCTCCCGCCTTTACTCATAAAAGAATGTTGTAATACGTAAAACTCAAAACGGATACGTACATTGAAATAGTCCCATTGCCGCTTAGATTTGCGTCATATTATTGTGACGTCACATTCTAAGCGTTAACGTCATAGTGAAAATTCCGGCAAAAATTGGTTTGACCGGTATAAGACCTCTTACATTTAAAATTGGCAAAAGCTCTATTACGTCAATATCTTACAAATATGACCTTATATTTTTGCGATTATGAGTTATTCGGTCTTTTCGTTATACAAAGTTACTTCAAATTTGGGACGGCATCTGACGTAAAACAATTATGACGTCATAAAATTCTATGGAAACTGATCTAAAACTCAGGGAAATGACAGTCCACAAATGACGTTTTCATATGAATTTGATGACGTCATAATTGCCTTACGTCAAATACTGTCCGAAATGGGAAAGAATAAAGAGGAGTTACTGGCTCAGTTATGTGGCAGAAGTCACCATGGAGCTATACAATACATGAATATAAATAATATACTAGAACATATAACACATTACAAAAATATTTGATTGTAGTGCAATTTCGATACCGACTTAGGACGGTCATTTAATTTGACAAAAGTCAAACAAATGGTGTGGTTAACCGGTTTACGGGCCCACTTTCCCACTCACCGTAACAGCAGAACAATCAAAGGATTTATTTATGAATAATTCTCCATGTAAAGAACAAGGGTCAACAGGTATCGCATATTGAGAGGTCATAAAAATATAAACACCTAAGGTATTGTAAAACACATAATGGTATAAAAATATATGCAGTCACCCTGTTTAACGAAAAGACTCAATATAACTAATAAAATATTCAGTTTCATTAATTTGATTTACTATAATCTATTTCTTTATGCAATCATGTAATTTACCTTTTCTAGTGGAGCATATGTGTACTCTTTAGTAGTATATCCTACTTCAACTTTTGCATTTTGTTGAAAATAGCACATTATTACACTGGCGTCGGGCTAAAAGAGAAAACTTTCTCTTATTAAGGATGTCTTAATTGTTTTTGAATACTTGTACTTTCAGCGCTGCTGACAACGAAATACTAACAAATGCTTTATATCACAATTATTACTGCCAGGTTGATAGCGGGATACTATTTCAGTGTTTTAGTAAATACTTTCTCTTGCTTAAATATAACAGGTATATTCATAATTCCCTACATTCTTCCAATAATCAGCACATTAATGCAATTGTTTCGTAAATGAAAAACAAGAGTTCAATACATTCACGCAATTTTCTCATGCATAACAAAAAAAAAAAAAAAAAAAAAAAAAAAAAAATACATATTTACCATTTTCCCAGTCTTTGAAAATCCTATAGCAGTCCAGCGATTAGTTCCGGCCATGATCTTAGATAATATATCAAATTTTACGAAATCATTATCCACCCTGTTCCACATGACAACTGCATCACAATCACTGTCTGTGTTTGTACAGCCAATTTTAAAACATCCCCTTCCCTTTTCGCATTTTGGAGATTCAGAAGGTTGTTCCTAACAAACAGATCATGTGTTATAGTTCGTATGAAATAAAAATATGAAAGTAGATAGTGTTAAACGAATGGTACTCGATGTAACACATTGGACATTGATGAACGCCTTAAATTAAGATTTGAGATCAGGTGCCACTGAAGAGTAAGCGTTTGGTTAGCCCGCACGCCATGAAAGTTAAGAGCATACATGTACAGATCACACAAAATATTTAAACACTGAGCATATAAAACGATTGTGGATTTATGTAACATTAATTATCACATCCACACAGGATCAGAGCAGGAATACAGTAATACATCAAATTTTATTGAAACTTTGGATTTTTGCCGTATATGAGGACTTCATCTTAAAGACTGGGTATTTTTTCAGATTTGATTTCTGCTATTTGCGTTATTACCTCTTGATGTAATGATCAAATAACGAAGCAATCGATCCTGCTATTCACTGATAATATTTAAGTTCTAGACCACATACGTCTATTTTATCTATTCTGAAGTCATAAAAATGTTAATGTGAAATTATTTGTAAAGTTGCATTTACCGTAGTTGGTATTATTGTACTTTCTGGTGGTGTTGTCGTATATTGTGGTACTGTAATATTGACATCCACGGGATCAGACGTCAAGTTCAACCAAAATGTCTTGAATTCTTGTACCACAGTTGCTCTATTGGTACAAAATAGAATTCAATAAACATGTAATGAGAATGCTATTAACAGTGAGAAATGCTAAAAGAATACTTCAATTTCTGCTTTTTGTTGTCAATATCATAACTATAAGTAGGAGATGACATCAGGATGAGGTGCTATTAGACAAATAACATAAAACCAATAAACCAATTCAAATTTACCAAATGCATATTTCGAAAAATAACGTCTTTTCAATAAAGGCCGAAACCATAGTGCAACTGATTAAATTGGTCCTATTATGTACTATTAGACAATGTAGAAATTATACCAAAAAAGAAAGGTTATATCGATGATGAAAATGATTGCTACTTCCATACTGCAGTATGATACTTCCAGATTGATGACATACAGTGTTAAGGTGCTCTCTAATGAATTAGATATGATACAGCTTAAAATTTTGTGCTAAAATGACATATACTTGTGTAGATTAAGAAAAATACAGATTCTTTTTCAAATTTGTCATTTTTAGTCAAAATTTAATGATATATCATATCTAATAGTATAAAAATGTACAATAGACTACGGCTATAAAACGTAATTGGACAACAAAAAATTTTATGTAATAAAAATGAAATCAGTTAAATTTGAATTTGTCATATTTATATTAGAAAGCCCCTTAAAATACTAGTATTTTGATATAGAAGCGATAAGGTGTTGTTCTATTACGGGTTGCATCTAAATTGGGAATATACATACATAAACTTTATCCTGGCGACGGTACTGGACTTTGGTTTCCAAAAGAATGAAACACTTTCTTTCACACTGTTATCCGAATGTGTCACACCCTGTATTAGGAAAATATTTCCATTCTTAGAATGTAAACACACAATTTTTGTTTAGATAATTTATACTTTGAAACATTTCCAAATACAACATACACAATTCAACAGATTATAAATGTATATAAAAGTAACTTACATCTTTGTTCAAACATGTAACAGATGAATCATTCAGCCCATAAAATGTACTATCAATAAAGTATTCCTGTGGATTGTCGGCATACACTGCTCGCACGAGATATCCTTTGAATGTTTGATTCGTGGCAAGTATAACTAAAGCCAAGAATATATCAAAATTTATTTTAAAGTCATAACATAAGTGTGAATACATCGATGGCAAATGAGAATAGAAATGGCAAATGCATACAATCTGTAGATAAAAAATTATCATGTACTTTTAACATATGACTAGATGAACCGGTGACTAGAGTAAGCTGATATTTTTGTATATTTCAAGGGATTTTTTTGATATTTTCTACAGATATTTTTTAATATAACATTTTTGTATTTCTATCTCAATTTAAGAAAATTATGTTAATGTGAAGAAGTGGAATACCAAATTGATTTTTAGGATTTGTAGAATAAAAAGGTGATGTTTGAATTATCTGTATATCAAAATGTCTAATAAATCTATGACTGACGTCTTCTTTAGAACTATAACAGAAGAATTTCAGAGAAACTTTTGAATGAAGAATACATATTTCCAAGGTACTTCTTCATGTTTACTTTCATTAACATAAAATTTCAGTTACTTCCATTGACCACCATCTTGAAAGTAAATGACTGTATAATCAAGCAAATTATTAAAGCGATTTCTTCAGCCTAAGAAGATTTCCTGAATTATGCAATTCTTATGCAATATTTAAATCATTAGACATTATAAAAATGTTAAAAAGAGTTTATTTAATTTAGTTTGAATACAAAGTAAAAACTCAAAATCAACTCCAAGATGGTACACAAGAGGAGAAACTCCAATTCCATTTTACACTTTTTAAGAAGTATCTATGGGAATTCAAATTGAGACATATGCTTTAACAACTACACAATAATGCTTTTTAAAACAACTACACAATAAAATTTAGACACAAAAATAAACTTCAATCCAAAGAATAATGTGTAAATAAGCTAAAGTTACCTTGTATAGAATTTTCATTTGTCAATGTATTTGACATGACTAGTAACGTAAATGGTGGAATCGTTGTCTGTGCTTGGTATCCATGTCGTGGAACCATATCTGCACATGCACTATCCGGGGCACCAGATGGGTAACCATGACAGCAGATCAATAACACAGATAGTGACAACAATTGTAAATGCATATCTAGAATTAGAGATTATCAAACATAAATTCAGAGGATAACGTCCAGCAACGATGAACTTCATTTTGGTGGGGCTTAGTTTAAAGTATCTACATATTACAAGAAAGTGAAAGAAAAAGAAGTCTGATTCAAATGGATGACAAAACTTGTCACATATATTAAAAAGCAAGAAGAGTAGGGAGAAGAAGAAGAAGAAGAAGAAGAAGAAGAAGAAGAAGAAGAAGAAGAAGAAGAAGAAGAAGAAGAAGAAATAGGATTAATTATAAATAAAATTGAATTATAAATAAAATAAAATAAAATAAAATAAAATGAAATAAAATAAAATAAAAAGGTTCCACACAAGACGTTACCGACATTTAATAGTTTGGTGAGTAAAGGAATATTTTATATATTTTATTGTAATAAATTTGTAATATATTCAATAAATTTGTAATGTATTCAATAAATTTGTAATGTATTCAATATTTTGTCAACCTGCTACTGAAAGTATTATAACGAAGTGAATGACGGTAATTTTAAATTCTTCCATGACCACATTTAATCAAAAGGCTGACCCATACTGAAAACATAAAAATGTAAAAAAAAAAAAAAAAAAAGAAGATTATTATACAACCTGCATACCAAAGTTTTGTGGCATAATCATATCTAGACAATAGTATGTAATTACGCGTAAACTAAGAAACAGATAAAAGCATCAATTAGATATGAATAACTCACTTTTTCTAAAAGACAGGAATTTATATTACATTCCAGTAAACCCTTTCTCCAATAGAAGTCTGTATCTCTGAAAACTATTGACACATACATACACATGACATGGTCACAGTGTCACATGTTGATCACATGTGGAGTGCAGATGTGCAAAATTGCCCCACTTAAATAATATAGATAAAGGCAGTACATTTATTTAATACGTCCATATACCCAGATACGAGTTTACAGGTAGAGGTAAATGTGTGTAACTAGATTGATAACCAAGATTGAGATAGACATTATAGGAAACAAATAGCTCTCCATCTGATAATAAAATATTTTGCCTTTTACAAGACGACCTTTATTTTTATTATGACGTGGGTTTCGTCACAATGCAGTATGTATACATACGAGGTGGAACGGGCAATGTTGGCGTAGATGACGTGTGCAGCTGACGTTGCCGTCTTACCGTATGTTGTTCCCGTATATAATCGTAAGATGTTGAGGTAGAAGTAAAGAGTAAAGTCCGATTTTACACTTTAAAAATAAGATATTCTGACGTCCGAAGTAGATAAACGAGGACCAGTCGGTGTTGTCAGTAGCGAGTCTGACTTTCGAACGAAATATAAAGGCTTGAATCTGAATATATATATATATATATATATATATATATATATATATATATATATATATATATATATATATATATATATATATATATATATATATATATATACCCCTTTACATGCCATGTGTTTTAAGAATCATGTAGAGTAAAACTATTCGTCTACGTATTTACACACACACACACACACACACACACACACACACACATATATATATATATATATATATATATATTTGTGTGTATGTGTGTAAATACGTAGACTAATAGTTTTACTCTATATGAGTCTTAAAACACATGACATGTATAGGGGTGGGTTCGGACCATGTCCTCTTAATCCGATTACGCAACACTAATTGTGTCCTCAGAGATCAAACGCTTGATTAAATAAAGAATTTTTAACAGTTTCTACGAAATTGTTGTCATTGGCAAGTAGATAAAGGAAATATTTACACAACTTTTTGTTTTTGTGATAAGTTAACAAAGAAACTGTAAAGCCAGAAATATTTGACAAGAAATAAAATCTCACAAAAGGTTGTAACCATGTAGTAATCCTTTGGAATTTTGAATAAAAATATTTATTTATCTATGGAATTTATAATCATTACGAAAAGGAATCTCTGAATTAGAATTTTATCAGAATATGAATTAAACATGATGATATTATCATCGCAATTATATGATCGATCTTCTCACTACACTATTTTCAATAACTGACCTTAGAAATACGCGTACTCAACAAAACTATGCAATGTCACGTTTATTCTAAAACTGGAAAATCAGTTTTCATGACAGAAAATAGCTTATGAATATTTATTTATTTGCTAAACGATGAGGATTTTTGTTTTGTTATTGTTTTAAGCCATACTATAACTACTTCACTAAATGGTGTCGGGGCATCAACCTAGTGCATCACTATATTATTTTTGCCCAAGCAGCCGACTCACCACTTAACGCCAGTCATGTGGCCCGTTTTACTAAATTACTTGTAACAAGTCGTAAATAATTGACGACACATTAAACATAGATGTTTGCAATAATTGTTGTTTCCTGCCTCAGATTTGTTTACTTGTTTTAGTTTCCCATGATCAGTAGGCCAGAGCTACATTCGTTTTTGAGTATATATAAAATTTTTATTAATTGAAGATTCCAAATTGTAGGATTTGTGATTAGATCTTAAGTAAAACGGGCCTCACGTGGCACAAATCCCAGAAGTAATCCGTATTGTGAGACGGTCTAAATTCATGACTTAAGTCATAACCGAACTCTCAAAAGAATTCTCAACTTTCAACTGAATCCGCTACGCATGCTGAATTTTTTAAAACTTCCTCATGACATACATAGTGCAAAGGAAGTACATAGGAACTACAGTAGTGATATAAATAAATATATATATAAAACAATTTGCGTATCGATACCTGATGAGCATCAATTTATTGTTATTTATAGACACATATAAAATGAAATATTTTACAAAAACATACTCGTTTTTGAGGTATGTCATTACATGGTCTTGATGGCGATACTCTTATTGTTCTCCGGATGATTTCATCACTCAACACTGCCTGTCCTTCTGTAGTTGATGTAAATGTGGTAGGACCGGAAATGATTAAATGATGAAGTCGAAAAAGTAATTTTAAAGGAAAAGATAAAAGTATCTGACACAACCGAATGGCAGGAGTCACCTTGGAAATGCGCTGTTAATGATGAAATTCAGAGATGTCACCAGGAGGATAGTTGTCGTCTTTTATATGGATAGCCGCATCCGTCTTGAGATTTGTTTTTTCAATTTATTCTATAAACAAAGCTGAACACTACAGATGAATGTGGACTTAGAACTGTGTAGAAAGTACAAAGTACACATAACATCAGGGTAGGGTTGGATGGCGATAAAAGCAACAATAAAAAAATTGGCCAAAGATTGGTAACTTACGTTTAGGATGCAAAATATGCAAATGAAGAGTTAAATTGAAAAGTTTACCTTGTAAGACATAAGTTTGAAAACCTTAACATACAAGAGAAGAGTTAAAATCAAAATTACACTCTGCAAAATAAAATTTAAAAAACCTATAAATAGTGGAGTGCCTCACTTCAGAACACTTTTTGATTTTCCCGTGCGATAAACTTTTGACCAATCAGAGGCCATTATTCGAACTTCCGGTGGCGACGTTATCATCGACCCTTCATTTGACCCTTTACTCTTTCCACTGAACCCATGACCCTTCCCTTGACCTCCGTGACCATGAAGGATATTCCCAGATCTATTTCTAGAAGTAGGGAATCCCAGGTGTTATTTTGGATAAGGAAAAACCCTTATCTATATTTATAAGTAGAAAATTCCCCAAAATTCTATGACTAGAATTGGGACCTATATTTAGAGTAGGGAATTTTACAAAGATCTATATTTAGAAGGGGAATCCTTTCCATAAGAATCAACGATGTGCTCGGCATCTACAGACGAACCAAGTCAGCATATTTTTCATACGGAATAAGAGAATAAGAATACGTCATGGAAATTTCCAGTGATGTCGTACAGGGTATAAAGAGAGATACTCGATCATTACTTCTCATTTACCGAGAAAGCACCAAAGAGTGAACACCTCCCGAATACGTAAGCCCACGCTAAGCTTTGTTAAAATAAAAAGAAATGAGGGAAGAGGGTAAAACACCACCACCATTACCACCTACACCATCACCACACCATCACCTAAACCACCACCACTACACCACCACCACTTCAACCGTCATTATTTGAGAGATCACCATGTAGTCAACACCTTGTCCAGTGTGCTCAAAGATATTTCCCGGTCAGATTCGATAAAAAGGCACTTATGTGTGACTCATAATACTTCTGGACTGTATATCCAATTACGCTCGTAAATCATCGAATGATCACAGATGCGAATTCACAGACCATTAAGTGTATCCACCACCAGAAGGTCCACCACCATCACTTCCATCATCCCTCCCACCACAACCTCCCCTTCTACCACCATCACCACCACCACTTTCAATACCACCAACACCAACACCACTTACACCACCACCAAAACAAACAGTACCAGAGGATCCCTTGCTGCCACCGTCACCAATGCAATTTCACATCAAAATGCATTCTTATACACATCAAAAGGCATTCCGGAGGAGGAGGAGGAAAGAATCCCTGAGGAAGAGGAGGAGGAGGAGGAGGATACGTTTCAGTAATGTTGAGGATTCCATATTCTAGAATATAAAATCTATTTAACAATTAGTGTATCTTCTAGAAGCAAATAATTGATAATATTAAAAATATTAGAATACTGACAATTCACAATTTAAACCCGTAGCCTTGTCCGTACTTGTTTATTTAAAAAGGGATCTTGGACGTGTGTTCTTCGATATATTGAAGAGCAGTCACCGTGAAATCTGAATCTTATTATGTCCGGTAGCACCATTGTTATAAGGTTTATTAACTGAAGGAAACGTTTCACTGGTCACTAGACATAACAAACATACCTTTGCAGGTAATAAAAAAAAAAGGGGGGGGTGGTTATATGATTCGATATTCCTGTCTGTTTGAATCCTAAATCGAACAGTAGGACTTATGTAACGTCATCAATTCATTCGACCATTGATACCTTAGCATCTAAATATATATTCAGGAATTCCCCATTGGGGCTAGAGTCCGATAAGTCACGGGGGCCAACAGAGAGGAAATGGGGTCAGCTGAGAGGTCATATGGTCAAATTACGGAATCAATGATGACGTCACCATGAGTTCGAATACTGGCCTCTGATTGATCGAAAGTTTATCGCACGGGAAATTAAAAAAATGTTCTGAAGTGAGGCACTATTCCTATGATGTTGAGTACTTATATAGTCTTGACATGGAAGTGGTAGACCAGCAACGTTACTGAGGACAATCTATGGTCATTACGAGATTCTTATTATTTTCGATATGACATATCACTATCCACTATGTTGAACAATATTCCGGAATGAGACTATTAAATTTTGAAGCCCGAATTTCACACTTATTCTACTTGAAAATTATTTGTTTCGTTGGTTGATTGGTGTTTTACGTTATATTTTTTATTTTCAAAATGTTTATTGCAGAAAAATTCATACATAGCTTAATTAAAGTAGAACACGCTTCCAAATAACATAAAGATATGTCATGTAATAATATAATAGATATATGCAGTGATGTACTCAGACATTTTATGCTATTTCATCTGCTCAATAGGCGCATAGTTTTGACATCCTTTTTGGAATCTTGATCTTTTTATGGTGGGATATTTATAGATGTCGTAATTATGAATATTTGTTCCATTGAAAGTGCAGCTTTGATTTAAACTTTTATTTCCATTGAATGTACACGTTACAATATGCAAAATATAATATAACATAATAGATTTGAAAACAAGTAGCTTAGTGCTTATATTAATTCATTTCTCTTAATGTGATGAACGCAGTAGATAAGTTACTACGAAGACATACACAAGTTGGAGATAAAATATTAACAGTTGATGACAAAGTGCAGCTTTTGTGGTGATAGGACAAAATGAAAAACCAGTAAACCGGTAAACTTTCCCAGAAATAGTGACTATTGTCTATTCATTTGACCGTAATATGTCATCATAGCAACTTCGATACACTCGCATACTTGTGTGACGTCGATGTGCTTGTTCCTCTGTTTGCTATGCATACGTGAGTGACGGATTTTGAAATTTGTCATACAGATGATCAGATATCTTTTCATTTATTCCATTGCTTAAATATTTTGAGTTATTTATTTGATGTTCACCGTTTACATCGACCACACGTTTCACCGTTTCTATAAATATCCACGTCTGTCTTGAGTTTTCCTCTCATAGAGTTGAGTCATATATGATAATCTGTTATCTGCTATCATCGACAATGTTAATATCAACCTGTACAACTTAAGTAAACAGCCAATTCGAATATTTTTAAAAGTGCGATTAATATACTGTAACAGAATATGGTGAATAGTTAAATGTTCAGATAAAGTTTACAATATGGACCGCACATACATGTATGAAACTGTTATCAGTAATCATGTAACATAACAAAATATACGCTCTTTGTTTTACCAAATATTTTGAAAAGTGTAAAACTTTTGCTTCCTAGTCATCGTCATCATCCCTATTTTGAAGAACAGACACTGCCAATAACGCCGTGCATAACAGCATTGTAATTGTGTGAATGCTGAGTAAAATGAGTTTTCTCCCTTGTTTCTGAAAACGAGTATTCATAATCTAGTTATTTCAAGTGGCATAAGGGTCAATAGTGTTTCATCATTTAAGGAGGGAACGCACGGGCCTGGTTTATTTTTATTTTGTCTTTCATTTATAATGTATGAAATTTCTCTTTCTTAATCAAAGAGAACTTTGAACGTTGATTTGAGACAAAATCTGACTTACTGTAAGTCAAATAAAAGTAACGGAAGCCGCCATGTTTATTGAACTGTGGTTGTGACATTTGAGTGACACAAAATTTAACACGCGTATGAACCTAATGCATATGTCTAATTATTTTTTTTCTTATCAAAATCTTGACTGTAGTTTGCAAGAAGTTTAAATCTTCAGTTCGATATATTTGCATTCAAATAGAGCATATGGATGCTATAACTGTACCTAATGTGATCCAAGTTATAAACTGATCGACAACGAAGGGGATTTCCGAGTAAAAAAATTAAAAAAAAAAATTAATGAAAATAATGAAATAAAAAAAAAGCTTCGACGAAAACAATTTGACGTTAACAGAAGAGTCATCCAATATAAAACCTAAAAGATCGGTGTTAATTATCTTGGAAATGTGTAAAGACAAAAGAGTGCCAATTACAATTGAATAACCACTGTAACTGAAGACCAACTCAGATGCAAGAGGGTCGGATGAATTTTAAGAAAGAGGGGGGATTTGTAAAATTTGAATTTCATTTCATTATGTAACGTGATAAAAAGTGGTCCATGTAAGGCCAAAATAAAAAAAGGGGAGCACCCCCTCCCTCCCCTTTAAGCCCTCATTCCACCCCGTCTTAATTCCTATGGCCCTAGAATACATATAAATACACTATAAGGAAGCGATGCCTTACCTTAAATCTACAGTTCCCTCACAACGTGCCGATTACATGTTATACGCAAGAGCACACACGTACCTCATATACGTAGAAAGGAAAGTACGTAAGTTACGCAAGTTTTCATCGTTGGATAAGGTAGTGAATTAATTCATAATTTGGTTTCATATCAAGAATTATGCAAATGATTTTAATTTTTTTTCTCATATTGTACTATCAAATTGGAAACAATCTCATATTAAGAATAATTTGAATATTTTTATTTGTATTATAATACCGTACAACCCAATTGAGGACGCTCTCACATTGAGAATAATTGGAATTATCTAAAGCTGTATACCCTATATGTTCGCATATTATAGGTAAATTTATTCTAAACTGTTTTGATTATATGTATAAGCCTAAAACATATCTAAAAAGACCCTTGCAAATGTTGTGATCAAATTCGTCGTATTAAGTGAGATACGGCTGTGTAAAACGCGATGTTTGTAAACAGAATGTTCCCAACCAACTTATCACGTGATCTAATTTGGAAGCCGCATCCTGGAGGGCGAGGTAAATAAACTTGACGAGTAACTTTGAAAATCTGCATTCAAGTCTGCTAAAGTTAGTATTTACTGAAATTGTTTTCTTTTGGAGTCTCCCTTTGTTGACTTGTTTTGATTAAACTGCGCATGCGCGAAATCAAGTTACAGTTGTATTTATAAAATACCCTCTTTATTTACGAAGTATGTTCTTTTCATTTTGATATCTCCGAAGGTTTGAAGCAACTAAAATGTTGTTAACGCAAAGTTAATAACTTCAGCCATACGAATAAAATATAGTTTTTGTTTTACCTACATGCTTTAATTTTTGAAATCATACCGAACTGTAGGTAAGGTATACAATTTTAAGCTTTGTTATGATATTGTACTTACACATACTGCTAAATTCGGGACGTTCTAACATTGGCTATAATATTACTGTACAATCAAATCGGGGGTGCACTCGCCTCTTACGGTTCTTTCAATAAAAATCCATATCATTTTTCTAAATACTTACGAATAGCCGCAAGGCATGGCCCTATTATTATCAAAATACGACCACGTCTTGCGGCTACTACTTCTTAAATTACAGCATCGTTACGACCTGAACACGAGAAGTGTCAACTTAATGTCATAATGCATTGGCGGGTTTAGAGGGAGGGAGGGGGGTTGCAGGGGTCGGAAAATTTTTACCGAAAAAAGGGTCATTTTTTAACATTTTTATGGCTGCAACCCCCCTTTCCAGACCAAATAGTGCAAAACATTAGCGAAGTGAGTGTGCAACACCCCCTAGGGGCAGGCTTTGTGTAGCGGTTAAGCGCTTGGCTTGCGGCACCGACGATCCGGGTTCGATTCCAGGGTTGCGTCACTACCGTATGTTTAAGAGGTTGGTAACCACCTGCTTCCATGTCACGATATAACTAAAAATATTGTTGAAAGCGATGTAAAACACCAATCAATCGACCAACCAAACAACCCCCCCTTCCTCCTTTCAAAAATTTCTAGATCCGCCTATACACATGACATCTGTACCATGCATTTCAATGAAGTACACGTATATATACAATATATTTCGGGGTTATTTAAAACTGTGTGACGTCGCTATAAGATCATAGCGCTTACCTGGTGGAGGCACCTGCCTGGTGCATACCGTCATTATTTTGTCCTATGCCACGGGCCTACCCGAAGCAGTGAGTTATCTTTTACGTGACATTGAATACCGTGACTCGGGGCCTCGGTTTATACACTGTGACTGGGGCCGCGGTTTACACCGTGACACGGGCCTCGGTTTATAATGTGACATGGGGCCTCGGTTTATACCGTTACACGGAGCCTCGGCTTATACTGCCTCATCCGAAGGACAGATAGGAATAAAAAAAAATGGTATATCACTTTAGAAAAACCGGTGTCTACGACTGGAATCGAACCCGGATCCTCAGAAGTTCACTGGACCAATCTGTCCCCTTTATTCAATATGGGAAGATATTTGGTGACGATTTGCTTAATATTTGAAAAAGAATATTTCAGGATTAAGGGAGCGACAGTTGGATTTTATGGGGATAGTGGAGGGTAGAACGATTTTGTAAAAATATTTTTAAAAGTACATGTAGTATATGAACAGAATTCCATACATGTCAAATTGAAAAGAACAGAACTCCATACATGTATAAAAGTGAAAATATAAAAGAGACAACACCCAAGGTTTTGTCCTAATTCGGCTTATCCTGTATATTTTGTAGACAATATACAATACCTTGCACAAACGCAGTACAATAATCGGCTTAAGGGACCATTACAATTACAAAATGTACGATTTATATATCAATAGTGCAAGACTACATTCTTCATACTTATATAAGTACGTTATTTCTTTAAAATGTTACGATCATCGTATCTTATTCTAATTTATGTCATATTTAAATTAACTAAAAACACCATACACACCCACCCGAAAAATACACGTAAATGAAATGCTGGTTCGTACAGGTTTTTGTTCGTCCTAAGTCGTTTCACTCGTATTCGAGGTGGGTGTGGTGTAAGATCTAGATGAGCTCTGGTTCACAATAATTAAATGAAATTATTGCTTTTCGCGTTATTTATCTCATTTACTTTAATCGTGTTATAAACTGAGAAGTAAAAGAAGGGACGAAGGACAGAAGACCTTTTTAAACTTACGGCAAACAATGTCTAGGCCTAGGGAGAGATAATTCAGATGCAAAGTGTAGAAACCATAGGCGGATCTAGAATCTTTTTTAAAAAAAGTGGGGGGGGGGGTGGGTTGGGTGGTTGTAGTCTCCCATCACAAATGTTTTGCATTTACTCGCCTGGAAAGTGGGAGGGCTGTAGAACTAAAAATGGTCGAAAATTTCAGACCAAGAGGGGAGGGGGGGGGGGGCTGTGCCACTCCTGCAGATTATCCCATGTATCTTATAAAAATAAGTATCAAGATAAGACATCTATATTATTTATATTTCTGAATGGTTAGAATAGAGTTACCTGCTCTTGTCTGCTATCAAGATCTAGACAGACAATTCCAGTCTACTCAATGGTATCCGTTTTTCAAACAAATAAATACATTTTTATGAGGTGGGGATAAGTTGAAATATAATTGGGGGGGGGGGGGGGTTGGAGGGGTTGTATTGTGTCTATTGTATCTGCGAATATCAGTTTAGTGTGCTCTATACAATGTGCCACTCATACGTCATAATTACTCTGAATTCCGTCACGTTTAAAATTTTCACCAACGGCTGCAATTTCACGAGTTTTCATTTAAAGCAAATATCTTGATAAAGCTTCGGATAAGACTAAAGGTAAGTATTGGTTATCTTTAAGTAGTATAACTAGGTTCTGTTAAACATTAATTGTCATATACCCGTGCGTTCCCTTGAAGGCAATGAAATAGTTTTCTGATCAAAATATTTGTATGAAAGCAATTACATTATATATAACATTATTTATTTATCACACAGAAACATAATGATCAAGAATGCCATTTATCTTTTATCTTTTTCCTGTAAATATCCAACCTAATTTGCTGCGCATGCGCAGTGCGACTTCGTTAGTTGAAGGTATTTTTGATTAAATGTCCATAGCCCAATACTGTCAAATGTACTAGTAGTACACCTTAATACTTGTGTTCGACAATTAAAATTGCCAATTTGAACATGGACTATTAAAACATTAGTTTGATATCGCTGAATAACCAGTGGATCTTTATTAACTAATAATTATGAGACAAACATGGACTTATGATGAACAAACTGGCATTAAATGACCAAACAGAATAGTTCCCGACAACATGCCGAACAAGAGAAATATTAATTCAATGCCCCATAAGAAACTAACGTACAATAATCATTCGAATTTCTCATGCACAAATCTTATTTCTGTAAAAGTATTTTGAGATTTACCAGTGGTATGATGGAGATTCTAGAGATCCTTTGCAACCACAATTTATTTATTTTGTAGATATATATTTTCATTATGTCGCACCAAGATTATTGAACTTGTGTGGTGACAGCATCTGCTAAATGCTTCATACAGATTCCGGCCTATGTAACGGACCCACTCGAAGCATTGGGGGACCTTTAATGTGCCATCTCTACTGTAACACAGGATCTCAGGTTTTACTATCTTACTATCAACTGTGGGATTCGAACCCATGACATCTAGATCATAAGCCAAGCACCTAACCTATGCCTGCTGGAAGTCGCAAACCAGAAAATTTACATTCCACAGTTATCATAATTACATGTACCGAGTAAGAAATATTGTTTATTTTAGAATATAAAATATTTAACGAATAATTAAATATACCTTTTTACTGGTATGTATTTCTTTCTTATTGGATTCGGTATTTTGTCCACTTATGTTGTATAATTCCACTGGATCTAATGGTTTATCACCTGCTGAAAATATGACATTCAATGATTAGAATATAAGATGTAATATCCATCTAATTAAAACATCTGTCAATTGACCGTCTCAAGTCGGACCATTGTTTGATTGTTGTTTTACATCACACCAGATCGTTGCTATGGTGACCGCATTTACCTGATGCGATGCACAGAAATTTACACCTATGACTCATCTTCCTACCCTGAAACGAGACTTCGTTTTACGTCTCATCCCAAGCGGTACTCGAACCCTGGGACCACTTGGTCGCGAGTTAAACACATTGCCAAATGCGCTATGCCTGCTCTGCTTGTCATGTAACATTTTTGTTACGACCTATATTTGAAGCTTCATAATGTTTTGGGTACTCAGATTCAGTCCGTAAGCAGGATCCACCATTCTCTACCTGTTGAGTTTATTATCATAATAGTATATATCGTATGAAGTCCTTGAAGTATAGCATTATTCTTGTTAATCATTTCAACGTATACCCCTTAATAATAACTAATTGCATTGGAGTCCTTCAAGAGACCATTGACACTGCAATTGACTGCTTATGTCGGTGCCTCACCTGTATTATAATCCACTATATTTGTGTATTAACTACTTTTACTTTTCTTTACATTACTTTGATTATTTTGTGCCTCCTGTACATTTTCAAGGAATTCGCAGCACCAAATGCCAAAAACTTTTGAATTTATCACTTGTTAAAATGTTAATATTGACTTCCCTTTTACTAATATATTGTTTCCATATTAATGTCATTTATGTTGAAAATTTTAAGCCAATTATCATATTCATAATAATTTCATGTTACAGTTTAACATATATTTATGCTAAATAGTGCCATATAAAGGTCAAAGCTATATAAAGGATGTAAACTGCACAAATGCATGGTTGTTATCAAAGGTTACTAAAAATATCAATCAGAAATTTACTAATTTGTATACTGTTATAAGACCAACCTTAGATTTCCACACCTTTTCTATTACACATTTTGTCTTACCCTGTTTGGACTCCGAGTGGCGCCATACCTCATGCACTATTTCGATGATGACGAAGACTGCTACGTACGCATACATGGCATAGGTCCCTACCGCTGGGACACGTGACTTGTCGAGATTCATACCAAAGATGACGGTTATAGCTACAATAGAATATCTATACATCATGCTATGACAGTAGGATGTTACTTATACCTCTAAATTTGCGAAGTTATATATGTTTCTTCTGTATATAAGGGCGGGCGGGTGTGGCTAGCCATTCATGAGACACTTACTCTTCTCGGGCAACTGGTCTCACCTCTGAATTTCAAGGATCCGTGAATATCCGCTGTGGTGCAATGTTGTTAGTGCCATAGTCACTTG
The DNA here is from genome assembly GCA_035048485.1 of Pteria penguin. Classification (NCBI taxonomy): domain Eukaryota; kingdom Metazoa; phylum Mollusca; class Bivalvia; order Pterioida; family Pteriidae; genus Pteria; species Pteria penguin. Next base: position 52,997,499 of record CM068581.1, read on the forward strand.
ACACCTCTTACTTTCGTATTTTGCATTAATGTCGCACATACTCCCTTTGCAGTGTGGAGCTCACAGAAAAGTTACCGGTGTAAGGGATATTATGAGGCAATGATACTTTCTACACAGTGTTGGTTCACATTCATTCCCATATTGAGTGCTGAATTATATGAGTTTTTTTTCTGTATGTAAGGGTATTCATGGCGGGCACCTCTGAATTCCAGGGGTTCGTGAATGTCCGCTCTGGTACATTGTTGTTAGTGCCAAAGTCTTTCGACACCAGTTACTTTCGTATTTTGTACTGTAACGTTGTGAAACTGAATTATTTAGCATAATCATTTTCAGAAAAAGAAATAAAGTATAAAGACTCTTTTGTTCAGCTTAAATAATGTACCACCATAAAATATATATTGAAAAGGTACATATCCTTGTACTGATTATGTTTTCTTATATAGTGCAATAATACATATTCTTACCGGATAATATATGGGCACTGACACCAACTGTAAAATGAGCAATGTTGAATATAGGTCGCCTTTTGTCTGAGGGTTGGCAGCGAAAGAACGACATTATTGGCTGCAATTTTAACACATAATAAAATACACCAGTAAAAATAAGGTAGTAATACACAAGAAGCTGTAGTTCTTAATCCTATAAATGTATACAATGTTTGCGTAAATCGTGAGGTCATCACAGACGTATACACAATGAAGACAACACATTACGGAATGTGTTATAATACATAATATGTAAAGAAAATATATACTAGTATTATTTTGTGAACAAGATCCACATCGACCAAAAATCTCCGAAGTAATTTTATAGACTGTGGCAAGTGACAGATAAGATTAAAACATGGAAGTAATATTTTATTCAGGGGGAGTAAGCATCTACCGATTGTTGTGCAACCCCCTGCCATGTAAATATAAGATGACGTGTTATATATTCTATAGTAAGTCTGCTTTAGTACATTTTTATCATATATTCTCAGAATGGCATGTGGCATTTCTACAGACTTACGTTAATGACTGTAAGGGAAGTAACAACAATCCCCAAGATAGGATGCCACTCGAGGTATTTCCGATCATCAGATACGATTACCTGGAAATGATATATGAATTATGAAAGTGGAAGAGAAAGTTGAACTGAATAATGATATAATGAATAAATAAACAAAGAAATAAAAACATAAAATTTAAAAACATGCAGAACGAAATAATTACATAATGAAATCAAGAAATTGTACAAAAATGTAGACTTTCTATTTTAAATAATTGAAGTGTATTTTGATATTCAAAACATTACCTTTTGGTAGCCATTGAGTTCAATAAATATTAGAACAAATGCTGTACACGTCAGTATGAAAACCATTATCATACAGGCTCGATGCAGCTACAATGATGAACCAGAAAACCTTCATTTAGAAATAGACGTAAATATCTACAATTGTATTTTAAAGTACTAAATAATTAAACTTAAATTTAAACTTTATTTATTTTACAACGATTAAGAAACAAGTTAACAACTTATATAAATCTTGCTCGTTGACACGGATCTTGGAATAAGGGTGCCGTTTGCGTGGGAGGAAACCGGAGTACCCGGAGAAAACCCACGAAGCCAGGTTGGTCACAGCCCCACCATCTCACGTACCACACCGGGTATCGAACCCGGGTCGCACTGGTGAGAGGCAAGCGCGCTACCAACTGCGCAACCTGGCCCCCATTTTATTGTACTCATATAAAGATCTGTACTTATAATTGATTTGTCTTTACTTTTCCTAAGTTGGTGTGCCCTAGAGGTCCCGGATTCGATTCCGAACCGGTGTTCTGTCTTTCGGATGAGACAGTAAAACTCGAGGAACCGTGTAATGGTAGGCGTGGCACGTAAAAATCCCTCATTGCTTCGGGTGGGTCCGGTGCAATGATAGAAATTTCAATGCAATGCATCAGGCAGATGCCGTCACCATATACGTAAAATAATCATAGAGTGACGTAAAACAATAATCAATCAATCAATTTTTTCCGCACACAATCATTAGGTTTATTTCTTCTAGCACAATTGCAGAAATCATAATTGAGGATAAGCTGGCGGATGTAACTAGCCCAGTAAAAGAAGATTAGTCCACTCAGAAATATAGGTCCAGCGTTATTTATTGAGAAAATACTGAAGTCTTGTTTCCGAATTCTTCTATTTAACAAGGAAGAAATAACTGGGATTTGGGTTTTCTTTTTTCTCTTATAGATTTCTAAAATTTCATTGATAGATTTAGAATTAAGCCATCTCTCTCTCTCTCTCTCTCTCTCTCTCTCTCTATTATTTATATATATATATTTATATATATATATGAATATTAAAAAATTATGGAATAAATACCATTTTTGAGTTTATGGCACCGGACTGTGGTCTCACCTCTATTAATTAGGACGTCGTGTATTTCTACTGTGATACGTTATATTTTCGAATTTTACAATATCTTATCTCGTCATATGAAACATAAACTGAATTATTCCAATGGCAAATCATCTGCTTTGTGAGACCATGATAAAAAGGGGTCATTCAAACAGTTATTTGTAATGATACAGTTTTATGTTTTCTATTAAGAATTTGTGATATTGTTATTCGTAAAAGCGAATGATACAAGCACGAACACTTAGTGAAGTCATGTAAAGTAAACTTCCCCTGTTCATCAGTTACGCCTGCCATAATAGTGTAGTAAAGGCAATTAACATATTGAAACCAATGGTTTTAATGCGCATAACGTTTAGTTTTACCTGAAACCAGACTTTTTGTTTCCGTATGGTCTTATTTGGCCATTCGGCCTTATAATGTCTCGCTATGACTATTCCAATGCTCGAGAAAAACATCCAAGCAATAATCATCAGACAACCTGAAACGGAAAACATGCATTCAGGAGCACCACATACGCTAGCAGATAATTAAAGACATGTAAACTTACGAACCTCTGTAATCTAAAACTAAAACTTGGTGTCCGAGAGAATTAAATTCTATATATACCCAAAACATACGGAAAATTTCCTCTTGGTTTATTTCTTTTCTATTGTCCACAAAACTACAAACCCTCCTCTACCCCCCACCAACAAACCATGATATTGTTTAACAAATATACACGGTGCGCTGAAAAAAGTGATGTGAGACATAGTATGTTCAATATTTTTGTTATTGTAATCTAGTTGCTGTGTAATGTCACAAGATTGAATCAAAACTGTGCAAATGATAATTCTAAATATCGAGAGATGTATAAAGATATTACACTAGAGTGTTCGAAAGAACACATTCGAAGCCTACTATCCATTTGATAAAAGTGTAATTCCTTCTATAATAACGAAAAAGCAAAAAACAAAAACATCAGAATGACACCCAGTGACGTTGTTTCTATATTTTACGTTGCTTTGTTGAAAGAAAAAAGAAAATTTGCCTAGCTGTACTAAATGTTTACCATAAAAAGCACCTGTCTACGGACAAATATTGACGTTTCATTTATAGAATTTCAATTATTACAGATCGAAGTGGAAAGTTTTAAGTCTTCAGTAGATATCACTGTTTCCCTTTGGTTTGTTCACTTCTAATCCTTTTGTTTTCACTAATCTTAAAGAAAGTTGTTCAAATCACAGACACACTATTCCACTTAAATTCAAGATTTTATAATAAAAGAAACGAAAGTTGGAAATGGTCTATTGCTCATTTATCAAGTTTTCAACATTACACGAATGGCAAATTAAACTAGTATAATTATTGCAATGACTCGTTGCACTATGTAAGAAGAAATTTTAAACTGATTTTACCGTGTATTTTAACGATAGTGTTAGCGGGTTCTGCTGCTGTAACACGTGACGCTGAGAGGAAATCGACATCACCACTACTCACTTTAACCAGATTGTGTTTGATTGGTCTGTCACCTGCATAATAGATCAAGTCCCTATTTATCTAAAATATTACATCAAACATATAAGATATACACATATATGTTATCATAAGACATATGATATATGTATAATGACAAATTATCAAGTTTTGTTAGGAAGGAAAGTGAGTACGTCTGTCTTGGTTCATATGAGAAAAACATATATTAATATGGTTCATTTATTTTATTATTAGATACATAGTCAAACAATATTGTGTCGAGTGGATCAATTGCAAAGATCTTAATTTCTGAGCAAATCAAGAAGCAGGAAGATTTCATTATAATACTAATGTCAGTTAAAAAGCAAAATACTATTAAATATCAGTCACATTATAATTACAAATGAAAGTAAGACCAGTTACCGGCTACTACGTTATTTCGGCTTTTGAAACGTGAATTTATGAGATTTTTTCACGTGACTGTCTGCAATACATAGGATACTAAATATTACATATGAAAATCTCGTCAATTCACGTTTTGAATACCCTTAATAACGTAGTAGCCGGTAACTGATCTTAGTTTGGTACTGGTCCTTCGCCAGTAGTACTTAAAATATCATTTCAGATGTTGTTGTAAGGGTATGTCAAAAAATACTGTGACTGATTAATTTTTTTCAGACAAGTGTTTTAAATACCCGACACTCTGCCAGAGGCATATAGTAGTCGCCATGGCCTTTGTAAACTGACGACATCCGGGTCTGTTGAGTTGATTATTCTGTTAAATGAACACTTCAGTACACTTCCATCTACGGTGGTTGTTACAGAACTTAGACCTTTCGTAGGCTATTGAAAAGAAAGAAAATTAACAACAAATGAATATGATAGTATCATAAATAAAGGAATTTGATTGGTTAGTTGATACATTACGTCACAATATTTCTACTTAAACTATGTGAAGATTCTCCGAGTATATCAGCTCTTAATTTTCACCTGTTACCCAGTACGATTCTTTAGGACGACATGTATAGTGTTTTAGTAACAGTGTTTAGTAACACAAATGCCCATAATGGCTATCTCTTAATAACGATGATTTAACAAACGATGCTAACAATTTTCTGAATCCAGCTGAGGTCGAGAATACCTCAGATTAAAAAATTCTAATGTTCACCACAAAAACCACTGGGTGGACGGTCTATTCTTTTCATCTCGGTTTCGATTCAATCTTATATACTGTTTTCACTATTTTTACAAAAAATAATACAAAATATGAAGATGTTAAACAATTGATCCCCAGGTTCATTTATGCATCGCAATAAAATCGGTGAACATTTTATTCATTGCAATAGCAATATATTGCTTCAATGAACATTTCAAGTCTTTTGGACTTTGCAAAACCATTAATCGTGTGTATGTGTATACTTTCTAGGAAGGGAAATCCCCACTACCGAATTTCAACAAAGTTTTAACTTAAAATTATTGTCTATATATTTTTCTAAAAGTAAGATGATAAACCTTTCGACAAATTCTATCAAAGACAGGTATAAATTCATATCTAACATTTTCTTACATCACTGAAGACAGAGTACTTCTGGTCTTTCGGAGCGTTTCTTCCCACTTCCACAGCACTCTGGCCTCCACTCAAGATACACATGATCACGTGATCGGAACCCTATGCGAAAACATTAAATACATTAAACAAACGATTTTACGCTAGGTTAATTTAACTAGTAGACATAAATTTTACTTAGAGTTTTACCACACCAATTGATTAACTATTGTCATATCAAATGACCGTCCTAAGCACTATAATCGAATATTTTTGTGATGTCCTTATGTGTTTTTTTCATATCATTACACTGTATACAGTATATAGAGAAGGTTCGTCTAGAATTCTGCAAAAATATGTTGGGTGTTAAAAGATCTACGTCAAATGCAATGGTATATTGTGAATTAGGTAGACTGCCTATGATATGTTATAGAAAACTTAGAATTATTAAATACTGGTTAAAGTTGTTGCATTCTGATAATTGTATATTGAAAGCATGTTATAATTACTATTGTGAGCAATTTGTTGAAAAACCAAACTGTAAAAACTGGGTTGCCAATGTTCATCATATTTTATCAGAAAATGGTCTAAATTATATCTGGATTAACCATGATACACTTGAAGACAATTACTTCGGTAAAAGAGAGATTGATTGATATCAATAAACAAGCATTGACTTCAGAAATTAACTACTCTTCAAAATGTTCTATATATTGACATCTCATTGATCATATAACCTTACAACCATATTTAACTAAACCAATATATAATCAGTATAAGAATACCATCTGTAGAGTACGTCTCTCGTGTTTCTCGTGTTCATTGTTTAGCGGTTGAAAGTGGTAGATTCAAAAACATTCCATTACAGAGAAGCATCTGTCCATCTTGCACTACAGATATTGAGGATGAATTCCATTTTATTTTAAAATGTCCTTTATATAATGATTTGAGATTGGAATTCTTGAAACCTTTTTATTTTGGAAGACCTTCTGTCTATAAGTTAATACTGCTTTTGAGCTCCACAAATACAAAAGCACTCTGCAACCTGGGGAAATTTTTAAAACAAGCCTTTGCAGTGAGAAATTCTTTGTAACTGTGTACCATTATACTTATGTTTAATTTGTGTGTTTGTAACATGTGATTGACCTTGTGTTTAAATTATCATTATTGTTTTATTTTATAATAATTTAATTTCAGAGGCAAACGCCGTATAAAGTCATTATAATGTCAAAAAAGATTAAAATTCCTGACTGAAATCTAACTGTAAAAGATTAAAATTGAAGACTAAAATTCAAAAGCTATACTGTATGACAGCTTATAAGAGTACCATTTTTGCATCCTCAGACAAGCCTATTGCAAAGTAGATATCGTCACCTCGCACTCCAATATCTTTCAGCATTTCGAATTCGACTTTCTCTCCGACTGTTTGCCACGTGATCAGAAACTGACATGTACTTCCGCTACATTCTGAGAAGCAGCCCTTTGTAATTCCACATTCTGGATCACTGTTTACATTCCCGGATGGAGTAGACTGAGGTAAATATAGACACATGTATTAAAGTCAAAGAAATAAAAAAATAAATTAGATATACAAGACATTTTTAATCGTATTTATACAACGCCAGATTTGAAGTTACGTTGTAGAAAGACATTTTGTTATGAGTTAGATAAGCTCTCTCGATAGCATGTTGAGATGGAGAAGAGAGGTTCGCTGTTTAGAGTACCAGTGGCAGCTGATTGATGTCCCGTTTTTCAGAAGAGATAGTAAAAGGCGAGGTTCCGTGTCGACGTAAAGGTAAGCTCACGAGAGATCCCGTACAGCTACGGGTAGGTCCGTTGCACAGATCGAAAGTCTTAGTGAAAAAAAAAACAAACAAAAACATAAAAAAGCCAATGCAAAGAAATCTCAGGACTTTTAAGTGGCACGTACGGGCTAAAAGCACTGCTCTGGAATTCACTCGAGTCTTGATGTCAGATCTGGGTTCGATCCCAAGTCGAGACATTTGTACCTGTGGAAAGCCGGTGTTTCATTTTGGTAAATCTATTTCCTCAGCCACTAGTCTGACCACCACCATACAGTGAATAACCATCGACACGGCACTATTATTTGATAAAACAGTGAAGATAAATTCGAACATAAGATTACGGCATCGTACAATAGCACATTTTGTGGCTACATGTTTGAAATAATTTTCTTGAATACAATGTCAGTAGGCATGAGGTGTTCAATTAAAATAGTAAAGTAACTCATGTTTTGGGACGGTGGCTTTCAGCATTATGTCCTACGAATTGTTAAAATCAAGGGAGGGGAGGACTAATCGTCTCCTGTTTGGAAAGTCGCATGCATTATGAAAGACTCCCTCTTCTAAAGTTCCAAATTCAAACAAAATATATTAAATTTTGCAATTTACTATGCAGAAAATACTATTCACTTTACCGTTGTAGTAGGCGGACCACTCGGGGATGATGGTAGAGACGATGCTATTTTCCAGTCTTGATAAATTCTCGTTACAATCACCGATCTGAAAATCGTGAACAATGTGACCTATTATTATGACAAATATGGATTCGCTTTGAATGACAATAATGTAATAGGCATATAATGTAATATTTATTCATAAATCTTGAGAACCTAAACCAAGCAAAATATTGTCAAGTGATCTTGACTCCTACAATACTAAATTTTTGAAAAATTATCAGCGGTCTTTTTTCACGGAAATGCCAAAGTTCCAATCTGCCAATGAAAATTGATTTCATACTTGTAAAATTGTTTTGAAAAATTGATATGAATTTCGTCACTTGGGAATAAAGTTGTCTTTCCTATAGCTAAGGATGATCAATTTAGCCATTTCAGTTTCACCACCTCAATAGAGGTTCCAGATAGTCAAAGTACCAACTTAAAATATACATCTCCTTGGAAACTCATGTCCGTTGTATAAGTAAAATTCAATTCTGTATGATCTGTATTGTTCGTATGGGTGACTCCCTGTAAGTATTATAAAAAAGATTATCAATGGATCCAGTGTCTTTATTTTCATGTTTCAAATCGAAATATAAATGGCGGTCTTCGCTAGTACGAATATATATATTTTATTTTCACGAGTAAAGTATTTTCTCGAACCTCGCAAAAATATAACGTCAGCGAATACAACAACATTTATAGCATGTGAAAGTACTGATTTTATTACTTAAGAATTAGAATGACTTTTACATATGTACCTTGTTATTACAGATATGTTTTGATTCAACTGGAATTGTTGTAAAATTTCCTAAAAGAGTTTGACTTTCGTTCCTTGAAAGTGCTGTTAGCAGAAACCCTCTGAGTGTCGTTTCCTCTGACCATATTCGTACTAAAAAACAAAAACTCATTATGTTTCAGAAAATCATCATACCCTTAACATCCTCCTCTAGTGCGGAAGTAAACAGGAGTTCCTGGTTTACTAACTTTCATGACGTAAGTATCCGGTCAATATGATACTTGGCAACCCATAAATATGTACATATTGAGGCATTCACAATAATCTGCAACGGACGTATAGAAATCAGGACAAAAACAGAAGAACCGGGAAAAGTAAGCGTCTCCTAGTTTGCCAGCCGCATCCGTCATGAATGCCCCGAATTTAGACAGCTGATACAAATGTATTTTAAATTTAGACACACAAAACACTAGGGTTACAGATATTCTATCTATACCTCCCTCCAAACTCAAATTCACTTGAACTTGAACACGCCTTTACCCCAGATCTTGATCTTGGCCTTTCCTCCTAGTCACTAGTCCATTATTCAGTTTTGACCATTTCTATTTTGTTTTGGTGTTTCCTGAGGTTACATAATTGTTCATTATGAGTTGAAACTGCAAGTAGCTCTTTCACAATACTTGCCTGTTATTATATTATTTTATTGTACTATTTTCCCCCATTTGTACATGCTACAGGGCCGTGAGAAATATCTCAAAAATGGAGAGGAGGCAAAATTTTAACTTACGTTTCGGAACGTGATTAAAAAATCGGTCCAAAATATTGGGAGTAACATGTTAGCCTCCTCTGTCCTCCTGTTCCCACGAATCAGGCCTAGAATCCCCCCTAATACATGTTACATAACTCTAGCACAAGGACGACTTGACCTATATATAAAAAGTCGTATCAAATCATTTATACATATATCTAAATATTTCTCTATCCACGACTTTAGACGTGCTGAAAATAATTATAACTGCTGCTGATACCGTTCAGACATCCCCGAATAGTCCTGCTATCATTCGGGATCTATCGATCGTCTTTCTTACCTGAGTATTCATTGCTTCCAGTTTTCTCTGCAGCCACATATAAAGGGAGACTGCTGTTTTCCACGGTCCTGTGACCAGGTGTTAAAGATTCGCAATAATAGACATTATCAGGAGCACCACTCTTAAATCCAGAACTGACCCTCACATTGATCACCAACAGAAGAATGAACCAAATGGTCATCATCTACAAAATTGAAAAAGAAAGATGTGAATTTCTCCTTCATTCTAAAACTCTATGTTATGATGGTTTAGGTTTTCTTATACAGTTACTTTGGAAGAACATTTTTAAGCAAACACATAGTTTTTTCACTTCAATGACTTCAGCGTTGGGCAACCAGGGTAAAAACTTTTTTGCCTAATTGTGTACCTGTTGTAAGAATTCAGCGTTAGTATATTATAATTCATGAAATCGTTAAATAAAAGTAACCGAATTTTGTGAGAGTTTTTTTTTTCTTGTCATAGCAGACGATATATTAATAGGTTGCCAGCTTACCTTAAATGTCAGTCCGAATAATTCACAAGTATTTGTCAGTGTGAAAGAGATTGGAATTTAAATCATACATAACAGTCTTCTCCTTTTGTAGCATACTGGTAAACCTAGATTATTTATAGATAGTGCATGGTGAGTATTACGTCACAAAGATTGTGGTTACTTAGGTATCATATTAAACAAATAATCACTGACCACGGTAAACAAATTTGCCTCGAACCACGGAGATCGCGTTCCAGGCGGTTCAAGCGCGCTAGGTTCCTGTGACTCCAAGTAGACGGGGATATAAATTTATACACCACCTTTAGTAAAATCGTCATGAAACCAACTGTTTTGATTGGATTAATCATCTCATGTGATTACTATGCATTTTCCGATTCTGGGATCCAGTTGACCTTAGATATTAAATTTTTACAACCCCATTTCTTGTATAACTACGGAAGCCGATTGGGGACATTTTGTCTTAGGACTTCTGAATTATGACTAACGTCTTAGCACTTATGCATTATGACTTACGTGTTATGAAGTGTCTTATGAAACATTCGTAAAAGCATGGCGGAAGGATCAGGAGGGAGTGAAGATGAAGTTTTGGTAAGTAGATCTATTTTATTTGTTTTTCATTGTTCATTTGCTTCATTGTAAGTAGATCGATCTATACTATAGTTTTACAAAGTTTAGTCAATCATGAAAATGTTAAATTAATATTAGTTTATCTTTTAGTTTGATATACGTTTTTATCGAAAAGCATAACATTTTATTTGAGCTGAAATTGTAGAATTGAAGCTTTACACGTGCCATCCCGGTCTTGTAATCCTGCGGGGTGTTGGTCTTTTTGGTCTGCAGATTAAATATTTCCAAATCTAACGTCAGAGTTACGTCCCCTCGTAACATTACCTTACTACGTATAACTGTTTTTGGAAAACATACAGTGTACAGAGAACACACTTATATATAAGGTGAGGAAAGTAACGAAAATCAACCATTTCTGATACTTTCCTATCCGCACATGGGGCCACAATTCAATACGTTGCCTAGAATTGCACTTTTCATACACGGTTTGATCGGCACGATTCTACGCACGGCGAAAATTGAAGTGAATATCTTTATAAAATAAAATAAAATAATTAATTAATATTAATGTTTTCCCTGCTTGTTCATATAAAATGTGAATTTATAATTGTACTTTATTTCTATTACATAAGTCAGAAAGCATAATACATAAGTCAGAAGGCATTATACATAAATCAGAAGATATAATACTTAAGTCAGAAGACATAATACATAAGTCAGAAGACATAATACATAAGTCAGAGGACATAATACATAAGTCAGAAGGCATAATACATAAGTCAGAAGACATAATACATAAATCAGAAGACATAATACATAAGTCAGAAGACATAATACATAAGTCAGAAGACATAATACATAAATCAGAAGACATATTACATAAGTCACAACATAATTAAGAACATCACCAAAAGTACATTTTGGAAGAGTCTTGTCATGAGCCCGTCACTTTACACTATTTGAATGGAAATTAAAATTAGTTTTAATTAATGAAATTTATTGTGAAATACATTGTCATTGTGATCAATCGTTGTCAGTCGTCTGCCTTTATTGCCTGGTAAGCAAAAATTAAACGACAATGAACAGTTAAGTTCTTAATTATTGTCCAGTTTATCGTTGTACTCATGAAAAGTCATGGAATGTGTTTGTCTATTTTCAGATAAGTTTCACATATAAAATGGCTGCATTTATTCTGTTGATATGGTGTGGATGCATCTGATGTGCCCTGTTATAGGAGTGACACCATTTAATATACCTGAAAGGACTAAAGCAGAAAGTACACGGCTAGATTTGGCGAAAATATATTTTAACTGTGGTTTTACTTATCCTGAAATGGTTCTTTTGTTGTTTGTGATGAATAACATCAAGATATCAGTGCAGCAGTTTAAAAGAATACTTAAAAGAAACAACTTACGACGTCGGATGGATTTTACACCTGAAGATATCGTTACTAATTACATTTCAAATGTTGAAATGAAATTGAGACAAGCGGTCAGTTCATTGGTTACCGTTCCACTTGGAAACGTTTGGTAAATGAACATAGACTAAGAGTTCCACGGGAAAAGGTTCTATCTATAATGAGAAATATTGACCTTGAAGGAATTAGTATCCGGAAGGCTCACTGACTAAAACGACGCAAGTACACAGCCAAGGGTCCCAATTATGTTTGGCATGTTGATGGATATGATAAACTGAAACCTTATGGATTTTGTATACACGGTGCTATTGATGGTTACAGTAGAAGAATACTTTGGTTAGAAGTTTCACAGAGTAACAACAATCCCGCAGTCATCGCCATGTATTATCTTGAAGCATTGAAGACGCTTGGGGTTGCCCCAAGACTTCTGCGTTGTGATAATGGAACGGAAAACTCAACTCTGTCTCTTCTCCAGCCGTTTTTCCGGTACAACTATACGGATAGTATGTCTGGTCTTAGAAATTTTATGTATGGGAAAAGTGTCTTTAATCAACGAATATAGGCTTGGTGGGGAACAATGCGACGTCAAGGAATGCAATGGTGGATTTGCTTTTTCAAAGATTTAAAGGATAGTTTCGAGTATGACGAATTAAATCCTTTGCATGTCGAATGCTTGAAGTTTTGTTTTACCCATATGATTCAAGCCCAACTTGACAGAATAGCAGTAAACTGGAACCTGCATCCCATACGGATACAAAGGAATGCACAGGTACCAAATGGAAAGCCAGATTTAATGTATTTTGTTCCCGAAGTATTTGGTGGTCATGATTTTGGAAAGAAAGTTGACCAGAAATATGTTGAAATATGTACTGAAATGTCCGACTTACGCAGAACAATATGTTGTAAGGAGTTTAAAGATTTGGCGGCGATACTCCAGCCTGATCTTCAGTTTTCCATAACCGTACATGGCGCAGTGGCAATTATACTCCACCATTATCAGTATTTTATTCTTTGTCACAAGACAACATAAACATACCTTCTGGAAATTACTTGCCTCTTCTACTAACTTTTATGATACTAGCTATTATTAAAGTCAATATTGTTGTTCATTTTCGCTAAATATCATGGTAAATTATCTTTAGACTACATTAGAATAAAATGGGTTTGATTCTGTTATTTGTAATGTTATATTTTATTGCATTTCTTAGTTTTGAAAGACACACATTCTCGCTAGCCTGGGCGAATCATTTAACTATCGCTCGCTCTGGCTGCCCTTGCATTGCTCATTAGTATGCAAATAGTGCCCCAGATTGACGCAATACCGATTTACGATGGAACACTTTATGTAAGGGGATTCGGATTTTCTTTTTTTGTTTTTGTTTTTGGTTTTTTTGGGGGTTTTTTTTGGGGGGGGGGGGGTTCAAAGGTAATGGCGTACTCCATCAAAAGCATTTACAAGACGGACATCGACACGCGTTATATTACTATTTATACAAGAAACATAAACAAGAGATAAGTTGAAAGAATTATTTATTGAACAAACTTTAACACGAATCTAATTACTGTAAACAATTTAGAAAAACTACATATTGGCTAAGGGGACTAACAACTGCTCTGTATACGAAAAAGGCTGATAACAAAATACAAGAACAAAAACTCCCACTCAAAAACAGCATGAGGGAGAAAACTATTACATGTACATATAAAAACACTAAAAAATGATTGCGTGATAAAATGAATAATATGAATACACGGATCAAAATAACAACTGCTCAAGTTATTGAGAGTAAACCGCCCCACTAAATACTTGGGGGATATTGTTCCAAATTAATATGGGACAGAAAAAAGTTAATTCTGTGACCAAGACAGCAATACATGTAAAAGCACTAACACTAATCGAGTATTGTACATGAGAAGTTGAATTTGCCTTCATACGTAAAACATGACTGCAAGTGTATCATGAGGAAAACATGAGTATAGATAACTATGTGTTAACATAACGAAGCGAGTATCATACGTAAATCATGACTAGAGTCTGTCATTTATAAAACATGACAGATGTTTGCCATGTGTAACCGCGACTAAGGCTATCATGTGTAAAACATGACTGAAGCTATTATGCGTAAAACATGATTGAGGTTTGCCATGCGTAAAACATGATTGAGGTTTTTCATGCGTAAAACATGATTGAGGTTTTTCATGCGTAAAACAGGATTAAGGCTGTCATGTGTAAAACATGACTGAGATTTGCCATGCGTAAAACATGATTGAGGTTTGCCATGCGTAAAACATGATTGAGGTTTTTCATGCGTAAAACATGATTAGACTGTCATGACTGAGATTTGCCATGAGTAAAACATGACTGAGGTTTGCCATGCGAGTGAGGGTTTGTTTTATTTCTCAAGTACAAATAATATTGTTATGAATACACACCAATATTTTTTAAATAGTCTTGAAGACAACATTCTTGTCCATCAGTATCGGTGAATTTTTCAATCCCTTCTCCAATATATGAAGAAAGGTTAACTTCCATATCTGCCAATTTGCCCTTATCATTTTTTCCACCTGGAAAAAGACTTTCTTGGCATAATTGAGCACTGTACTAACTGTTTGTTCATCATCTCTATTGAATTCATATATTCTTGTTCCTCCACCTTTTCTACCAGTAACCTGTCGAAATCTTCCTCTTGTTTGTTGTAGCCATGCCAGTTGCAACTTAAGTGTTGGGTGTCTTCCACTACCACGAGGTTTCTGAAATGATACAATATGATACTTACATGTATGTAACATCAATTTGCGGAACACAAATCAAGATGAAAATTATCATAACACTGAAGTAACATTTTTAGGAATTTTTTAATGTGGACATCAAGGAGTTCACCTCACAGAGTAAGAAGACCGAGGTTATATATCTTTCTGGAGAAAGAAGTTAGGTATTCAGTACTATTCACCCTTTGCAGAACATCTTGCTACAAAAAGTATGAAATTGATTTTGACGGACATATATACAGTTACAGTATCATAACCAGAAGTCTCTGTCCAGACTGGAGCTCTACTGGTCTTCACTTATCAACAATAAAGAATAGGAAATAAAGACGAGAAATAGAAAATGGTAATAATACATACATACATAAGGCACCCAGTGATGTCTGCATAACCACATAGAACCACAGTCATCTACATCACCTATTCCACAAACTCAGACTATTACAAGATGTAATTATAATCGGGGCGATTATAAAGTCTCCAAAACGAAGCAGGGAAATCGGTTGGTTGGTTGGTTGGTTGGGGGTAGGTGGGTGAGGGAATGATGACCCCAGGGACGAGTTTTTATGCACCATATATATTGTTTTTTACATTTTATATCTGTTTCAAAAGATCCGATGTAAATGTCTCTGACGCTTTATGAGTTATAAGTTATTATCATTTACAAGATAGTGTATAAGTTTTGCCATTGGATTCAATGTTAGATCCCATCCCTCTTTGCCCCATCAAAAATATGGTTAGCTAACCCCCAATTTGAACAAGAGCAACACCTAGCGTGGCATATGCCCCCCAACCCTCTGGATATAACTCACATAACCACATCAGAGGTCATCTACTCCTCATAACCACGCACAAACATTCTTCAATCAAAAGTTTGTGTCTTATGATGAAAACAAATATATCGCTTGTCTTCATTTGATTTATATATGAGTATTAACTGACACAAAAAAGTATGCATTCTTTGCAGAGATAATGAATTTATTTGAATTTTTCTAAGTCAAAGGGGCAAATCTCTGTCAAAAATAATTGGATGGTAGCCAAATTACAACTTGACTTAGATATTCTTATGATAAATCTGTATACCAAATTTCATTTCGATATCTGCAACTTTTAGACCGACAGTCTGACCCACAGATAGAAAGACAGACAGACACAAAGCAATATGCCCCTCTTTCTACGAAGGGGGGCATAAAAAATAAACAAGGGTGCACAACTAGATACATGGGTCTATGATATCCTACAGTTTTATGGAATTCCAAGTTCAGAAGAAAGAAAGAAGAAAAAGTGTAATATAAATAATAATAACAAGCTGTGTTTGTGAAACACTGATGCCCCCGTGGGCAGCAATTTTTGAACAGTTTTCTTGAAACTAGATCACAGGGTCATGGTCATGGCATCAAATGAAATGTTTTTGTCATAAGGTATCCAAGTGTGCAATGTCTAAGCTCTATCACTTATAGTTCATGAGATATGGCCAAGGTTAAAGTTTTTTTGCCACAGACAGACAGACAGACAGACAGGCCAAAAACTATATGCCCCCGATCTATCCATAGGAGGGGCATAATAAAAACTGCACAAAACAATAAGTCTCCAAACTTCTTTTGGAAGACTTAATTATGTCTACCGGACACATATTTTAAGAGCAGAAGAGGGACCACAACTTTTTGGATCAGGCCCTTTATGGGGCTCTAAAGGTCAAGATAAGACAAAACTTGCAAATGGATACTTTGATCTATTTCATTAATTAAATTTAATTTTAATTTTAACGACAAGACTCTTCCAAAATATACTTTTGGTGATGTACTATATTTTGTTCTTAATTATATAGTGATTTATGTCTTCTGACTTATGTATTATGTCTTCTGACTTATGTATTATGACTTCTGACTTATGTATTATGACTTCTGATTTATATATTATGACTTCTGTCTTATGTATTATGACTTCTGAGTTATGTATTATGCCTTCTGACTAATGTATTATGGCTTCTGACTTATGACTTCTGACTTATGACTTCTGACTTATGCCTTCTGACTTAGGTAATTTGTCTTATGTATTAGGAATTGTGACTTCTGACTTATGTAATAAAAATAAAATACAATAAATATAAACATCTTATATCAAAAAACAGGGAAAACATAAATATTATTCAACATTATGTAAAGTAAATAACCCAACATATAAAGGTGAACACATTATTTAAGGATATCTGTTTAAGGGACAATATTAAGGCCTGAAAAATAGTTGATGGCTATTCTCACATTCTGTTTTATACCTTTTTGGGTTTTTCCATTTCCAAAGCCTTAACAATTAACTTGGAACGTTTTGGGGGTTGTTTTTAATTTGCTATACATTTAACTAACTCCTGAATTCTTTTTCTTCTCCCACTTTCCTGAAAAAAAAAATCAATATATATATATATATATCTGACTTATGTAATAGAAATAAAATACAATAAATATAAACATCTTATATCAAAAAACAGGGAAAACATAAATATTATTCAACATTATGTAAAGTAGATAACCCAACATATAAAGGTGAACACATTATTTAAGGATATTTGTTTAATATATATATATATATATATATATATATATATATATATATATATATATATATATATATATATATATATATATATATATATATATATATATATATACATGTATATATATCTACAATCCGAGATCTACACTATTATATCATTCTTTTTTTCTTGAGAACGGACAAGGTACCCAAGAAGAAGAACAGGGGTAGGAGGGGGAGGCAGAAGGTTCTGTAAACTGTATTTTCAATTTACCGGTATCTATTTATTTATTTAGTGTTTTAAATGGGAAATTACATGTGCCGGGCATGACTTGATCATGTCAGTATTACATTAACATTCAGAATAATCACAAAATTATGATAATTATATTACAAGACATTCTGTCAATAATTGTAATTGAAAGGGAATCTATCCTATTTGATGTTGGACATAAACTAAAGACACATATTTCATACTTGGATTGTTGCAGCTGAAAATAAAAATAAGATAAATTCTGTGAAAGAGCTGTGGTGTGTGTTTAAACTAGCTAACATCTTCATCTTGAATAAGTTATTATTGGTACTTGATGAAAATCTGTTTAAGTTAAAAAAGTTTTCTTATCACTTTGCTCACTTGACATAAAATATTTACAAAAGAATTACAAATAAATATTGATTTTAATGATGAACCTAAGATGGCAGCCACAGATGGCGAACTTAATTAGTTTAGCCTTTAGGTTCACTGTGATTATAGTTACGCCTTACCAAAACCATTGTTAACCCCTCTTGCCCTACCCCGTTTAAGACCACATATGCACACACCCTCTACCTTGTGATGGGAATTTTCTGGTGTAATATATTTACTTCATGACAATTGTACAAGTAGGAGTTTTATCAATCCATGATTTGTTCAAAAGTTCAGAGTCTGACACTGACTGCCCACTGAGACAGTGACGTACTAGTAACTATTTGGCCTTTTGAAACTAGCCGTTCACCAACTTCTTTGATTTTAAAATCTCTCCCCACCAAGCGACAGTGAGGACATCTTTCACCTAGCTGATAATATTTTAGTTCAATACTCTTTATAAGCTACTTTACAATGCATCTAATGATCTATACAAAATTTTTAGCATGCCAATGTAATTTCAAGTCATAGGCACTTGGATCGTAGATTAGCCTATAAATATACATATATTTAGACGAGGGGTTCAACCCCCAAAATACCCAAATATTAGATTATTTTGGTAAAATTTTCGGATTCCAGGGGGCAGGGTCAGGACACTCGGTACCCCCTCTTTATCCGCCATGCTAAAATGTTGTACGAGGAGCCTAGGCTATGTACACCGGGACCGGGATTGGCACGTGTTTAGCTTCAGTTCTACAATTTCAGCTAAAATATAATGTTATGTATATCAAACTAATAAATAAACTCATCATAAAACTGTAGATCTACTTACCAAAACTTCATCTTCACTCCCTCCTGATCCTTCCGCCATGCTTTTACGAATGTTTCGTAAGACACTTCATAACACGTAAGTCATAATGCATAAGTGCTAAGACGTTAGCCATAATTCAGAAGTCCTAAGACAAAATGTCCCCAATCGGCTTCCGTATATAACAGTATTCCGAAAATAAAGTTTTCGGTAGAATATTAGAGACAGAAAGTGGTTTAAATTCGTAACATGGTCACTTAATGGACTTATACAGAATGACCATGTAACTAATAATACCAAGCGCGGATCCAGAAATTTTGTCGAAATGGGGTACACCACAACAAATGTTTTATGTCTTTAATGTAAAATCAAATATTTTACAATATAAAATAAAAAGAATAGTAAAATTCGCTGAATCTTACCTCTTCCATACAGGTTTGCGCTCTGACCAAAATTTCACTTAAACCCGTGAGAAACAAAGAATTTAGTCACATCCTTCGGATTCAGTCCAAATATTTGCATTTGTAAAAATACATTTCTGCATGATTATGTTTAAGATTGAAGGGTTATATCGTTGATTTTCAATCCACTTTGGTTTAAAAGATTGAGTTTACAGTACAGTTATTGAGAGGCGAATCTTACAAATTAGAGAGAAGGTTTGCATCATTTGTTGTTTAATAAATGTTAAGAAATTCACAAAGAAACAAGTAGCACCCCCTTCCAAAAAAAAAATATATAGATAAATAGATAACAAGAAGAAAACAAGACACCCCCTTAAGACCCTAAAGAAGGGTAACGATGGGGATTGGTATTTCCATTCTTTCGTGGTAAAACTATGCCTATGTTAGGAAGTTCTTCCGTTTCGCTTACAAAAGTGGTAAACAATTTTTTTTTATTATATGCTGGACAATAAAGTGCTTTCTAGATTATTAGTCCTTTAGAACGTTTAAGTATGTTCTTAATAGTTATTACTATACAACATTATTTTATGTGCAGTTTGGGTACAACATTCATTTTGAGAAGAACACTTTAAACAGCGCGCTAACATAAACTTTACCTAATCTCTGGATACTTTATTGTTTATTACACGAGACAAGGATATCGTAAATCATGGGGTAAAAAGTGCATTGAAAAAGATCAACATTTAGGACATCATTTCATTCTATATCTTTATCACAAAGCGGAATGACTCGGCGAATTTACACCGTACCTGCAGGTTATCGTGCTTGCGATATATCAATACACCAGCTCAGTAGGCATGATTTCCGACAGACCCTACCTATACCAGTACAGTAAATGTATGAAAAATGCGACTAATCCGCGAAATAATTTCGAAAGATTTTATTTTTGTGACTTTTCTTAGAGTTGGTATAAGTATATAACATACTGGTAATCGTAGAAGTAGGTGTTAGTAAAATACAACCTCCCTCTTCCTCTCATCTGTTAACATATATAGAAATGTCGAATCTTGTATTTAAGAATATTGTTTCTTTATATGTTACTGACACACACACACACACACACACACACACACACACACACACACATATATATATATATATATATGGCACCCTATATTTCACTTATATTCGTTCCCCGGCGAGGACTCGAACCCACGACCTATAGTACCGAATCACCTAGCTGTCATGCATCCGACCGTCTAACCGACTGAGCTACCCGAGCTTCACAAAAATAGAGCTTTAATAGCCAATCATTAGCTAATCGTATGAAGGCAACACGGCCGCGGAAAGTGAAGGGATTTACCCGACGTAAACGCAGGCGGATAGAGCACAAACAGAAACAGTGAAACACCCGGGAGTACAATGGACCTTGGATCTCCGAAGAAATACCTGTTTATTTCTGTTGCAGTGATTGTATTCTTTCAGCGGATCCGCAAAATTCAATCGATAGTGACTTGACAAAATTTTAATGAGCAATGTATCTATGAAAATGCAACACAACGATGTATGGGGCATTATCCAACAAAATATATGGACCATGTGGTAAGACCTCAAAGTACCCTGTTTTAAGTTCGGATCTAATCGGAGAGTTTACCCAAATATAGACTGAAACCCGTATGGCACCCACTTGATTGTCTTCCTATGAAAAGATGGAGACGATGGGGTAACGGTCTCGAAAAAAGAACCCCAAATGGCAGATGACATGACCTTCCAGTGCCTAGATGTTTCCTCGGCTGGTACTGATTGGTCTTCGGTGTCCAGCATGGGGCTTCCATGCAACGTGTGTGTATATACATGATCGATCATTCTACTACAATTAATTTTTGACTGTTGTGATCATTTCCAATTGTGTTCATGTTCTATAAAGAACTAACTAATGAAAAATGAAAAAATATTGCCATCGAAATCACCTTCATTAAAAACAGCAACACCCCCTTTTTGCGGGGGGGGGTGAATTTTATAAAATTTATGATTATTAAACCCTAGGAAATGAAATATTCGGCAAAAATCTTCCCTTTAAGGTAATGTTTACACTTTGTCGACTGAAGAGTTCCATTCAGTGGCAAATTTAGATGGGGCTAGGGGAGGGTCCCTCCCCCTTTTCGCCACATATTTACAGGTAAAACTCCAGATTTGGCACCCAAAATGGCTCAGTAGTCTAATATTTGACTTTCATATGTGTGCCCCCTCCCCCTTTCCCTTTCGGAAATCCTAAATCCGCCACTGCCATTGCTGCAAGCCCCATGGTGACCAATAGATACCATATTAATCAGCTTAAAGTCTTAAAGTTTGGATTTTTACCTTTTAATATCTAACTTAGTTTTCACACATTAATTTACGAATGCAACACTGCAGTTCATTACAGTGATATATAAATTCTTTTGCTATGAGCTTGAAGTATAACCATATAATGACTGTATCTTTCATGTCAATATGAATATTATCACTATTTTTAAAGTGGTTTTGTTGTTTCACTTTTCGAATATACAATCATAGCATATTAGTAATGTATTCTATATTTTATCACATAGCGTCTTCCATGGGCATGTCGTTGTACAAATAACAGAATCTCCTATCACAAATTTTGGGCCACTTGGCCTTTATCGGTGTAATAAACAATACGAAATCCTTAGCTACAAGTAAAGGCCTTCAGAACTCCTCAGATCATAAGAGTAGATTATAATCAATCAATAAATCAGTAAATCAAATTAGTGGGAAATGCATGAGAAGAGTGTTTGTCATTTATTATACTACACTTTTTTCACGTTAATAACTTATCAAGTATTCAGTCTAAAGTCAAAATTCCAATCGTGTCCCGTGACAGTTTCAAAGACTAACACCATTGGTATATAAATACAGATATGTGTTTAAAAATAATGAATGATGTGTTGAAGAAAAAAAAAACTTAAACCCCCCCCCCTCCCCTTGACAGTGTTATTTTAAGATTTCGAAACTTGAGCGTCGACATTGAAAATATTGTACTGTAGAATTACCTCAAACAAATATTTTTTCTCCGAGCCCTTAATGAATTGCAATTATATGGAACATCCCTTTTAACAATACAGTGCGTAGTGACGATTTTGTTTTCTTTTCAAATAGGTTGTTCAAAATTTAGGACAATTTATTCATATAAACTAAGAGGTGTTCAAAAGGAATGGAGATATTCATTCCCTATTCTCACCTCATCCTATATATACATCTACTACTCATGAAACCGGTAATGTAATCTCAATTTGTATGCATTGCATCTGTTTGAGGCCGTGGATTATAATTCCACAATATAAACTTGATTGACTGTTAAAATTTATAAATAAGAGTGACTTGTAAAGTAGGGTCATTATCTAGAATATATGTCAGGTGAAAAAAACCCAACCAAACAAACAAACCTAAGGAATTACTTAAAATAGATAAATGATGAATGGTAATTAAGCAAAATAATTAAGATAAATATTAAAGAATAAAACAAAATTGAAAATAAAAGAATAGAAAAGAAATTATTAAAATGAAAAAGTGCACTTTGTATCTGTTTGAGCAAAATGAAAATAACAATGATAATTGAAATAAAATGGAAAACAAATACATAAATAAATACATAAAAATGAATAAATATAAGAATAAATAAATATTAATATTAAATAAATGAAAAAAAAGAAGAAATAAACAGATAAATAAATAAATCATCACGTTATTCTAATCCGTGTGTTGCAACCACGAGCCCTATTTATGGGTGTATAAAAAAGGTGTCATTAAATCTTTATGGTTTTTAAATGCGACCAGCGGAGGTGATGTGAAAATCTAATTTTTTTTTCGGTCTGAGTTGTTGATCACCTTTGTCTTTCTATGTAATGAATATTCGGAAATCTGTCGCTGTATACAGTAACACTTTGTGGTTTTTATATTTGTAGTTAAAATTTGGCCCAGTCAATGCGCTTTTTGCGAATAATCTACCTGCGTTATCTAGTGTGTAGTGTGTAGAAAAAGTAACGACACAATTATGTAGGGTAGCCTGGGGAAAAAAAATATATAAAGGAATGACTATAGATATTCTTCAAACATCAGAAAAAAGGAGAAAAATAATAAGATTCAGTTGCAGTATATTTCGTAAATAATGGATATTTGCTATTATATTTACTATTTAGATATATGAATACATACAATTGGAGCGGAAAATGATAATAAATAAATAAATAAATAAAAACAAAACAAAACAAAACACCCTTAAAACAAACAGAAAAAAGCAAACAAACAAACCAAGGACAAAGCCTACCGTGGCATAATACGCTCGTCGCTTGGTTTGGAGGGATGAAATTTGAGAGTATGGAAACATCCCCCCTTTGCTTATTATTCAGGACTTCAAGATGACATAGTTCAACGTCATGTCGCACCCTTGGGTCCTGAGCAACAATTCTGTGAAATATTATTCAAATCCGTGAACAAAACTTTACCCATATATATATATATTGTGACCTTGATCTTGTAGCCATAACCTTTGAGTCAGGGTCATGACACACCTTTGGGTCCTGGGCAACAATTCCGAAAAATATTCAGATTCATGCAAGGTGTAAAGTTATGGCCTGGACAAGAATCTTACTGACATAAGAACTATTCTTGCAGATCTAGATATGACCTAAAAATCAATAGGCTTCATCCTTAAGTCATAAGAAATAAGTGTGCAAGTTTAACAGTTCTAGCATAAATAATTTGGTCTGTACCAGTTTAAAAGTTGCATTCTCTAAAATTTGCTATTTTTGCTCCCAAAATGACCTTGATATTGAAAATTAATAGGATTCGTTCTCATGCCATAGCAAATAAGTGTGCCAAGTTTGAAAGTCCTAACCAAAATGGTATGGTCTGTATCTGACCCACATACCCACAACGCCAAACAATACGTCTACGACAGGCGTATAAAACCATACACACACAACGCCAACCCCCCCCCCCCCCCCTCCCTTTCAAAAAAAAAAAAAAAAAAAAAGAAAAAATAATAATAAGTAAATAAACAAAAAATCAAATAAACAAAAACAAACAAACAAAACATATGATATGATATGAGACGAGAGAGGAGAGGCTGTTTTAACACAACTAATATCATATATTACTACCATATGAAGTATCCTTTCTCACAATACATTATGTATTGAAGATTGGTTTTCATATAGAGTGTTCAAAATTTAGAACATTTGAAACATAAAAAGAAAGCGGTAGATAATTTCATTTTTTATTCTCACCTTACTCGATATACATGTACAGGTCATGAAACAGGTGATGTGTTTTGTATTTGTATACATTGTATTTGTGTGAGACGGTGGTTTGCAATGATACCATAAATATTTCATTGACAGATAAAATAATTAGATAGAATGACTAATATCACAGGGTTGTTAACTAGAATATTATGTCAGGTAAAGAAAAAGAACATACATAATAAATGAATAGATAAAAATAAATGAATGAATAAATAGATATATAAATGAATGAACGAATGAATGAATGAATGAATGAAAAAATAAATAATTCATGTTTCGACCATGATCCTCCTTTATCAGTTTATGACAGGTATACCCTATTATCTCTTTTAAATGTAACCAGCGGTTGTGTTTGTATGTAAATAGTACTCGGAAGTCAGTCGCTATATGTTTTTTTCAAAAGCTATGCTGTCTTCCTGGCTTTTATGTGCTCCAAGTTTGTCCTGTTCATAAAAACATAATGATATATTTATCAAAATTTATCATGAGCATTATAATTGCGCTTTGTGCAAATGTTGGACGGGGAATGCCACTTTTCAAAGAATGTAATTAGGTAAAATACAAGGTAAAAATAAATGAAAAAAATCTGAATGTGTTATCTACGGCAATGTGGAAAGGTCACGAAGAAATTGTTTTAAGTCGTACAAACGACTTACTTAAGTCGTACAAACGACTTACTAAGTCGTACAAACGAGATACTAAGTCGTACAAACGAGATACTAAGTCGCACAAACGAGATAATAAGTCGTACAAATGACTTACTAAGTCGTACAAACGAGATACTAAGTCGTACCAATGACTTACTAAGTCGTACAACGAGATACTAAGTCGTACGTACGAGATACTAAGTCGTACGACTTAGTATGCCGTAGGTACCAGGGGCGAATTCAGGAAGTGATGATAATGTGGCGGAGAGCAATTTTTAAGCAAAAATACACATGTGAAGGCAATGCGTCTGGGATTGCTTTGTGGTGTCTAGTGAATCCAGGAAAAAAACCCTAGTAGGAGGACCTGGGAACGAAGCCTTGGGAGCTCGTATAATTTCTTAAATCATTAAGGGTAAATCGTGGCCTACAATGATTAGTATTTTGCCAATTGTATACCTATACTTTTAATTTTCTTTTCCAACACATGTAACGGAGAGACTGAGGTAAATCAGATAAAACCGATGTACATAGTGTAAAGTACACCACGTTCCTACTAGCCAGGGGTGTCCACATCATTTTAGCAAAAGAAGAAGAAGAAGAATTGGATTGAAGTAGTCATACACAGTCTTGGGTATAACTCGACCTGGTGTTTCGTACTTAACGTGACTGCTGAAATACACGCAATATATGTATATGTTGTATACGTTGGTTGGTTGGTTGATTGGTGTTTTACGTCGCTTTCAACAATATTTCATTTATATCGCAACATGGAAGCAGGAGGTTACCAACCTCTTAAACATAGTGGCGCAACCCGGGAATCGAACCCGGATCGTCAGCGCCGCAAGCCGAGCGCTTAACCACTACACCAAGCCTGCCCCTGTTGTATACGTAAAAGAAGATGAAGGAATTTCCTCTTATCATTGTTGTTTTTAACCTCCACAACTATAATCTGAACTTCCAATTTAAATTCATGATATCAGATGCTTGCTTTGGTCCAGAGATCAGTTAACCATTCTAACCGATGGGCTTCCACAAAGGAATTGGTTGTTCGATTATATCGGTACCACAAATACTGAGAAATCAAAGCTTTCGTGTCATTTTCTATGTGTTTCTACGTAAAATCCATAACTGCTGGTTAAATCAACGCAGCGAATAAGGCCAAATCATAAAGGCCAAGTGGCCGAAAAGTTGTGGATACAGAGTTTTTTTTTTTTTGTTTTTGTTATTTATATTATTCATGCTTCCCTTCGGGGGACTTCGTACGGAAGTAGTCAACAGGTTTTTCAAGTCCATCACTTTTACACAGTTATGCATGAACAATAGTGACATAACTATCTACAGGATATATACAGTGACCGCTGTTAGCACGGCATTTGGTTGCACGAGAAAGACCATAACTTAATAAGTTCTTCAATGAAGACTGACTGGCGAAGATCGTTCTCGATAAGGTAGACCACGTGCAACTACGGTCCGCGATGGCTGTTATGATCATGCATAGCGTTAACGCATCTCTATCAACGTCATTTGCCAGCAACAGTTACGGCCAAACGTTATGGTGTCAACGCACACACTATACACGTAATATGTTAAGGGCTAGAAATAGGCCGATACGAGCTTACAGGCCATACTTCGGACAGATTCTGACGCCTATTCATCGCAATACTCGCGTTACCTGGTGTAGACATGATTAACGTTTTAAGAGGAATGACTGGAATAACGTTTTGTTTACTGACGAATCAAGGTTCAACTTTAGTCATAGTCTTAGTCACGATGGTCGGGCCAGGGTTTACCGTCGACAAGGAGAATGATATACTGACACATGTCCTTCAAAGAAACATGTTTGGTGGTGGCAGCGCTGTGATATAAAAAGGAATCATGGGCGGCGGGAAAACGCGCATTTGTAGTATTGAATGGTACTTTAAATGCACATGCCTATATTAATCAGATTCTTATTCCAGAAGTAGTTCCCCTCATCCAGAGACATGCACTAGGGGTCACCTTGCAACACGATAATGCTCGCCCGCATACCGCGCGACTTACTCAACGCTACCTTCAACGAAATAACGTTAACATCTTCCCAAGGCCAGCAAATAGCCCAGGGTCCGGCGCCATAAACTAAGAATATACTAAAGTCATAATTTCATATTCCTCTGTTTATCTATGAATTAATAACTGGGATTTGAAGTTTATTTAGTTTTATTCTATTGATAAATAGAATTAAACCATTCTGCATGCGAATTTATTTGAACATTTGATAATGGAATAAATTAAAATGAAATATTTGACTTAAGTATATTCTCAGTTTATGGCGCCGGACCCTGATCTCAATCCGAGCCAGCACATATAGGATTTATTGGGTAGAAAAGCGGAAATGCGACATCCATTGACCATTCAGGAGCTACAAAATGTTCTTATAGCAGAATGAATTAACTAGCCCCAAACGTCATTAGACGTTACGTGAATGGCATACGAAGTACAAATCGTGCTCTTTTAGCAAACAAGGGTGGTCATACCCGATATTAAGCAATAATGGTTTGATTTGACAATAATGCTATCTTTTGATTCCAATCAGGATTTTGTCATTTTCTGAAATGACCCCTTACACCTTTCTCTGCCTGTTATCAGTGAAATGCTTATCAAATTTTGACAAGATTGTTGAATGTTATCATACGATGTATAAATTACTTCTATACAAATTTGACTTAGTACGTCGTTTGTACGACCTAGTATCTCGTTTGTACGACTTAGTATCTCGTTTGTACGACTTAATAAAAATTTCTTCGTGACCTTTCTACGTTGCCGTAGTTATCTAATGTAAAGTGTAGAGAAAACGCATCAAGATAATTTATGTAGGACACAATGGTTCCGCATGCATGACATAGAAAGACTTGTTATCTAATTTAGACTGATGTTTTACTTAAGCGTAATCGTTAATTGATTGTGTAATAAATTTGTTACCTGCATAGCATTTTACCTTTATTGCATAATTCCAACAATCAAGATTTGAGATTTTAACGGATCATTGATACAAAATATACGTCTTGTTTATGTACAAAAAGCACGTGGTTAAAGCGGGTACAAGATCCAAAAAGAGTGGAAAAATAGACACCTCCCCCTTCCTTCCTAGGCGTTGACATAACTATGATACTGTACCCTTTTTCATTATTAACTATTGTCGGGCTTAAATGCATGTATGGGGACTTAGTTACCTAAGTAATATAGCAGTTAACTACAGGAGCGGATCCGGGCAGAGAGATCCGAAAACTTCTTTGCCCCACTGGAAGCTCCATCATCTTGGTGATTTTAGGGCCTAAGAATTGTGACGTCTAGAGTCAGTACCGCAGCTGTCGAGAAATTGAAGCTTTTTGTGATGTTATACGTTTCTTTTTCGTATCTTGTTATTCTTATTGTACCTGTGGTAAATTTTGTTATACAGCTGAATCAGACCTGATCTTCTAATAAATCCTACTCCGTTGTATCGGAAAATCCACCATTATCTATTGCCTTTTTCATCACGTACAATATACCTCTGGTAGGTAGTACCAAAGCGTCTTTATGTGAATCTAAAAAGTCTTTAAATTGGGTGTTTCGACTTGGTATGAATGTTTTTCAGTGAGGAAGGGGTTGGAGTTAGACTTAAGCCCAAAATCTAGTCAAAATGGCTTTCATAGGCAGAATTCTTCGACCAGAAGGGTTGTAATTTCTCTCTCTCGTTTCAATTTTTTGGGGTGCTTTAGGGGGAGGAGTGTCCCCTGTTCCCCCTCTGATTCCGCCTCGAAGTTAAGCATGTGATTTTTTTATAATTTGAAATCCATTGAAAGAAAGACCTCAAAGCACACACATTGCCAGTGTAAATAGGAAACCATAAATTGTTGCACGACGACCTTGAAACATGACTTTCATTTGAAATACTTTTGTGACAAACAGGCAAAATAGCTGGCTAGTTGATGTTAGTTCCTGACAAGTGGACGGCTTACGCATGCCACTGTATTAGAACAATGATTATAAAAAGAATTTACATAACGTTTCGGATACTTTTATTTTTAAAAGAAAATCTCTCACATATCTGTTGATTGTTTAGTATACATACACATCTTAAATCACACGCATTGGGCAATATTCTCAAACTATTTTGGATTTTTCTCTGACGACAGTATACCTATATATTATTGTCATAAATGGATTCTTCTTGGCATCGCTTCTGAATTTTCTCTGAATGAATTTCATTCTTTCCGTCATTTGATTGGTCATTTCTATCACATGCCAAATTTCTCCCTAACACGACCTCGACGTCACCAACCGTCTGATAGTCGTCATCACCACAGTCATATATGTTATCAAAGGAATCAGACGGGTTTGTCTCTTTTCCCATTGATCCTTCGTCACTTTCAACATAAGCTGAGTTAATTCGCGCTGATCCTGGCCTCTTTGATGGATGTTCATAATCGAAAGCAGACGGAAGAGTGTAAATAGGCACGTCATTCATTGTTCCCGATGATTCTGAGGACGAGGATTCTGCACGCTGTGATCTTTCTCTTCGTATGAGTTTTCGTCTTCATTAAAATAGATGGATAGATAGTAAAATAAATATATAAATAAATGAATGAATAAATAAATAACATATAAATTAAACAAAATATATTTTAACCAGAATTGAGTGGAAAACATGACATTTCAAAATAAGACTCGATAAAATTCAGTCTGGTCAAAATCTTATCTTTTTTTCCGCTCCTCTATTTGTCCCAATGGGACAAATAGGTAAGCAGAACAAAGATTTGATTTTAATCAGATTGGATAAAATTTACTTTGAAATATGAATAGACGTTACTTGTTTTTTTTCTCTCACCTTCTCGATGGCTAAACATGTGAGAAAAAAATATGTTTTTCTTTACAATATATGATCTGATTTTAATTTCTAATGTTATACTTTGATACTTTGAAAGAACATTGGTATGACAAGCTGGACATGTGCAGACTCGGAAAAAAAAACTTAAAACAGCTTTTCCATTTCTGGGAAATTAGGAACCAAATACTTTTTTCATACTGTGCAGCCCTCAGTTCTGAAAACTGAAAATGTTTCTGAAAGTATGGTATCGTTTTTACTCAGGAGAAAAAGTAACTATGTCGTGAGTCAATGACTTGGCGATGGACGTTAACACTCCGATATTCTATCTCCCTAAACCAACTTTTATATCGATCTACCATCTACGAAAATAGAGGGTTTAGATGCAGATAATATCGCTATTTCCAACCATTACTTCAAGAAAATTAAAGGATTATGTTGTCCAATGAAATGTAATCTTTCAAATAGAGCCACGACTTGCGGCTAGTAATATAGATAGCTTTCGAATGCATGAAATTTAATCAGAGTTACATGTACTTCCCTTTTCCACCATTTTGAAGTTTTTGCTTTATATCCATACTAATTATATTGAAAGTTATGAGAAAGTTGTTTATTTTTCACTCCTTTGAAAACATCTTAACATTGTACAATGGCTGTATTATTGCGTAACAATTGCAAAGATTCAAGAAGTATCCTTCATTTGCAGAAGTCTCCTACATAATATGGTTAATTTATGCACAAATATTCGGCCATATACCTCCAAGATGGCAGAGAAGGGAAGTAACTCCAATTAAATTTTATACATTCGAAAGCAATATATATATGTTGATTTCCAATCTATAGTCAATATGTTGATTTTACCTTCGTGTGCAGTAAAGACTAATGAAGAGTGCACATACTGCAGTCAGTGTTGCCCCTATTCCTCCGATGACGTATGCTACTGTGTTACCTACCAAGTAAGTTTACTATATATTGTAAGTATAGTACTAAGCTTGGTTATATATAGACAAACAAATGCACATATAAACTACACGATGATTATACTCATTTATCAAAATAAAATGAAGAAATCTTTCAGTATCACACATGATAGAAAACTTCCTTAAATTCACGCTCGTGTACACAGATTCATGAAATAATCTCTTGCGCTCTTGCTCACACCCCCCCCCCCCCCCCCCCCCCAAATAAAAAAAAATTAAAAAAAAAACCCAAACAAATAAACCCCAAAAAACAAAAAAAAAAAAAAAAAAGAAGAAGAAAACCCCAAAAACCATGCTCATGCACACACATTCATGAAATAAATTTCCCTTAACCCCCCCCCCACCCCCCCCCCACCTTTCTTCCCTGAGAAAGATCAATAATTTGACCCTACAGATTTGCTTATTCGTCACATGAATACTTGCCTCATAAAAATGAAATATGGAACACTTATACAGTAATTACTGGAGGCATTGTAATAAAACACAGGCCCTAATTTATGATGAAATAGAGGTTTCTGTAAGACAAAGAAAGAAAGAAAAAAGAAAGAATGAATGAATGAAAGAAAGAAAAATTCCGAAATGATCATCTGTACCTGTAGTGGTATGGGACTGAGAGTTATCGTTCGTTGAAGGATTTTCTTTTAGTGATATCACGGGAGCTACTCCTTGCGGATCTATTCGAGGCGGAGGAGGTGCAGGCAATATATCTGGAGGTTTATTTCCATTATTATTCTGTTTATTTCCTGCTGGCTTTTTTCGTGCCATTTTCCCGATGAATTCAAGACCCCTCGGCGAGGCTTGCTTTCCTTTGTTTTGATTCTGACCATTGTTACCATTTTGAGGAGAACCATTTTGAGGGGGACTGTTTTGAGAAGGACTGTTATTTGGTGGCCCATTGTTAGGAGGACCATTAGGATTCTGTCCTTGCCGGGGTCCTTGATTTGGATTATTGCCTTTCTCCCAGGCATTTGGACCTTGATTTTGCCAATTATTACCTCCTGGTTGGTTTTGATTCCATCCTCCGGGACCCTGAGATGGTTGATTCCATCCACCAGGACCTGGGGGAGGTTGATTCCATCCACCAAAACCTGGAGGAGGTGCATTCATATTCATCCTTGGATTAAATTGTCCATGCATAGGAGGCTGAGGTGCTCGTGAAAAGAGATCTAGGTTTCTGATTGGACCATTATTGGTATTTTGAAGAGTACCCTGCGGGCCGTATGGTCCAGGCGGTGGTCCCCATTGCCAATTTCTAGGATCAGGTCTATTCATTCGTGGATCGAAACCACCCTGGTTGTTATTATTTCGATTCTGACCATTGTTTGGATTCCAATTTCCGGGCCCATTATTTCCGGATTGTGGACCTCCTGATGTGGCGTTACCAGTTTGTTTATCAGTAGATCCTGGACCGGGATTATTCCCGTTCCACTGATTTGGGTTACCTCCGTTTTGATTGCCCTGTCCATTGAAAACTGGGGAAGGGGGAATTCGGGGCGAAGGCTGATTTGGACCGAATGGTCCACGAGCGTTTGGATAACCTTGATAATGATTCTTGCCTGGTCCATGTTGTCCTCCCATATTGTTGAGTGGGCCCTGATTATTTGGCGGAGCATTTTGTGGTCCTTGTTTTGTGGGGGAAACGTTGTTTGGTGGAGGTAAGTTATCGGACCGTACCGGGCCACATTCCACGGCTATTTCATTTATACCACCCGGACCAATAGGTTGAACTGTAAAAAATATGTATAGCAGAAAAAATAAGAATGTTTGGTTTATCTGTCTGTGTGTCTGTCTTTCCGATGGTTAACACTGCATTATAAGAGATCTGTATAGTAATGACCAGCGTTGAGTGCAGGTGGACACCGTTTAAAAACATTAACATTAAGCCAGTACACTGTCATGTTCTTTCACATTTTTTTTCAAAGTTTACTTTATATGGTTTCCTTATTAATGTGTACGTGTAACGCATATTCAAATAAATAAAACTATCTTAACTTTGATTTGAAATTGATTAAACAATGTAAAACATTTAAGTAAATGAAGAAAATATATTATGGACAATTGACGTATTGTAGGATACCAACCTAGCAGTTTGGAGAGGAAGCCATCCGTCTTGGGTGCGCTGGAAATGGTGTAGGTGATCCTGATAGTACCTCTGTACAGCTGGTTGTTCGTGGTCTTCTTGCCGCATATCCGTGTCTTTCTGTCCACATTTGATTGGTTGGACATGAGCTTACTCTCTACCAAGAAGAAATTGCCTTTACATTGTCCATTACCGTCGTCGAGAATATCGGTATGGGCATACTGTAGCATGATTTGATCATCGTAGCGTGACTTGACGATGCACTCACAGGTCCTCGAGGAGGGCACGTTGTTATTGAAGAAGTTTGGCGAGGCGATGAAAATTGAAGTTCCTTTGACTGTACTGCTTATGTCTTGGCAGATATTGTAAAGGGACCATGCTGCAATGTAATGAAAATTAGTCAGAAAAACCATATGATATTCATACAGAACAAAACTATAGATATTTGTGTGATATGATATTGATATGATACAAACATACTGGAACATGACATTGAATTATCGTTGTAAGTGAAATTTTTTTATTGGTAGAATGGTCAAAGTAATTAATAATCGTAATTTAAATGAAATTAATTTATGTAAAAATTAATAATTTTGGTCAAATAAGGCATGTCAGTAAGATCGAGTTGTTGTAACTAGAGAAATCTATAAATAAGTCTTTTCGTTAAACAGAGTAATTTCCCATTTGGGACAGTATCTGACGTAGAGCAATTATGACGACATCAATTTCCTACGAAACGTCATTTGTAGACTGTCATTTCCCTGTGTTTTAGATCGGTTTTCATAGAACTGGATGACGCTATAATTTTTTTTTACATCAGATACCGTCTCAAATGGGAAGTAACTCCAAAATGCAACGAAAAGACCGAATTATACATATACGTCTATATTGTCATCATTTAGTGAGCACCATAATAGTTTCACTCACTATAAACACATTCATACTCCACGTGAACAAAATTACTAAGAGTTCCACATTTCGGTAGATTTCTGGCGGGAACTTTTATCACACAATGCGGTTGGCCGTCGCAAAGGGGAGTAATCATCGGATCACTGAATTCCTCTACATCACAAGCGCCAGTGGGTGCTGCACACTTGGAGAAACCCCCATACCCGTAAATGAACTTCGTGACGAGGATGAGAGTATTTGGGCGGTCTATGCAAGTCAGGTGACCTGCCAATATTTCTGCAAGAGAGTTTCCGATTGGTCCAGAGTCAAAGAATTCTTCTGACGATGAGGTATCGTACTCACCGCTGCTGCCAAAACCAGACGATGTCACGCATGCGTACTTTGTCTGAGCATCTGTAAAATAACATAAAAATTATTTTTCTAGAACAAGCTCTACTTTCCAGATACATGACAGACATATACATTGTATTATCCTTAATGCATGTGCAAAAATAGTTATTAATTATTTTATTATTATAAAACATTTATAATCCATGACTGACATGGGAGACAATTATCGAACCCAGGACCTCTTGATCTCAAGTCAAGCACGCCACCTGCTTTGCTTCAAATGGAATCAAT